>JAHXMU010000450.1:1587431-1683408 GCA_019455685.1 Philornis downsi | reverse complement strand
TTGTGGAAAGAGGTCTCGCAATAATTCCATTGTAATCCTGGCTGTATGAGATGTGGTACCGTCTGATGAATAATTTGAGGAAAGAAGCTTTTGTGTCAACTGAATCTTAAATGGAAACAAATGCAAATCCTTGTGTAAAATTGGGGCCAAAGTTGTTCCTTGAAGACCAAGCTCCTGAGCACGGCGTCGAATTGAGGTTGATGGATTGTTTTGAACACTTTCTTGAGCAGCAGTAATGTTTTCAGCCGATCTTGCAGTACGTTTTGGTCCATGCTTGGGCCTATCAGCTACACAAAAATTTCACGTAACTTTCTCATCGTCACAGTAATCGATGATTGATTTTGATAAAATGTTTTAACAATTAAAACACGTTGGTTTACCGAGTATTTTTCCAAAATTAAATTGCCACGTCTCTACTTCACGACTGCCAAGACTAATGTTTACCAAAATGGCGGCAAAACAAAGTAGTATTCCTTCCCGACGGGCACCCTTATTTACAAATGGCATAAATGGTTCAAAAGAAAGCCGAGAATGAGTTCAGGCGGCAAAGCGACCCAGATAACCAACACCCCCAACCCAACAGAAATGTCTAAAAGATTTGAACTTAATTAGCGCTATGTAACTTCTGGCTATTTCTCAATCCCTGGGAACGCCATTGTAAGACGATTAAGTAGTTCCAAACTAATTCTAAAGTCTACAACGGGAAGCGACTGTTTTGTATGCTTCAAAAACGCAGGCATAGGTGTATTGTGTCTGGAGAGAATACATTGAAGCCAATGAAATAGATTTCAAAGAATAAAAGAAATAAATAAAAACTTGCCTTTTAGTTTGGATAAATAAAAAATTCCGACGAAAACTATGCCTGATAGAATTGATACTAATAATAAGCTACTCATTTTTATCGGAATGAGAACTAGTTCATTTCTACCCCAACTAAGTCACATTACCTAACTGTTATGAAGTGAATTGTGATTTGAAAAAGAAGTTCAATAAGTCAATTTCAACGGGTCCATTTGGCAGTCATATCAAATCAAGGACCGATGTGATCCATGCTCTTATTCCCAGACCGAACTAAAGCATATATGATTACATACATACGAGTACATGTATGTACCAAATAACACATCGATCAATATGTCTCTAGCAGCAAAATTGAGATTATTTCCAGCAATAGGCAACTTTCAAACGAGGCCTATCAAAATTTCATATAATTTTGTTCATATGATATTCATTTGAGTTACTCAGCTTTAAGTGAAACCACTTTTGCTTTTTCATTATAGGATAAAACACCACTCAAAGTCAGAATCCACTTGGACGACGGTTTGTTTTATCCACCATGTTCTGTAGATCTGGCCGCCGGCGGATATTCAGCAAAATCAAAAAGCAACTCTTGAAGAAAAGATTTGTTGAAAGCGATCATTGCGAAAACTGAAGCATGTTTCGAGAGACTGTTGTTGTCTCATCTCTTTTAAAGAAATAATGTAGAGAAAAATTTGAGTAGAAGTAGTGCTTAAAAAATGCTTTTAAAATAAAGTTTTATTCAAACGCAATCGCAAAATATAAAAACGCCATGAAACTGACTTCTTTTTTGGGTATTCGTGAAGAACTAGGACACCTACATAAGAAATCGATAAAACAGAAATGTGTTTATAACCCGGAAACAGGGTATCCTATCGTCAGAATAACGTGATGACTTAAATGTTTCAGCAAAAATTATAACGGAAAACTCCTAAAATAAAAAAACTGTAAAAAAAAATAACACAAAATTTTAAACTTTGCCAAAAATTCGAACACTACGATTTGTCGTTTCATTTCCGAGATGTGATCGTACTTTGGTTTTTTTCTTTAGACCATTTTTAATGCCAGATTGTAAATACATTGTTATCGCAATTAAAAGTTCCATTTCTTGATTTGCGTTTTGGATTTATTAATTCAATTTTGTCGATTTTGAAAAAAATTGTTGTACCAAGCGAAAGAAATCGCACATACATAAAGTCATTTCAGCGTTTGGACACTCTGTTTCCGATATAAGGGGCATTTTTCCATTTTCTTTTTATATTGTTTTCCGAATTTATCAGTTTAATGAATTTTTAAAGGTACGAACAAATTTCGCAAGGGCTAAGATTATTCATGTTTTCTCATTACAGAAATTCTCTTACACAGACACTATAAGTCCGACAATGATCACAATGATCATAATTTCGGCGGTACTGTAATCGACACTATAACAGCGATTGTTATGAAGTATCCACTTTTCTTTACATTTCATTTTATAAACTGTTTGTCGAATCCCAATTTTAATAATATATAATATATTTACATAAATAACATATATTTTCCTTTATGGACTCAAGTGTATAAATTTCGATCCGCCAGATTTCTTCTAATTTTTTTTTTGATTCCTAAGTCTTTCTCAGAATATATCCATTTTTATTGTGGTAACAAAATTGAGGTAAAGAAACATTTTTCCACAGTTCTTTCCTTATTAATAAAGTTCAATATTTATGACTTTTTATTTTATTCATGGCAATTATTTAATTCTCAATTTCTTTTCATTATTGTTGTATATATAGGGTGTCCCAACAAGTTCTTGTTGTTTAAATGACTGATGCAGCAATTGAATTGTTTCTCCGGCTGTATGACATGTGGAGCCGTCTTGTTGAAACCACATGCCCTCCACATTCATTTCTTCAGTTCTAGGCACGAAAAAACTGGTTATCATTTCACGATACCGAACACCATTGACTGTTTGCGCCTCATTTTCATAAAAAAAGGTCCAATGATTCCTCCAGCCCAAAATCCACACCACTCAGTGACACGTTGAGGATGCATTTGCTTCTCGTGAATCACTCGAGGATTTTCCTCACCCCAAATGCGACAATTCTGCCTATTGACGAAGCCACCAAGATGGAAATGGGCGTTGTCACTGAAAATGATTTTATCGGCAAAATCAGCATATTCATGTTGTCTCTCCAATACCCAATTAACGAACTCCCTTCACTGTCCATGGTCAGCTGGCTTCAGTTCCTGAGTCAATTGAACTTTGTATGCATGAAGATGCAAAGCTTTCGTCAAAATTCGCTGCATGGTGGATTTGGAGACACCAATTTACTGAGCTCGGTGTCGAATTGAGGTGGATGGAGTTTGAGCGACATTATGAAGTACAGCTGCGACATTTTCGGTCGATCGACCTGGTCGAAGGCGCGTTGTTGTCTTTACATCACTAACAGACCCACTTTTGCCAAATTTATCCATTAATCTCTTTACAGTTGACTCTTTCGGAGCATTATTATGGCCTCAAATTGATCGAAATTTGCGAACTGTAGCCGCAAAACTTTCACCATTTTGGTAAAACAATTTCAAAATGAGAATGCGTTGTTCATTCGTGTAGCGCTCCATTTTTACTAACCTCGTAGCTTCTACTAGCAAACAATAACAATTGTTCGAATGTCAAACAATGACACTTCGAATGGCGCCAAATTTAAATTTTGCGTTCTTGTCTGGACAACCTTTATATGCTTATGTCTATACTGCAATTAAATTTGCTGGAAAAGATTTAAGCCATCCATTTAGTTTGGTTGAAATTCATAAATGAAAATATAGGCTGGCGTTTTCCCACCTTGAAATATCGCGCATGGAAATCTACAGAGGTTTTGTCTAAGAGAGTTAAGCACAAGGATACGTTAAATTAAGGATTCACAGAAGGAGAGTTAATGAACAAATCCCAAGAACTTACCCTTAATTGCCGTAAATATGATAGTATGTGACTAAAAATAATTGGTGTTTGCTCCTTCCTTGCTGGAACTTAATTTCAGCTGCAATTTGGATGAATTCGAAAAACTCTACCTAGGTTGCATACAAATGCTATTCGCCTGCAGCAAAGTAATGCAACCATAAGAAAAAGTGTGTGATTTTTGGTCACAGTAGCTTTACATCGGTGTAGCAGCCACTTAAACCGTTACACAAGAGTTCACAATTACAGTGTGTAAGTCCGATTGAAATTTTCATCGTTCTGCCCTGCTTAAATCATGGCAAAAGACTTAATCGCCTCTCCAAAATTGAAATTGTCAGCGTTCTGTCCAATATTGATTGATTACCACCAACAAACACTTGACCAGCTTAACACTGCTCAGTTTTCTCCAATGTCGTGTGTTCGTTATAAAACAAATATGAAATAAACGTTATAAAACAATAATATTGCGAGTATGTTATTATATTAAGTGCGCAACTAAGTTCTCGCTGCTTTTTTTTATAAAATTCCAACTATATTATGAAAGCATGTTAACAAACGTTTCATTGAAAGTATTGTAGCATTGCTAGCTACTACTTTTCCCCACCTTTCTGGTAAAGCTCGAATTCCGTCACGGTAAACTGTTCATCTTTTGGGGCTATCCACGAATCCTGTTTTTGTATTCCCAAGTCGTCCATCAATGTCATCTTTCAAATGAATTTTTTTGTAATGTACTTTGTCCTCTCTGGCATGTGGAATTTCTAATTTAACGTCAGTTGAGCCTTTTTCTTAATTGTTAGCGTCAAAACGCTTGAAAAATTTTATTGTTGTAAATTGAACTGCCATTTTTATAAAATAAAAACGGCACTTGCCAAGTAATATCGAAGCCAACCAGACTTACAATTTCTGTCGAATCGAATTCGTATTTTAAATAGTCTTATTTTATCCTTAAATTTGATTTATAAATCAATAAATTTACATTTTGGCGCTCGAACAGGGACTATTCAATTAATTTGAGTCATACTAAGCCGTAGCTTGTTATACGCGAGTCGTAAGATGATACATATGTAAAGGTGCCGGGTGAAGTGAAACAACAGTGTATTATTCATATAAATTTATTTATAAATGATTTCCAAATTTTGTTCGTTAACACTCGCACTTCGTTAAACTTATACACTTTTTCGCCATTAATTTTCTCTTCGGTCCGTGACGTCACTAGTGAAATCAATTTCAAGCCCTAAAATTAGAAACAAAGAGAGAAAAATTATTAATTTTTCCTTTGCTTCTCCGTCTGTGATTGTTTTGGTTATCCAAAAGAGTTCTACAGTGCCAGTGATTATCTTCCACAAATGCTGTGATCAACAACTCTGGCTTGTTTGTTGATATTTTTTGTTAATTAACATCATTCAAACACTGAACACACACAGTACTGACATCAAACGCTTAAAGTGACAACGGTTATTATCGAAATTAAAATCAAATTAATTTGTTTTAATTGTCAATGTTTTGAAGTTCCTGCTAATTAAAGCAAAGAAAATTATAAAATTTTTTACACAAAATATTTTTTTTTTACTTTTTTAAAAAAGTTCAAATTTTTTGTATTGAAATCGTTGAGCGTATTGAATCCGTACGGCGTACATGAAATTTCTATTCAAGAAATACAACCGTAATCCGCAACTGCAATGTCCAAACCTTCGTCATCCGCCTAGAGGAGCATTATAGGTACCGTTTTGGCAATTTATGCCTCACTTTTGTCAATTGGTGACGACAACAGCATTACTAATGCGATTATAATACACCTCGTCATGTCAAAAGTTGATCCAGTAACACGCACTAAATGGGAAGAACAGCTCAATTATGAGAAATCACCCCCGTGGAATGACTAAAACGGCTTTAAACAAAAGATATCAACACATTTCAGCTGAAGAAGCTTCTTGTTCAAAGCCAAATGCTGGCAATTCTAACGCGAACAGGAAGTCTGACAATTCTTAAAAGAATGCTAATTCATTCTCGTGTCAGACTAACTCGCAGCAGGGGCAAACAAATAAATGCATTTTTTGCAGATCGGTTCAACGCTATGTTTCTGCGTGCCCTCTTTCGCTGCTATTCCTGTTTAGCAGAGATTCGATTTTATTAAATCTGTTCCAGCTTGTATAAATTGCTTAAGGAAAGGACATACGGTATCAAGTTGCAAAGCTTCGACATGTCGCGTATGCAGTCGTTCGCAACATTCTTTGTTGCATATACATACATATGTACGACCGAAACGCTGAGCTCTAATTTAACAAGTTCTAATCCAGATCAGTCCTCAAGTTCAAGGGCATTTGTCAACTTTTCGTCGTCTAATGAAGACAACGTTAATTTAATTTAATTTATTGCATTCCTGTTCACAAGTGAATTTTATAACCGAGGAACTTGCTCAGCGCTATCAACTAAAGGGAGAAGAAAGAAATCTCAGTCTAATTAGCATTGGCGAAACAAATTCTTCTTTGAAGTATAAACTTCACGCTTCTGTCAGATCTCGAATGAACGCCCATGAATTTTCATCCGACTTTCGGATTCTTCGATCGATCTTCAGATATCAAATTGACTTTAAGAGAGATTTGTACCGTTGAGATACCGAGATACGTTATGACTTTTTCTGCGTTATCGTGGTAGATTCATGTCAAACCGAGTAGCATATATCCATATATCCAGGAGTTGTCTCAAGGCGTTTCTTGGTGACACGTCCCGTCAAAGGAGAATCCTGCGGATATTGTCACAAGAGGATGTAATGTCGATGATTTGAAGAACTCAGTGTGGTTCATTGGCCCTAAATTTCTTTACGAAGATTATAGTAAATGACCCAAAAACAAACTAAATTTAAGAAATGAGTAAATGGCATTGGAAAATGGAAGTTGAATGTTTTTCTCGCAGTGGAGGAGTCGAATTCAATATTGGACTTTGTGAATCGACACTCGTCATACACGAAATTTCTTCGTGTTTTCGCGTATGTTATGAGCTTTATAAAGTGTTGTAGAAAAGATGATTCTGCAACAAAAACCAAAATTCCCACTGAGAAGGAAATGAAGTTTTCATGCCTAAAAGTTTCTGGTTGTGCGGAGGTCTGTATACGAAGAAGAGTTTAAAAAGCTGGCTTAAGTCCAAGTTCTTCCCTCCAACTTACAGAGATTAAATCCGTTTATAGATTAAAAATCCAAAATGTTTCACTGATTAGGGTAGGCGGAGCGACGGACGAGTCAGGGTAGCGGAAGTGACAACCCCACTTAGGAAATTTTATTGTTGTAAATTGAATTGCCATTTTTATAAAATAAATATGGCACTTGCCAAGTAATATTGAAGCCAACCGGACTTGTCATGCTGCAGAATCACTTTTTCGTGCCTCTCCGTGCATTGTGGGTGTTTCTCGCGCGGAGCTTGGCTCAATCGCATTAATTGAAGTCGATAACGATCCCTTGTGATGGTTTTGCTTGGTTTCAACAGCTCTTAATAAATAACACCGGCCTGCTCCCGGCAGAGGTGACGACGTAGAAGCATAACCGTACAGCCCCCTTGACTTTATTTTCTTTGGATTGCTGTAATCAACCCATTTTTGATCACCCGTTACAATACGGTGAAGAAAATCCTTAATTCTTTGTCCCTGAAGTAGTTGTTCACAAGCGAAAAAATGACGCTGAACGTCTTTTGGCTTCAACTCATATGGAACCCTAGTTGCCTGCTTTTGAATCGTTCCCAGCGCATGCAATCGCTTGAAAATGGCTTGACGAGTAATTCCTAATACTGAAACAAGCTCTACCTGCGTTTGACACCGATCGCCATAAACCAATGCTATCAATTCAGTGTCTTGGAAGGTTTTTCGCCTTTCTTTTCAGATTTGCTCAACTATTTCCTCAACTATTCCTCACAACCTTTCTAATTTTTACTACAGGGTGGGCCATAAGGGTGTTGGCGGTTTAAATATTCAATTAAAAAAAAAACTACGAAACATAAAAAAATATATTTATATTTTTAAAAAGTAGAAGCATGGGAATTTTTAAGACTTAAAAGTAATGTTGTCCAAATGGCTTCCCTCGGCTGCTTGACACTCTTTGAACCGAAGTCGCAAATTTTGGAAAACTCGTTGAAAAGTTGTTCTCGGTGTTTTGTTACTTTCCTGAATAATGTTCCTCTTCAACTGCTCTAAATTGGTCGGATTATTCTCGTAGACTACCGATTTGAGGTAGCCCCATAGAAAATAATCGCATGGAGAGAGATCGGGGCTATTTGGGGGCTATTCAATATCCCTCCTTTTCGAAATGAGTTTTCCTGGAAAAACATTTTTCAGTAGCTCTATGGATACCCTAGCCGTATGACATGTGGCCCCATCCTGTTGAAACCACATCCTCGAGGTATTGCCTTGAAGTTCTTGCAAAGCTGGCACCAAAAAGTCTGCTAGCATATTGCAATAATTGTTCGCTCTAACCGTCATCGCATGCCCTCTTTCGTCCTCAAAAAAGTATGCAGAAACTGGGCGACCACGAACCGTAATTGGTTCGGCCGGTTATTTCAAATATTCTGATCCATTTTCGTATCACATTGGCGTTTGGAACTTCACTTAAATCGTGTAAACCGTGTTCATGCCGATACAAACGTCGTGCAGTAATCACTGATTTATTGTTTTCGTAATACGCTCGGACAAAAAATGCACGCTGCACTCCCGTGTACGGCTCCATGGCGACTAAATTTCCAGGAAGCGGCGCAGCGAACAACATATCCCCCCGCCAACGCGCGCCGCGCGTTACCGAGAAATTGAAAATTTAAACCGCCAACACCCTTATGGCCCACCCTGTAGAATATGCATCACGAATTCTTGAGAAATTTTACTATTTTCATTTTCGGATTTCCACCGAATTTTGTCCATAAATCCCAGGAACAGGCAAACGTGTTGCAGAAACCTCTAAAAGATCTTCAACTTCAACAAGAAGTTCAGAACTAGCTTGGCGATCTTTTCTGTAACGGAAATTGTGATATTAATGAAACGTTGCTCTACTTTCGTTTCCATTTTATTTGTGCCAGAGAGAAGTGTTTGGAGTTGTTTTACACATTTGAAAAGTGAAGATCGAACAAGTGGCGATGAGAAAATGTCCATACTATCGCATCTCACTTGTATCTCGTTATCTAAAAAGTTTAAGCTATTAACGACCCTCTATATTTCATTCATTCTACTTATACAGATAACAAAGAGGAAAGCTGCAACAAATACGTCTAACACAATTTTTAATGAAAGCCATATTACTACCACATACATATAATGATGCTATTGTGAGATGTTACTGCAGCATTTTCAAGCATTGAGATGAGCATAAACTCGCCAGAAGCTGCGTGAACGTTGCCAGCAATAACTTTGGAATACTGGATGGTAACCAAGCAATTAGATAAATGGCAGTCATTGAATTTCAAAGCCCTCCCTGGACCAACGAAAATTTTGTCTAGCTGTATAGCTCAAAATCCCTAGTTGCAAAATAACTGGTGTTTTCCTATTGAAAAGTATATGAAATCAAAAGAAGCCGATAAAATATGCAATGGAGAGACCAAGTTTCTGAAACGTCATCGCAACAAATAGAATTAGAACAGCAAACGATCAAAGCGCATTTAAATGTTTTCTATATGCGACGAAATTGCTATTGTTCTTACCACCTAAGTAAATATATACCATGAATCGGTACTAGAGCTGTCAGATTTAATCCAATTCATAGAGATAGGCGCTCGAAGTGTTTCCATTTCACGCTGCTGTAATAACCAAATGGCTAAAGACAGCGCGATTAGTTTTTGACAAAAATTAGTTTGTTATGTTGTTTCAAGGCTATGAAAGCACATCGTTTTACGTCGCAGTTAAAACAGGTTATCGAAATATAATTCAAACTCAACAGTGTTACTGCCTTGAATTTAGCTGGAAATTCGCAACAAGATACTTACATGTGAACAAAATGTATATCGGACTATTGCATGTTACAGTGATACTGGCGGCATTTAAATATGCCATGAAGGTGGCCATACAAAAACAGCAACAACGCCAAAAATGGTTTGAAAAGTGAAGGCTACAATTCAGTAATTAAGACTAGCGAATTACGAAAGCAAACGCCACCTTCGATAATGGTTTGGGCTGCTTTAACTGCCACTGGAACAGCATGTAAAGGTAAATTAGCGAATCTACCGCGAAAATATTTGAAGCGATACTCTACCGAATTGTTTACATGCCCAACGTAACGGGCATGTAAACAATTCGGTAGGAACCATTGGACGTTTTAAGAAGACAACCAAAAACTTTTTACAAGGAAAAGTTCCCAGCTCAATTTCTTCACAATAATGGCCACCATATTCCCAGGGCTTAAACTCGTTGCATTTTCCCATATGATCCATTCTGAGAGCTAAAGTATCAACTAAAAAATATGAGACAGTCAACGTATTAAAAATTGCTCTTTGCCAAGCCTGATTTGTACAGCGTGTAAAACTTTCCCGGAAAGACTAGATGCTATTATCAGCACTAAAGGTGACTACATCAAACAAAAACGTATATTTATCAAAATTTTAAATATTTTTGCTATATACTGAGGTTTTTAAATAAAAAAAATTTAAAAATTTAAGCTATTTTGAATTCGAACACGCTAAAAATTTTGATACTACTGAAACGATAAACTTTAAATACGCCAAAAAAAGAAAAAAATACTAGCCACGACGGTTCAGCATGTTATAGTAGTCTCTAACTCCGATACCGCCAAGTAGTATTTTATAAAGTGCTGGTCTCATATACGAAATCACTGAATTTCTCAATCATCATTAAGTGGATGGTCCTTTCAAATCCAGTACATGCTCCCCCACATCCCGTCCAAAAGAGTCATTAGGAATTTTGTTACATATAATCCAGCTTACATTTCCATTCATATCATGTTTAAATTTTTTGTCTTGTGTTTCAATATATCTACAGTAAAAAATTTAGAGCGACAACGTTGAACTTTTGACTTTCAGACTTTGTGTGGTTACATCCTCTGTTGTAATACAAAAACTGTAGTATTCTGGCAGGTTTACCTTCAACGCAACATACATACATCGTACAATAAACCATGCAAACCGCACGTTTGGCAATGAACTATATGAAATTTGGATAAAAAATTTTAAAATTCTTAAATCAACTAACATAAAAATCCGCTGAAAAATATCTTAATCAAGGACTTTGATTTTGTTCATAGCAACAAAACCACATATATACATTCTAATACCAGGATCACACTAATTCTTGACTGCAAATCCAAACAAATTTTCCAAATTGCAACTCCAAAATTTCGGCATCGAGCCTACAGCACTGATTAATGCGCGGTAGTTACATTTTGACAGAATAGTATGTCAACGATAATAATTAATTTTTTCACAATATCCTAGGATGTTTACACATTTTGCAGTTTCCCAGGAAATCAGAAAGGCAGCGAAATTGCACTTCCTATTTTTCATTAGTTTTAAAAATTTGCAACCATTCTACAATCTTCTACCCTCCTCAATTTATGAGTTGTTCTAATTGTCAGTGAAGCATAATCGTACAGTGTTTTTTTTTCACACTAATCCTAATAAAGCTCTTTTAATTGCATTTCAAATAACAAACGGGTGGCTGTTCACATAACATCTTTGCTTAAATAACCAGAAAGGAGGTGCTGAATGTCTGAGAGCCGGTAACCAATGTGTAGGAAGCATAAGTTATTATTCCCCAGACATTCCCATAATTAGTAGATAGAGCTACAAATATGCACGTACGCTCAGGTGAGATTACAGCATATATACCTATATAGGTAGGTAAGTACAGGCGAGTGAACTGACAGCTAACAATCAACTCTTACCAGAAAATGCTATGCTATTAATATTAACTGTTTTGATCAGTGTAAGGTAAGGCTTACGCTTAGGCTGCAGTTTGCTGGGTCATACATTTGCGCAGGATGTTGCAGGTGGCTCATTTCCATACAAACCAAACAAAATTGAAACGCAAATAAATATATCAATGAGATTGTAAAGATTATTTAGGTAAGCATAAAACGACTTATGAATATTTTCCGAAAGATATATTTGCACCTTTGGAGATTCATTTGTTTTCACCATTAGCATTTATAATGATACATTTTCTAAAACATTTTGATGCAATCTCGTAGTAAGCAGGTACAGGTACTTTAAAAGGAAAACTCTTGCGCTTTACATTCCTAAACTATATGTTATACTAATAGGTATTAGAAAATCATTTGAAATCTTTCTGCAGCAGATTTGTTGATTTGTTTTTACGCCGTGTTCAATGAAAACGAGTGGTGAGCTTTCTGTGGCACTTGCCATCACTGATGCAGAGACCTGTATTCGATCGTTAAAATTTTGGTAAACCGCAAAAAGGGTTTTCATTCGCTGCCATCATGCAAGTTTTTTAACACCCTGACTATTGCTAGGCGCACTGGCTTTTATGCGGGTATCAAGTCTTGCACTTTTTATATTTTGTAGCATTTCAGACGCAGTTCATTTCCTAATATGCGCTCATTGATACGAGTACGAGGAAATACGTTTCAATTCCACCGGTGTCACTGTAATGGTCCAAAACACAATTTGTTCACACGTAAATGTCGTTACTCATTAACCATGGCTGGTTTGGATTTTTCAACCATATGCAAAGTAATGACACTGTTGCTTTTGAATTCCATTTCTATAACTTTTTTTAGCTGGGACGTAATACGATTTACTTCCTTAGGTTTGTAAGTAAGGTAACAGATTGACATTTGCCAAAAAATGAGCGCGCTGTCATTATCCATTTGGGTGCTATAGCAGCGCGAAGTAGGTAATACTTCGAGCTCCACTCTGTGTGTATATATTACTTATTTCGATTCTATGCGATGATATCCATATGATGTGAAGCACTGCAAACATATGGCATCCACCGGAACAAATAATCGGGAGAGGTAATAACTGGTGAAATCGGCGGGTGTGGCAGGACTTCCTAATAGAAGATTTTTAAGTAGGTTTTGAGCAGTGACATAACATATTATTGTAATAGAATAATTATTATATAATAAAATACTTTTGTCGTATCTTGAGATGCAGTAGATGCGTTTTTTTCATTGAATGCTAGACTTAATTTTATCAATTGTGTTCAATAGAGAGCCCCAATAATGATTTCGTCCTGTTAAAACAAGTCATAATACATGACACCAAGTTGATCCCATCAAACACATAACATAACTTTTTTGCCACGAATATTCAGCTTGACAGTCGATATTAATGACCACGTGATCTCCATGATTTCTTCTTCTTGGGATTACCCATTTTCCATTACCTGTGAATATATAATGAGTAATATGATGCTTTTTTGCCTTGAAACTACACATTTTCACACAAAAAATATGTGATGCTAATATAAAATCGCTAATAATTCACGGTTAAGAATCTGCAACATGTCCAAGCATACAATATGATGTTTTGTATCTGTAAATTTTAACCATAATTTGATGATGTTGCCATCTCCAGTAAAACGGCAGACTCATACTATTATACCATAAAAATGTTTAGCATTTAAACGTTTAACAAAATAAAAAAAGTATTTCTAAATTATCCGCAAAATATTTTCTTACAATTGATCTTTAAATTACTTCATGCTACAGATATAAATTTGTGTTTTCAAAATATTAATTTCGATTCCTCAACATCACTTTTGATTCCTCAATACCAGTTTGTGTTTCATCACTATCAATTTGGATTTCCCAGCATCAAATTGTGTTTTCTCAACTTCTATTACGATTATTCAATATTAATTTGTTTCTTCTTTTTAATTACGATTGTAATTTCCCAATATCAAACAATAAGTTTCCAAAATTAACTTCTATATTAATGTATGTTTCCGCAATATCAACTGATATTTCTCCAATTAAAAGTGCATGATTATAGCATGACTAACGCATTGCTTAAATGAACTATCTATGTAATAATTTAATTTTTTGTCGTTCGTTATCTTCCTTCACTTTTTAAGTTGGCCGGTATCGTCTTCTCGTTTGCAGATTACATTATAGGAAATAGAAAAAATAAATTCATTAGTTTTCCAATAGATGGATGTATTAATCTGGATCTCGAATTGTATAAGTACGATCAGTTTACGCTAGATGGCTTTAGAAAGATAAGATTTGTACCCAAAAAACCACTCAGAGAGTTTTGTGATTACTTGATTCAGTTCAGTTTGAGCGCAAATTGGGAAGTAATTGTTTGATATCACTTGAGTATGACTGGATACAAAAAAAAGTTCGATATACGGATTCCACTTATGAATTAATGAAAAAATCTCAGAAAAAGTCGAACTATTCCTAAAGCGGATGCTGACTAGTAATGAAAAATGGGTTACACACAACAACGTGAAGCGAAAACGGCGGTGGTCGATTCAAGGTAAGCCAGCATAAACCGTGGCCAAGCCAGAATTGACGGTCAAAAAGGTTTTGCTTCGTGTTTGATGGAATTGACGAGGAATTATCAACTACCAGCTGCTCTTCCACGAGCAAACTCTTAATGTGAACCTGTACTGTCAGCAGTTAGACGGTCTTCAAATAGCCAATGACAATTGATTTTGCTGGTGAAAATTTCGTCTCAAGAGATTGTGAAAATCGACTTTCTCGCTTTCTTTCCAATACGGACGAAGGTTTCAATGAAACAGGTATAATAATGGCAACAAATTATCGAACGAAAGAATTTTTTTTTTTTTTTTTTTTGATAAATTGTGTTTTTTACAACAAATTGTTGGAACTCTCAATTTACTGAGAAAAAAGGACACAAATGTCCATGAAGCAATCACCATAAACCAGCAACGACAAATACAAAAAATTACTTTCGTCTTCTTTAACTTTGTTTGCAAATACGAATATGTTTTCATATCGGTTTTATTTTCATAAAATACCAAGTGCTCAACCAACCTAAAATATCAAACTTATTCGGATTTTCCGCTTGTGATTGATTGCCAAGAGGAACTGTGTCTATTTTTCTCAAAACAAAGATGTTTGTACTTTAGATGAACGGTATAAATGTCGCTTAGGATAACAAAAGCCCTAATCTTTGGTCCAAAATTGTGAACTATAAAGAATGACAATTTTTCCCATTTTCGAAATTTGGTAGATAAATGTTCGTCGGCTCTCTAATCTTTAGTTATGCAGCATAAACTCACTTTATCATATTGTGGGAGGTTATCTCTTCAACCTCCATTTATTTATTTTGAATACTTCCAGAAATAACTTTGTCACTACAAGATAACCGGCTAGCAAAGTTGAATTTGATTTTTTTTGTTGGAAGTGATCTGTCCTCATAAACTTTTTGCTTAATCCGAAATAGCATTTGTTTATGAGCAATATGCTTCTGCTAATTTACAGGGTGGTTACATTAGTTTTTTTGATAACATCACCGAAAGAGACTATTGAACCAATGTTCAATGTTGCGTAATTAAAAATCCACGCAGAATCTCAAAAGTTTGTTTGTTAGTCGAAACAAATATCCCGGTTTGGCTCTATTTTTTCAAAATCTACTTCTGCTGTCGCACTGTTTCCGATGAATAATATTATCTTAATTTCCAGACAATAATTAAGATGTTGACGATGCGTTAACTGCAGTTTTTCTCGTTACCATTTCCATAAGCAATTTGAATCTACAGACGGTTATCGTCTGTAAGGTCTCATTCAGTTCAAAATGACTTAATATGATGTCTGCCTGCCATTACTGCAGTTTTCTTGTCGACCAGCGTCCTCCCACAAGGACTTTTAATTTTCATATGAATATCAAACTAGCCAAGTAATTTCCAAAGAAAAAACAGCTTTATAGTCGGCGAAAAAACGGCATGTCTCAATCTTGGGTCTTCTTAAGAATTTGTCGTAGTACCAACATACATTCAATTCTAGCCAGTCTGAGTCTGATATTAGAGGTGTAACATGCGGGTTGTATTCAGGTCACACTCTTACCTTTCTATATTTTTGACGTCAAAGTGTCAGCAGAGGTCGTACGAATTTTTTACGCCGTCATAAAATATATCTTTGGTATCATCATATTTGTTTTCTTCTTTTTATCTTTTTATCTTCTCTTTATCTTTATCTTCTTTACATTTTTATTTAAAAGCATACAGACCTAGATCCATTATTGTTATGCCCAATATAATGAACGCATTTCTAAATTCATATTTTTCTCCATGGTAATTTGCAAATAATATCACAGTTTTTGCGACAAGTAGTTCCATGTTCTGTCCATTGCATCTCCTGGGTGGCAACGATGTCGGTTTGGTTTTATTCAAGTTTATCCAACAAATAAATAGGGGTTACTACCCGAAGGAGTTCAGACATTCCGTGTGCATATCTTTAGTCAAGGTAAAATTACTACTTATTTAGGCATATTGGGACACCGCATCCGATCATAGTGCTAGAGCTGCTAACAATAACTAGACTTATATAACACTTGAATTGCAGGGGCAGAAGTTACCTGCCGTTTTGGTCAATCGAAATTAGTTGTTTCAGCTGTCAACAAATAAGTGTTGGGTGAGCATCATGATAGAATATTTGCTAATAATAGTCAGAGTCCAATGCTATGTTTAGACGTTCATCCGCTCCTACATTAATGGTTTTAAAATCAAATTTCGTCATCCGGCATATCTTTGCATAGACATCTGTCACTGACATGCTTGAGGTACATACATAGGAGGCGCTTATTGCAGAGTTTATAAATTTAAAAATTATAAATTTAAGCTATAAAAGTTTTAGAGTTCAAACGGATGTCGCAAACAATGTAAAATTTGCCACTTTGATTGAAATTAAAATTAAAAAAGGACCAGTGTGTGCTAAGGTTAACAGCAAACTAAATGAACACAAGATGCAACAAAAACTTAATCGTCAACAAACGTGTCATCTTACAACGGTTTCCCTAGGATCAGTTTTAAATGCTTACGTATTAGTTTACCAAACTATCCGCCTCAGGCATATCATTGAAGAGATTACCTATTCAAGCATAAGCTCGTCCTATCTAATCACAACTCATGTTGTTTTCTATTCATTCTGTTCCAACCAAATGTGACAATGTCTCTGCCTTCGAAGGAGACTTCATGCTGTGTCCAGCAATTAATCCACTTATTGATGAAGAGATTCGGATTGCGAAATTATCACATTTTGGTGACTGTCGCTGGATACGAAAATTTTGTTTCTTTGACAAAGTTTGATGCGAATTTTTGCTGAGCATCTTTTACAATGTCGCAACCTTACATTTTTGGCACGTACTACTGAAGAGAATCCATCAATGTCAAGTGCGGACTTAAGGTAATCGCATATTTGTTATTCGAGTCGTTAGATTTGGATTGGGTTAAATAAAGTCAATTTACACAACGTAAACAAAAAAAGAAAAACATGGGGGAATGGAATTTGGACGTTTAGACAAGAACAGAATCACAGAATAATTTTCGAATTTACAACGCAGACAGTGGCGAACAATCTTGTCCTCATAACCACCCCATTCCAAGGTATTAAGCGCCCGTAGCAATGGGAATTTGATTAAATAGAGCCGTAGTACGCTAGTCCAACTAATGTGTGCTGTTAAATGCATGGGGAACAGTTTTTTTTTTGGAATTTTAAAGCTAATATTGTGACACTTATTATAAATCAGAAAATTTGAAGAAAACTGATTTAGATATGATAAATTTACGACAAACAAAAATCTTAACCATATATAGAAATATTCAAATCCAAAATTTTTTACAAATTTTAAAGAAAATTATTTAGAAAAGGAATCACAGGCTCACATGTTTGGTGAATATATAAGAAAGACTCTACAATTTTTGAAATGTAACTTATGGAAAAGAAAAATATATTTTGCTCAAAAATGCACTATATTGTTGCCATTTATAAGGTAATTCTATAACATCTCTCTTATAGAAACACTCGCCCCTACGGGAAAGAAACTGGAAACAGTCGATTTTTGCAAGTCTCTCCTGGAGCGAATTTTGCACCAATGAAATCATTCGCCATAGACAGCTGGTAATCATTTGGTACGAAGTCCGGATTACAAGGTGGATGCTTAGGAGCCTCCTAATATAGATTCCGAAACTTCTAACGAGTTACTGTTTTTTTGTGTTGCGTGGCCTTGTTCTGATAGAACACATTTCCTCAAAACTCGGCGACCTAACAACGAAGACAAAAAAATTTGGGAAATTTTTTCTTTATTTTTAAAACTAATCTCCTTTTAGCTCGATACATTCTTTCCAGCGATATTCCATAGCTTCTATACCCTGTTTATAGTAAGAGCTGTCAAACTTATTATAAAAGCTACCAACCGCAGACGTCCTCTTCATTGTTGTCAAATCTTTTACAAATGATCCATTTTTCAAATAGAAAATAGTCCGTGGGAGCTAAATCTGACGAATATGGTGCGTGATGAACCAATTCGAACTCATCAAGCATTGTCTTGATGAAACAACATTTTCTTTTTCGCCAAATATGATCTTTGTTCCATAATTTCATCATCTAAACGCTGTAATAAAATAGCATAATATTCGCCGTTTCTTTCTAAAGATAATCAATAAAAGAAATCCAATGCACATCCCAAAAAAACAGACGTCATGACCTTAACTGCAGATGGAACCGTCTTCGTCTTCTTTGAACACGATTCTCTCATTCCAGTCCACTGTTTTGACTGTTCCTTTGTCTCAAGTATAAAGTGGCATAAAGTGGTGAACCCATGTCTCATCCATGGTTATAAATCGACCATAAATTCGGCTTTATTGATTTTTGTACCACTTATCACTATGAAGTGGACGTTCATCTTCCTGTACCCAAATGGTAGGACAGGATGGCGATTAAACCCTTCTAATGACAAGTCTGTAATATGGTCGCCTCCCAAAATCGCAGCATATGGTTGGTATGCAAAATACATATGGACAGATTTTAGCAAGAAAAGTAAAATGCGGCATTGTTGTAATCTCAGCAAAACGTTGTTTTGTTATTTTTATTCCGTTTCATTTGTGTAGAAAAGTGAAAATTTTAGAAAGTGATATTGAGAGAGTGGTCACGTTCTCGCATCTCACATACTTTGAGCTACCTAATAACATCGACATATTCCTTTGCGTCTGCTTTATATCTCTCTACTGTACTCAAATTCAGAATTGTCTAGCTGGTAAGTCGCTCCCAAAGGCAAATTTAGTTCTTGGCACGGAACATAGATTCATTGATTATGGCTACAGGTTGGCTCTAAGGTTGCGTGTTTGCATTCCTATTTGTTATTGGCCTCGCTAGCCAAGAGACAAACCGAAAGGCTCTTTAGTATTAATCCGGTCAAACCAGAAAATAAGAAAATAATATTCACATGGGGTCAAAAAATATTCAAAAAGTCCGCAAACAAAAATTCGCTCACAAATAAAAATTTCAAAATAAAATGTAAAAATGAGCAAATTTTTACGGCCCTAAGGAGTGTGGTGCAGCGGCATTATTCACGTTGTCCAAAGAAATATTCAAAATGTCTTCAAATGAGGAAAATCTATCAAATTCAAACATATCCATATCTTAGAGTCAAAACAAAATAATCGCATTTTCAGATATCTGTGGAGTTTGTGAAATGGTTCGAACAAATGTGCAGAAAGACGCCAAATGGAGCAACCGCTGACATATAAAAATTTCAATGTCTTAAAAATGTGAAGAGCGAAAACGTTGGCAAAAAATTATTAAATTTTCGGGACTTTCAGAAGGACATACAGCTATGTCTATGTCGAAGCATCCAATCGCGATAATTATTAAAAGAAATTGGGAAATGGTACTCATCACAAGCTCCCAAAAATAATCCTAACGAATATAAAATATCTACAAATATACAAAACCGAGCATCCAAATGCGATTACAAAATTTTCGACTTCTTAAAAAATTTGGAAAAAGCTGCACACTGTACCCCATACACTGTCATGTGAAGATATACCCAAAAAGTCTCCTAAATCACATACTATATGTGCCTAAATTCCACAATCAAATCAGGAAAATAACTTTATTTTGCCCAAAATAAAAAGTTACTGAGATACAAATCAAGAAATACTATACCGATAAAATCAAAAATCAATAAAATTCTAACTTGTCGACATAACGGCGCATTCAATGCGCCAACTTCTTGATGATCTTCATAAAAGTGGCATCTACCAATGGAGTCGAATAATTAGCCATAAAATAAAAAAAAAATCGCAAAAATACAAAAACGTCTACAAATCAATGACCGAGTATCCAAAGCGAAAATGATAAAATTCTCGGGATCCCAAGGGATTTGGTGGAAAGCACTACCGATTATATTTCGTGAAAAAAACTCCAAAAGTCGCTAAATCATAAAATTGCAAAAATACCAAATTTCTAAAATAACTCACAAAGAAATGTTTTGAATCGACTTTAGGGAAGCTAGCTAGCTTGAATTAAAAAACTATAGAATTACAAATGTGTCAATATGTCGAAAACGAAGTATTCAACCGCAAAAAATAACAACGTTTTCAAAAAGTCTTCAAAAAGTTAGCAGGTAAAAATCATTTAAAAGAATTATATATAAAAAAAAACAAATTCCCTTACATCTCTTGAATGAGATATGGAAAAGCTTCTCACATTCAGTGAGTTTACACGCAATCTATTAACGACAATTCCGAACGTCACAGTTTGAGCAGCATTTACAAGACTGCCCGAAGTGTTTGTTAGACGTGGCGATGAGACCGCCGCTCAAATAACGATAGGACAAGGGTAGAATGGTAACGCTAGCTTGCAAAAGTATTGTATACCCTGAAATGTGGCAAAAATACATTCATATCTCAGAAAAGGAGCTTCTGACAGCGAAAATAACAAAACTAGACTCCAACAGTGTGGGTTTTACAAACTTACTCTGTTTGTAAAGAATTTTTTATCGCTAGAAAAAAAAAATCGATAAACTGCAAATAAATTTGTAACTGGGCACAAATTAAGTCTTTCACCAAAAGTCTTTAATTTTCCTTGAATTGTTAAATTTAAAAAATGATACGCTATATTGATACGCCACAAAATGTCGGTAAATAAATGTGTATATTGGATGTTGCTTAGCATTGTGTTGTATTGCAGCAGAAGTATTGTATTGTATTATTATATTATATTATTCTTATTCTTAATTAAAATCAGTTTATTTTTCGGCAAATTTTTTAAATCAGACATGATAAAAACAAACGTGGGAGATGATAAAAGAAAGCGGATAAATGAGACCATAAGTTAGAATAGCAAAAACTAAAAGAGGACGACAAAACCGCATGTGCATTATCCTCATATTTGGAAGTCCATTCAACAGAGCAAATATCCAATTTAACACTCAACAAATACATTGGCTCATTTATTAATCAGCCAGAATGTTCTTTTTCCCCTCACTTTTCTCAACTTTATTTATGCGTTCGTGTACATTTGATATTGGTAGATAACATGCAAGAATGTTAGCAAAAAATGTTTGATTAGTAAATAATAATCCGCTTCCCCTCCAGCGACACAAGTTTGTAAGGCGGATAAAATAATTCACCTACGAACATTTTTGCAGAATTAATTAAATTAAAATTGCTTAACTAATTATTACAAATATTTAAAAGAAATTTGTAACATATAAACTGCAGAAGGAAACTTCTAAAAGCAAAAACAGCAACTAATCTCATTTTCAATGGAAGGAGAAAGCGTCAACTATGTGATAACCATCCGCTTGGAGTAACAGCACAAAAAATGTCTTCATGCGTGACATGAATGATAAACGTTAAATTACCACAACCATGTTAATATACCTAGAATCTTCTTCCAGACTAAACAGTTGTACGAATATCTACGTTTGCCATTTACTAAATATAATTTTATTATACAAACATGAGTGACGTGTTAAGCTATGAAGCTTTTAAATAACCTAGCAAAAACAGTGGAAGTCATTCAAGAAAATAGTCTTTTCGTATGCTAATTTTTTTTTTTTTTTGTTATTTATTTGATCTTCAATTCAAAATTGAACTAACAATAAGTTTTCGAATCTTAATTCTAAATAAACATTATTTTTTACGCCCGACCAACGTCAGGAATAAATTCAGTTATCGCAGTGATTATTTGTATGGAAAAAATTATGAAATTCGTGTATCGATGAGGGCTGCAGTATCCCTTTTTTTTAGGCGAGTGTGGCCACGGTGTTCCAATATGTTACGAGCCAGGGGATTTGGATGGTGTTGGAGCTTAGCCAGGTACTTTTCACAATATTTATCAATTTCTGCTTTGACCGATAGAACGTTGAGATCACTGTGTATATGTGAGTTTTTAATGTACCAGGGTGCAGCTGTAATAATGCGTAAAATTTTCTTTGAATTTTTTCAATGTGAGAAGAACATGCAGTTCCCCATAACGGTATAGCGTAACACCATATTGGTTTCAGGAGCGTATTGTAACATAGAAGTTTACAATCCAACTTCGAACGTGAGTTTCTGCCAATAAGCCAATGTATTTCGAATAGTTTCAGCTTGGCTTCAATGTGAATTTTCCATGTTAAACGTCTATCTAAGTGAATGCCAAGATATTTTACGTGAGAGTGTTGAGGCACTACTTGATTATTTATTGAAAAAAAGTCACATGCACACATTTTTGTTCGTTAACCCTTATTCTCCACAGTTTTAACCATTTTTCTAGCTAGGAAATTTGTTCCTATAGGTATTTGGAAGCTTCGTGGGGGTTATCATGGGTACTCATATAAGCGGTGTCATCAGCAAAGGTGCAGATGTGGGAATGAATGCTTATCAGCATGTCTGAGGTATACACCAGATTTAAAAGGGGTCCCAATATACTACCCTGGGGCACACCTGCTACAATTGGCTGTGCATCACTAACAAAATCACCTTCTTGGATAACAAATTTTCGGCCGATAATATAACTTTCCAACAGCTTTTCAATGTTAATTGGAATCTTTTGTTTCAACTTATATATAAAACCTTCGTGCCAAACTTTGTCGAACGCTTGCGAAACGTCGATAAAGAGAGAAGAGTAGTATTTCTTCTCCTCGAAAGCCGTTCTTATGACTTGTACAAGTCGTGGGTTTGTTCTACAGTGCCATGTTTCTTTCTAAAGCCAAATTGATGGTCAGGGATGCTTTTGTTTGCATTCAATATTGGTGTTAACTTCGACATTAGCAGTCTTTCAAAAACTTTCGATACAGTTGGTAATAGACTTATGGGTCTATATGATTCCGGTTTTGTGTGATCTTTTCCGGGTTTAGGTATCATTTTAACAAGAGCAACCTTCCACTCTTCAGGGTAATACTCAAGATGTATAATAGCATTAAAAATTAATAAGAGAATCCTCATGGCTATGCGGGGAAGCTCAATAAGCATCTTAGTACTTATTTTGTCTATACCGGAAGCTTTCCTCGAATTCAGGCCGGAAATGGTATTCTGGATTTCTCGAATTTCAAAATGTAGTGGTTGTGGTGGTACTTCAACAGCAGGTGGTAAGTCGGTCGCGTTACTAGACAAGTTCGGACTAAATACAGATCTCAAGTGGTCAGCAAACAGGTTAACCTTTTCAACATCATCTCTCGCCCAACCACCAGTGGAGTTCCGTAAAGGCGGTTTAAATAAAACTGGCCGTTTAAGCTTTCTAGTAGCACGCCACAATGAATAATTGGATTCTGGTGTGGTGTCAAGTCCTTCCAAATATTGTGTAAGAGATGTCGTTCTTTGTGATTCCAGTAGTACTCTAAGCCGTTTGGTGCAGTCCTTAAGTTTTGTCTTATTCTGGGGGGATCTGGGCTGTTGCCACTCTCTTCGAGCTCTTCTCTTTTCAGAAACCAGCCTTTCCATATCTACAGAAAATACTCTATTGTAACCCATATGCTGTTGGCAGGAAGTTGCAAGATGAGCAGCTTGTATGGCGTCTCTATTAAAGTTGGAGATAGAAGTACCTATATCGTTTGGTGTTATTAGACGTATCTTATCGCTGCAATGGGAGCTAAGGTATTTTTTATATTTTAACCAGTTAACACGTTTACTAGTCAGCATATTTGTCATGGGATCTACTATGTTATGAGGATTGGAAATTGTCACAATAGTAGGCGAGTGATCGGATGACAAATCCAGTGAAGCTTCGACTTGGAACCAATCTCTTGGCATATTTTTGCTCACTCCAAAATCTATCACGTCTGGAATTTTTTTCCTGTCAGTAGGCCAGTAGGTTGGTTGTCCACTCGAAACTACGTCCAGCCCCATTCTAGAAATTGCGTCAAACAACACTCGACCTCTAGGCGAAATAAGCCGGGATCCCCAAAAGGTATGTTTGGCGTTGTAGTGACCAGCTGCTAGGAAACGAGGTCCTAGGAATTCGTAGAAACTGCAATATTGCTGCTCTGTAATCGAAAAACTTGGAGGCGAGTAAACCGATGATATTACAAGATTATTGTGGGGGCTCTCAATGCAGATGTTCGTTGCCTGAAGATAATCTTCACACGTATCACACAACAAATGATGTTTAAGTTGTGACTTAATTAGAATAGCTGAACCTCCGCATGCTCTACCTCGTGGGTCCTTGCAATCATACAGCGTATAACCAGAAATTTTGAAAAGATTTCTTGATGTCAGATGAGTCTCAGATACTAGTAAAATATCGATTTGCTTTTCTGCTAAAAAAATTCAATTTCGTTTTTATGTTGGCGGATGCCGTTTGCGTTCCAGTAGCAGATCTTCAAAGTGTTCATCGGTTACCAATCATCGCTTGTAACAAAGTAGACTGCATTCTCATCATATCCTGCATCAGACTGGTCATGTTGTTCATTCATTCATTCAAACCATTCATTGACTGCACCAGCTTATCAATTGTAGATTCAAGCCGACTAAAATTAAAATCAGGGGTGTCATTAGATGGAGAGTGAATATTGTTATTCTTAACGGCATCAGCATATGATACTTGGCTGACGGTTGTTTGGGATACTTGAGCAGAATTACTATAATGAGTAGCAGTCATTGGAGGAAAATTTACGGATTCAAAATTAGCAGTCTGAGTAGGAACCGTGCCAGTTTTCTGAATCATGGATTGTTTGACAAACGAGTATACTGGGCACCCTCTATAATTTGCTGTGTGATTACCTCCACAGTTACTACATTTCTTTAACGACGTGTCACTTTTGGGTTTATCGCATTTCTCGGTTAGTTGTAGATCACCACATACTACGCACACCGCTGGAAGCTTACAATACGACTTGGTGTGTCCATATTCCTGGCAATTAAGGCACTGAACCGGTCCTGATCGTTTGTGGGGTTCTTCGATGGTTATCCTTCGATGCAATAGGTACCTTAAATTGTATATGGGATGTGTTTCATTTTTCTTCAGCTTAATGTCGGCAGGTTCGAGTTCCACACGAAACAGGGGTTGTGGAGTCCTTTCTCTGTTTCTTATATTAGAAACGCTTTTAACTTTGAAACCCTGGCTTTTGAGACCAGTTTTCACTTCCTCTGGTTCTACGCTGGCGTCAATGCCTTTAACAACAATTTGTAGTCCTTTTGCACTTTTTAGCTGGTAGGTGTAGAAACTCTTCTTACTATTTTCGAATTCTGAAACGATTTTGCGATAGTCGTTTTCAGTGTTGACCTGGACCTTTGCTTCGTCAATATTTCCCCGTTTAAGAGAAGAGACATAAAAAGAATTCTCCCCTATTGCTGAAATTAATTTTTTTATTAAAACATTCGAGTTTTTTTCTCGAAGATAAATTGGTGGCGGTTTAGCAACTCTGGTGGAGGTAGTGGTCTCATCTGTTTTTTCCTGGAGCAATGCAAAGCGGTTTTGGCGTGACGTCTCTTCCTCTCTGGTAATTTTAGGGGCCGACGAAATTTTAGAAGACTTTGGGCTTCGTCCCCGTTTTTGCACTATAATATACCTGTCCATTCCCGACTGTACTTTTGGTTTTTGACTGTGGCTATCACTTTTTTCAGCTAAATTTTTGTCTATATTTTTCTTCGCTACACTCACCGCACTTGAGGGAGATGATCGTGATGATGATGGATCATCCGTATTTTTTCCAGTGTTCAAAAAAAGATTTCCGGATAAGGTTGAGCTTTGTTCAATAAACTTATTTAAATTCGGAGCACTAGCACTTAAGCTTAGATTAGAAACAATACTCGGTTTCGTAGTTAAAAAATTTCGATTTAATTCGGGGTTAGTTAATTTTTCATTGCTGACACTTGGATGTGTTACTATGAAGTAATCATTTCTATTAATGGGTCTATTCCCATTGTTGGGAGAAATGTCTCTACTCATTCACTTTTCCTTTTTTCCGTTTATATATTTATTTGTTATTTTAAAAGACCACACCGATTTAGTGTATATTGTTTATAACTGATTGTCCCGTTAGATTTTTTTTTTATTATTTTTTTCTGTTTTGTTTTATTTTATTATTCGAAAAAATAAAAAAACACGCGCGACTTTCACGTCAATACTCAACGAGAGTCGGAGAGCGAAAGCGTATGCTAAATAAGTTTACTTTTCGCTGATTAAAAGAAGAAAATTGTCATAAAAATAATATAGGTATAAAGAGTTTTCATTGCTATAGAGGATTTGGTGAAAAAGCAATGAAAATTTGCCAAAAACAACTGCATTCTTCCCATGACAAGCTCATGTCAAAGTCATAGATGATTACGATCATTGGAACTTTTTAACTTCCACGGATGCTCTTTTTTGTTGGAAAGAGGTAGATGACCTCAGTTCATTTCATCTGAGATTTAACTGTAACTTTGGACACCTGCTGAGAATTACATCATCAGCATATTAATCATATGAACAATAGTTATAGGGATCATGAATTTAGCAGGCACTTGTTGCACGTGCAAACTCTTCGCAGGATTCAATATACTCGACAATTATAAGACCGAAATCACCTCTATGTATAGACAGCATAAAAATGCATTCGGCGTAGAAAGTGTTGCATTTTCTAATAGACGTAGCTATGCATAAGATATGTAAAAAACTTGCTTCGTGGTCTATCCCTAAGAGTGATCGAACAGCCACAAATAGCAATACGTTTTTCATTACGCTGACTTATTTTTTTACATTAAATTTTTGTGGGAGATTTTTAAAAATGTTTCTTAAAATTAATGTGGAACATTTTAAAAGATTTGTAATATTTGTCCTTTAGCCGCGAGAACATAAAAATTTTAGTTTACCACAATTATCGTGTCTTCACCGGATCCTCTACTGTTCAACACAGTTCCCATTCTGTTCTGCATGGAATTTTGAGCGTTTGTACTATTAAATCCCCTAATTTGACTCATTCAAGGATAATTGCCTGCTTCAGTTTTGGAATAGGAATGTTGTGACTCTTAAGCAATGTTTGGAACATTATATACATAGCTTGAAGATCCATGAGTCTCCAAAATGAGCCCATTAAAGAGATACTGACGGCTGAATTTTTTTTTTTTTTTTTTTGCTGCGATAATAATACAGATTGCCATTTGGGCTATCTAAATTAAACCTTCTTTTAACGCTAAATATTATATTTCCCAGAATGTATGCAATTCAGCATACCGCGCGGACAGTCTTGTGTCTAGGCAGTAATTGTGATTAAAGAATGTTTTTTTCGTATGAAATGTTGTCGCAAAAGCGTAAAATTTACTGAATTCATCTATTAGATCACCAGGTCAGCGGCCACCAAAGGTGGACGGTCTGAACGCTGCTTTCGGGAATGGCTTTGCGAAACTTTTAAACATATTTCCATTGTGTTTTCATTTCTGCCTACTTTTGCAGTTACAATTCAGTTTATTTGTCCAACGTAATCTGTATTTATCGCATTAGACTTATTCCAACAGTCCCAGAAGATAATTTGTTGAAGTGCCCAAAAGTGGTCTTTCCCCCAATCCATTTCTTTACATTTTATTTGGGGATCTAATTCGTAGCTTAATTCTTTTTAATTTGCCCATGCCGATTAAACTCCTGTATACTGGTGCCTCGTAATGATGGAATAAAACGGAATTCTTCGATTTAAAATTACCATCGAATCGGGACTACAAATTTGAACAATATCCTCCGGTGATTTTCTATTCTTGTCGACTGTTCATTAGTCATTGCTATGAAGTGAAGGATTTAGGTTTTGGCCACAGTTACAAAACGTCGCGAAAACTTACTTTTCCGAATTTCGTGGTGTCACAGAGTATTCCACAGACCACTAAAAGAAAAATTCGCTGAAATATGTTTAAATCTCAGGAGATGAAAAAAAAACAAAAAACTTAATATCTCAAAAACGAAGCACTAATCGTGAAAATTTCCTCATTTTCAGATTTCTAAAGACTTTTGTTGAAATATTCAAAATTGCTAAAATACAAATAAATCCATAAGTTGGCAATGGGGTATCTAAATTTTGTCTCTAAAGGACTAGAATTTGCAAGCGTACATAAATTCAAAAAATGCCCAAAACACTAACACGAGTCTCGAAAATGTAGCACCTAATCGCAAAATTCTCAAATTTTCAAGTTCTCAATAAATTTATGAAAATATTCAAAAAATCACAAATATGGTCAAATTGCTGAAAATTAATAATCTATAACTCAAAAGTGGAATATGCATCTCTATCTCTAATTTGCCATTAATTTAATTAAAAATCATCAAATTAAAAATAAACCTGTAACCCGGAAAATTAACACGTAATCTTCAAAATATTATATATTTTTTAAGCCCAAACGAGTGCTTATTAACAGCTCTCTTAAAAGTAGCGCTAATTTTCCTAAATCACTGAAATAAAAGGAGTCAATGATAGATAGATGACCACATAATATCAGTTAATATATGGATATTGCATTGTTTGGGCTTTATCTCATTTTATCATTTTGTTTTCAAATTAAAATTTTGTGATAAATCACTTGAATGAAGTGCAGGAAGAATAAGAATGCTGCGTAATAAAAACGTAAACGTATTAATTAAGAGAACTAGCAAACTCAATGATTAACAACATTAAACTAGCTGAATCTTGTTCCTTTCGCACTCACAGTAAGTCACATGCCTATCTATCACAAACTAGTGAGGGGCTCAACTTAAATTCATTTCATTAATAGTTGTGGTTAGTTGCATTCGTACATTTGAAACTGCTTCAATGGCATACATATTAAGTGATTTTTCCATTCTGTGCCTTTGATCAAAATAACTTAATTATGCCATTTTATGCAAACACTTTTGAATTAATCTATCCATCAGTAATTATATTAATGCCATCAAGTAACAATGCAAAACCATCCGTAATCGATTTCTTTTTTACAAATATTCTAAATATTCTGCTGTCAACTAGCAGCTATTACTCTCAACAGTTTATGTCCTTCACTTCTCTGTGTGATCTCTCAAACAAGTTGAAATGTAATTATAAAAACGCATCAAACATTTCTTTTTTTATCATATAAAGATAAATGGAAGATAAAGATAAATAGAAGGTAAAGGTAGATTCTAAACATAAATAAAATGCGTAATATTTCAAGAAAAAACTGGTAGGCTATTGACATGAACGTTTTAGGATGGAAATTAATCATTTGAACAAATCTGTATATACTGCCGTACTTCGTTTCAGAAATTTAAATTTGAGGGCTATGCTTAAAATGGCATACCAGTAGGGCATGATATTCCGAATTGTCTCAATTGTCACGTCTTCATTCGCGTTACGATATACGTTTGGTTAAAAATAAAACAACGTATTCTAAAGATAGAGAGAGTGTATTGAAAAAAGGTCATGTTCATCACACGATCATATACGATCTTTATTTTACTATTCAAATGGCATTTTAACTCAGAACCCATTAACTACAAGAAAATTTAAGAGCTTTTATAGAGAGTTGTTTTCTCTAAATTCATATAACTTATTCAAAAATTAATATATTATAATATTAGCACTCTGCTAATTTAAGCTTAAGTAGACAAATTATGCTCTCTAACATCTAGATATTAAATTATTTTGTACATTCAAATCGTTAAACAACAAAATGTATAAATGAAAAGAAAAACATAATGTACGATTCGAAAAGGGACCATTAGATGACCTTTGTGAAATTTCTGTATTAGGTTTTAATCAAACATGCAGGTGGCTTCCTCAAATAAATGCGTAAACAAAGGTTGCAATCTATGCATAAAATCTTTTACTTCTATTGTTAATTTAATGAGTTTTTTGTAGTTAATATATTGTACATGATTCCATTCAATTGCAGTGCAATTCCGATGAAATTTATTTTTACTTTGTGTTTATTATTACGAAGAATAATAAACCTTTATGCACGTGCATTTCAAACATTTTTTCACTGTATTGACGCTAATCACCCATAATGCATGGAACAATTTCGTCATTATCTGAACACTCAACCGCAGCTTTACACCCACCGGTCGTGTACGTGTACCTGAACTTACAACAACAAACATAATAAGCAAAACCTTAAAGGCCCTTAAAACGCATTTTTAAGCAACTCACAATAACTGATGTACGAGCATACCTTGGTGCGAAGGTAATGGCTAATAAAGCTAGATAATTTGATAGTCTTTTCAGAGATGATTTTATGTTATTGTTATTACTTATTATCTGGGGCTGCGGCAAAGGAAAACCAAAGTTAATTGCAACTCACTGAGTAAAGGGCTCAAGTCACTGTTAATTCTAGGTAAGTTACATACTTTTGGCCAAGTCATTTCTACATCACGACACTTGGATGGACGTGGGATTATGTGATAAGAAAACAATCAACATCCAAAGGACACTCGGTCGCAAAGAAAATATTATTTAAGTGGATTAAGCAAAATCAACACAAGACATTTTGTCTAGACATAAGAGCTATATATTAAACGATCGAGAGTGACATTTGACTGACATGGTTACAATACGTCAAGAAATTAATATATAATATTTATTGATTCCGAACTAAAATCAAAATCTAGTACAATATTTTGTGAAAATATTGGCATTACCAATGGACGTTTGTGAACTGAATGCTTTCAAAGATGACGCTACTAAATAAGTTAATTTATTTAAACTGATGCTTTTCAAAAGAAAGTTGGCGAACATTAAAATCTAACATAACCCCAAGTTTGGTAGATAGAGCTCAGTAAAACAGCAACTACTCGACGATTTTCATGCAAATTTTTATAAAAACTGAAATCTTATTTTTGCCCGATATCTGTGTTGGCGGAACGTCAAGAATGCACTGGTAACTGGTTTTTGATTTATTATGTAAAATGTCTTTTCTTAAAATGAAGAATCGACTAACCTCCTAATTTATTGTTTCGAGATATTAAACGTTAAAAAAAAAATTCTATTATAGGAATTTGTTCACAACTTTCGGAATATAAACACATCCTTTTGAGAAACACATGGTTTTAAAAAATTGTTATAACTTTTGAACCAATGGATTTTTAAAGTAGACAATGGTTGTAAATATCCATTTAAATATGGATGACAATAATAAAGTGTAAACTCGACTTTGTCCTAACTCTATTCAAGCATTTTTTATTTATATAACAGAGATATGATGTGTAGTAAAAAGAAATTCGTTATTTCTACATTGCAGGTTTTATTAAGCATATTTAAAATGATCCGATTTAGGTCATCGTTTTTACATCGTATTGTTCGATATCTTGTTGCCATTTCGAATGTAATTTCATTATGCGCCTCTCATAGAAATCTTAGTCTCTATTGATAAAAAAAAACTTTAATCGACGATTTTTACAAGCTTCCTTGAGAGCAATTTTTCACCAACAAAGTCATTCGGCATAGACAGGAACAGGCGGTATTTCATGTCAGGTCAGAATTATAAAGTGGATACATAACAATCTCCCAATCGACCACCCTAAGCTTCTGGCAAGTTATTATCGATGTGTGTTGCATGGCGTTATCCTGATGGAACACAATTTCTCTCATATTGGCCAAAGCTGACAGCTTTGCTTTCTTCAAATACTCCAATTGCTTACAATACAGAGTCCACAGTGGTTTGTGCTAATCATAGTGAGCGTATTACAACGCATTTGCCAGCGCTCCTCTGGAATAGCCAAGCTAACGTAGACTGTCTAGAAATAGGAGCCGGCAATTTTGGGACCAAGCTAAGCTTTAATCAAGTGGTTCCAAATGTGTTTTTGTACAATGCTCAACTCTAGGACAATCCAAATACTGGATATATGATGGCAGGACTTGACGATTTCCGTTACTCTATCGACATTTTCGACAACTGCTTTCCAAAGCGTGGTACATTTTTTGCATCAAAATTACACTGCCTGACTTAGATTCTTGGCTTTATAAAAAGCTACCTTTGACGAGCGAGTAAGAAATCTTGCCTTTCCAATACCAACCAGCATAACATGATCGCTGTTATACAACGCGACCTATAGATTACTAAAGCCATCTATTGAAAATATAATGGATTTCCTTAACTACGTCTTATGTTAAATCGAAATAGATTAAATTTGCATTGAACTGTGAGTATTCCTAGAATGATTTAATAAAAGGATTTATTACACTGTTTAATGCAATTTGTTACTGTGACGTTTGAATAGAGTTGGAAACGATCTCCAAAAATTGTTGTATATTTGAACGAATCTGAAATATGGACACAGTTTATGATTGTAATCTGCACGTATTATATCCTGTGTTACAAACACGATTTAATTGTGTGTACACAGCAGAGGTATTTTGCTCATCGTTTATTGGAAATGTGAAAAACTTTATCAGCGTTACCTGCCGGCAGAGCCAATAGCGATGACCTGGTAATGAGCATGCATCAGCTCCTAACCCGGGGGTTACACTTTCAACAAATCGCTTGCAACCTCCAACACACTCATATTTTTTCACTAATACACTCACACATTTTCTAGTTGAACGCCGTTTCACTACTGTTTCAACGAATGGTTCAACCAAACAGCTGATTGCGATAAATCGTGTGGTTTGTTTGTAAAATAAAGCGCGGTTTTTTGTGAAACTTAAAAATTGTTTGGTTTATCTGAAAGTATAATTTTATAAAATGAATAAGCAAGCAGATTTATTGCATTTTATAGAGTTTTATAGAAGCCGTGAAGCGTTGTGGAATATGAATTCGCCAATATACAGGCGAAATGATTTAAAAGTGAAGGCTTATGACGATATTGCGGCCGAATGCAAAATGTCCACCGAAGATGTGAAAAAGAAATTAACGCCGATGTTACTTTTTTAATTACTTTCCTTGCCGACGACATCTTCACAAATAAAGTTGTTCAACCGGTTGCGGGTCGCCTACGTCACAGCTGTCGATTTTGTCGAATTCTGACAAGTAGTATATGTAAAAGTCGCTTCAACAAAAGTTGAAAGTGTAACCGCGGCGTAAACACACTTTAATACATTGAATGCTTACCGGATGGTATAAATATAAGTGTTTTGTATTATACGGCTCTGGCTGAATTTGTTATTTCTGCGAATGCTGACACGAAAATTTCGTTAAAGATACCCAAAAATCTTAATGACTAATTTTATAGGTGATAGTAAATCCCGCAACATTTTCTACATTTTATTAGAGATTATAATGATATGATATGATATATAATGATAATATATAACTGCAGCTAACACGACTGGCACCCGCGTCAACAACGCTTGCCAGAAAAGTGTGAGAAATAGCTGCAGTTACCTCAAGTAATGAGAAAGATTCAGAAGAAAAGTGTGAACGAGGACAAAACTAAATTATTTTTTTCGACTTACACAGAGTCTGATCGCTTGGAATATAGAGCGAAGGGTAACAGTTATAACTTTGAGGCAGAGGGTAATTTAATCTACCTCTGCTCCGCCATCAACAAAATATCGTAAGCATTGAGATTACTGTTATCGATGTAATACGATCTTTATAACAAAATCCTCTCTGTACGGATAAAATGCAACTGTATTGCTTTATCTGTCTTAGACGTTTCGTCTACAGTGCAGAATTTGCCTTAGAAGTTTTCAAGAGAAAACTGTTGTATAAAATATATTAATCGAACTTTGTTCGATGTATGAGCAGTACGATGATCAACAAATAACCGTCATTTTCAAACTTCGTGGGTTACGTATGTTCGATTTTCGCATTTTTTCCTGTTATGTTGGTACACATGTCTGTTATACGAGGATATGTTGACAATATCAGCCATTTTGGATTGTCAGTTTGTTTTTGACAGATAAAATGGTTAGTCGTGTTTTGGTGCGCTGTTCGGTTTACTATTTGAAAAAATGGATCAAAGAAACTGTTTAAGTTTTGTATAAAAAATGAAATTAAATGTGCAAGGACATTTGAAATGTTGACTGTGGCGTTTGGCAATTCAATTGTGGTATAACCGGTTTAAGGAAAGCCGAGAAGATGTCAATGGCGATGCTGGTTGCCCGAGCACGTCAACAATCAATGAAAACATTGAAACAGTGAAGAAAATGATTTTGGATAATAGTCGAATCACTAAAGAGAGGTTGCTGATGATGATAAAACATCCGTAAAAATTGCTTGGCATATCGTTCGGCTCATGCCAAGCAATTTTTACGGATGTTTTAGGCATGAAACGCGCGGCAGCGAAGATTGTTCCAAAATTGCTAAATTTTGAACAAAAACAACGTCGCATGGACATCGCTCAGAAGCTGTTGAACTTCGTCAACGACGATCCAGATTTCCTCAAAAAGATAATAACTGGTGACGAATCATGGGTGTATGGCTATGACATTGAAACCAAAGTCCAATCATCCCAATGGAAGCGTTCAGGAGAGCCAAGACCGAAAAAAGCACGTCAAATGTGAAAGTTTTGCTCACTGTTTTCCTCGATTGCAATGGCGTGGTGCATCTTGAATTCTCGCCACAAGGTATAATAATACTACATTGAAGTTATGCGCTGTTTGCGCGAAGCAATTCGTCAGAAACGCACACAATTGTGGAAAAACCAATCATAGATTTTGCACCATGATAACGTACCAGCTCATACATCGATGCTTGTGCGTGAGTTTTTGGCCAAAAACAAAACCGCAAGCATGCCTCAACCACCGTATTCACCGGACTTGGCTCCCGTTGACTTTTTCCTCCTCCCAAAACTGAAGACACCGATAAAAGGAAAGCGTTTTGCTACGATTGAGGAGATAAAAGAAAAATCGAAACAGGAGCTGTTGGCGATACTAAAAACCGCGTTTCAGAAGTGTTTCGAGGATTGGAAAAACCGCTGGCATAAATGTATTATATCTGAGGGGGATTACTTTGAAGAGGACAAGATAGTTATTGATGAATAAATAAATACTTTTTGAAAAAAAATGAAAATGAAAAATTGAAAATAATGGTTATTTTTTGATCACACCTCTATACTGACATTACTGCAGTCAGGCGCATCAGAATATATTGGTTGTACTATGTGGACCGGAATGGTCTACCACAAAAAGTTTTCGAAAAAAAATGTGATGTACGGCGCCTAAAAAACTTGGTGTGATGAATTAGAGAAGAATCGTGGAATTTATGAAGAAAATAATCAAATGCCTACCATTTCATGATGACTACAAACATCGGTTTATCCACCATCCAATGTGTTCATCACAGCACATCTAGATGACCGGGACCAAAAAGAGAAAGGAAGTTGTCTGATGACAATATTCCACGACTAAATGAGTTATACTCACGTATACGAACAGCTCCAAGTGACACGAGGCTTTTGAAAGGATAACAATCGTGTCCCGCTTTGTACATCTGTGCAAATAAATTCACAATTTAACACATTTTCAATATTGGGTATAACAAAAAATCGCACCACGAATTTTTAAGTTAAAAGTAAGTTACATTTACACTGAAGCCCCATATCCCATAATAACACGTACCTAAAATTTAAAATTTCTTTATTTTATGAAAACAAATTGGCATTGAAATACTTATTGACAAATTAAAAAAAATAATTCTTATGTATTCATGAGGTAATGTGCGTGATCAAATTAATTCTGTTTAAGAATCTGCGTGATGTATTGATGTAAGAGAAAGTATAGGAAAGCACGCGATCATAACCTACAAAATAACTAAGAGCACATCTTCAATTCCAAGGATTTGTAATTTTAAAGAAATTTGTAAAGAATCTTTGTCATCCAGCCGAAACTCAACCACTATGAATTTAGTACTAATATAAACGCAGAACAACTTCCACTGACTGCGATCATAAGTTAAAAAACATTTTAATGAGCCATTTACTTTACACTTTTGGCCTATTGGGAAAATGTTGAAACTACGCCCAAATAATACTACGCATACGTCGTATTCATTGTATTAATATAAATCATACGGTATTGGAATTCACTTGTACGAGTATACCACGATTCCGAGCACTTCTCTAAAGGTAATCACGGTGAACTTGTCACATAACTTGACAACAGAACTGTTGCCAGAGACAACGAATTTAGTTTAGTTAGTTCTGGCAAAAGTGACTTCTTATAGTGGCATCTGCACTTTGTGCTAACATCATAATGGCCAAATCGTTTTTATAGAATTCTACAAAATTAATGAGTTTGTTAGTGGCTTTCGTTGACACATTGTCACCCCCACTTTAGCAAAATTGTTTAGACTTGTTTTATTTTTTGCGTTTGAACAAAACGTCAATCTCATTCATCAATTATTTGACTTGAAGACGTCGTCAGCAATTTTCTTGACCTTAGAAAAACAAATTCATATACAAGTTATTTCATTTGTTTTCTTGATAAATAACAAGTGTACACAGCCACCATTATGGGGATTCCGACGTAATGGCCACCATCCTTATGATGTTGTTGTCTGCCGTTTTAACGCATGTAAGTTAATTTACCAGCCGACACAAGCGGTGGAATTTTTTTGATGACTCTGCAAGTGCCATGATATGTGACATAGCAGGGTGGCCATGACTTTAACAACGAAATTATGTTGGATTCATTTCTTTTATATAAATTTTAATGGACGTTTCGAACCACAATTTAATAAGCGCAAGACTGTTCCAATGTTAAGCACCGAATTCGTACAATAACAAAAATATAAAAGCAATCTGACAAAAGAAATTCAGCCATAGAACGTACTATAGCTTCTACTGCTGATGTTAAATCGTTGGTGGTTTTGTTTTGTTCTACTGCTTTCTTATGTTCTCCGCCACTTAATTTGATAACCGTATAAAGATGAAATATTCATGAGTTAAAGAACAACAAACAAAACAATGAAAATTTACTACCATAAATGTGCTTATCAACTTAGTTATTGTTATGTTGATACTTCCACTTAATTTCAGTTTGTTAATAATGGCATGGTCAAGACGTTGAATAACAGAAAATACAGCGACAGACTTAACGGCGCTCTATTAAATGGCCGTTCTACTTCCAAGTAGAATTCCATGTTTACTTTAGGTGGTCTAACAATTTAATGAAATAATAACAAAAAATATTGTTAAAAATATACTCTTTTTAAGTTGGTAGCACTATGAGAAATATTCGTGCCAAATTTCAAGTAATAAGTGTCATTAGGTTTTAAATTACACTTAATATTTTATACTGCAAAAAATGATTTCGACGATTTCTACATTTTGTGATTTTGTTAAGAAAAGCTAAGATTGCATTAAATTTTGTCCATCAAACGAAATTTCTGCGACATAATTTCTGGCTACCAGGTAACATTATAAAACACACTATCATGTTATCATGTTATGATTCGGAGACGGCCACCTCACGAGAGAATGTCGTGTCATAGATAAGCCTGAACCGATAAAATCGCGCTAAAGTCGCTCAAAAATCGAAGCTAAGCTAGTAGCATCGCTTCGACCATTGTGAGCCAAACTCTCATCAAGAAATACTATTTTAGGTTTACACAAGTTGATGTGGATTTATGGACAAACAACTTTTATTCTTTGCGCTATGATAATGTATTCTCTTACACTGCTTTAGCTCTGTGTGAGTTTTTCAATAAAAATATAAATAATACCGCTTCACAATAATCGTATTTGTCTGATTTTGTGCATCTGGCGACTTCCGGCTATCTCTTAAAATTCTTCACTACAGACACCGTTTTTCAATTAAATGGATTCGATGTGAATCGTACCACGCTTTTGAGGAAGTAATCGAACTAATTCCCTTGATTGGGTAATGAAAGAACAAGCAAAGGAAAGCGCAATCATAAGCATATAATATTTCTCACAACACAGAGCGCAAATAGTGGACTATAAGCGGAGTATAACCGTACACAAAATATGACCTGTAAGTCGTGAATCATACGTACTGCACACGCACAAGATCAAGGGCAGTTATTTTAAATAGGCGTTACGTTCTCATGAGATAAAGATAAAAACAGAAACAAAAGTAAAACAGCGTACAACCAGATGCGAATCTCTAATTTATTTTCATAATTCACAGATGGTCGCAATTCATGTAGAAATGATGTAGCCACAATATGGGGATAAGCCTATAATTCAGAAATGCACTGTACAATTTCTACAAAGTATAGAATAGAGCTAATAGAGCATAATATAGAGCTGGTCGTTTAAATCTTGTACCTAATCTTTTAAGCACTATTTCGCATATTCAATTCAAAAATTTGCTTTTCAACTACAAGGGCGGTGCCAAAACCAACCGACCTAACAAAGAAGACTCTAAAAAGTTGTAAACAATTGTCTCTATTTTTCAACATAATTTTCTTTTAGCTCGATACATTTTTCCCAGCGATATTCAATAGATTCTGTACCCTTTTAATAATAAGAAATGTCAAACTCTTTAAAATAGCCGTCAAACGCAGACTCCAGCTTCTCATTGGTGGCTAATTTTTTTACAACCAAGCCATTTTTTAAAGTTTTAAATAGTTCGAGGGAGTTGAATCTGACAAATAATGTACGTGATGAAGCAATTCGAACTTTAATTCATTAATTTTAGCCATCACAATAGTGGATGTGCGAACTGGAGCATAGTCTTGATGAAACAACACATTTTTCGTGAAATTCGACTGTTTCCCCAAAATTTTATCCCTTTTATCCTTATCTGGAGATAATCAATACTGAAAATAACCCCATGCGCATCGCAAAAAAACAGACACCATGACCTTACCTGCAGATGGAATCGTCTTCGCCTTCTTTGGACACGATTCTCCCACTTTAGTCCACTGCTTTGACTATACCTTTGCCTAAGGTGTGAAGTGGTGGACCCATGTCTCATCCATGATTATAAATCGACGCAAAAATTCGACTTTATTGCGGTGAAACATCGCCAAATACTTCATTGACACATCTTTACGACGCTTTTTTGCCCTATTGAAAGCAAGCGCGGCGCCCATCTAGTGTACAGCTTTTTCATCTTCAAATCTTCGGTAAGCACTTTGATGTAAACACTTTTTGAAATACCTATCATTTCAGCTAGCTCACGCATTTTAGCCGACTATCATCTAATATTATTTTCTGGATATCTCAATGTCTGGCGTGGACACCTCTATTGATCAGCCACTACGGTATTCGTCTTGGCAGCTCGTACAAGTTTCGGTTAAACCCTGTTTTCCAACATTTAACAGCAGAATGTTGCTTAGCTTTAATGTTGGTCGGACTGAGGCCTTTCAATTGCAAATATTGAATTGCATAAAGGTGATTAATTTTTCCATGTTTGCAAATTCACTGAGATCGTTTACGAGTACTTTTGATGACTCAAATAAAAATATTAAACAACGTGGCGCCTTGAAACTTAAAATATATGTTTTATAGGGTTGCTACTTTTCACCAAAATGATTTATCAGTAGGAGCACACCAACTTAAATACGTAAATGGCGCTTGGCAAAAAATTATTTATCTTCGATGTTTCTTCCTCAAGTTATCTTCAACTCTTAAGTTTAAAGACTTCTGGAGCGTTTTGATTTGTCCAAAAAATATAATCCAAGCAGAGTAGTTGCCACCTGTTGATGCAATTGAACAGGTCAGTGTTACAGCTCATGATTTGTTCGACGATGACAATCCGCATTTACATAATTAGATTAACATACTCGTATTTAATAGAGCATTTTCCTTCCGAAGACTTCCAATCGAATTTTTATTCACCCAGGGAGAGTTCTATCATTAGCTCTCTTACTAAGCCCACTCGTGCAGAGCCCTATTACACTTTTTGTATCGCAAAACAAAAATTAATGGATTTTTGTCCTCATTTAACGCTTGACCTACTTTTCTTCACTTCTTCGCAATATTTGAAAAGGCTTAAATTGCATATGAAACCAGTCGTATTTATCGCAGATTTATTTCTTTCCATAATCGTCTGCCAAAGTGTGTCGAAAAGATTGTACTTTTTAAAAATTCTTTATTGAAAATTGCGTGTTGGCCACTGTCATAACAAAACAGACGTGAAAACTTTGCAAGAATACTAAGCTTGGACATTGTTTTATAATTTTTTTTATTTATTTTGTTTTTCTTGGGTTTTTTTTAGAAATTTTTCATAGTGTGGAATACACCTTAAGTTACTTAAGTGCCGGTACACACACACATGGGAAGCCTTTTCTCGTACCGTGGTCGTTTGAAAAGGAAAGCCTACTATAGTATTTACTTTTTACTATTTCCGGAATATTTCCTGAGCCTTTCTATTACATATTCTCTATCTACCCATTTTCACATTACTTTTTCTTTCATTTAAAATGTAAGTGAAGCTTTTTTTGATTTCTCCTTAAAACATTGCCCCCCTGCATGCTTGACAATTTTCCATCTAACCAAGTGTTCTCTTTTTATTTCTGCATTAAAAACTCCCTAAATAACTTGAATATCGTGACCGGGGCAACAGTGAAATATTTTTCAAAACACCCACAAGCACCTATTTAGTTTCACCGTCTTCGCCTTCCGTTGAGACGCGTACATACATATCGTAAATCACCTGATAAGAAAATAAGTAGCTTTAAAGCAGATTGTTAGTGACTCAAATAAAAAGACAAGGTGTACAATTTTCACGTCAGTCACAAATCCACGTTCAAGTCACATTCTTCTTCATGAGAGCAGTAGTAAATGTTACCGTTTTTATGTAGTTTCCATCCCGTTCGCCCTCCATTGCATCTCCTTGTTGCAGTAACGCCAGCTCTACATTGAGTTAACAGGAACGCATGTTATATATTTCAGCTGATAACATAAACCGCACCTACTAAGTAGATTCCAAAGACAATTTACAATAAAAAATGTTGAAGAGTTGTGTGAATTTTCAGCCTCTCACTTTAAGCTGTCATCGTTATGGCATATTCTGGAAACATTTCTCTGTAGTCAAGAGAACATGATAATAGGCGAAGTCTTCACTGTACTACATGTGCTACATTTGTCATCGAACTTTTCAGCATTTATACAACAAGCGACATTGATCGATTGTCTCTTATGACAAACAATCGCCAGTTGTTTGGTCCGAGTTTATATCCGCTTCCTCGCACTGAGATCTCCAGCAAATACAGAGCGGCTGGCGAAAGTTAACTTATTAAGCTGAAAGAGAATTCCTTTCAAATCGGTGTGGATTCCACAAGATAGGGCAACTTGCCGCATAGCGTCTATTGTTATGTCCAAATTGCGGTGAACATTTTTCATTAAGCTGATTTCAACAAACTTTTGTGTTTATGACAAACAGGAGCATTGCACAAGCTGATTTCAACATTAAGCTGATTTCAACAAACTCCACATGCTGTTTTTTTTGTTTTGTTTTTTGTTTTTGTTTATCACAAACGGGAGCATCCCACACAACCGTTTAGTTAGGACGATTTAAAGCAGTGCATTCGAACAATAATTGAGGCTACAAATCTCCAAGCGGCGTTTTCAGATCTAATAATTTGTCGACAAACTTAGAGACTTCAAAGCATTTTCGGCGGCCAACATTTTTGAATTGCGATTTGCGATTTGCCTGGTGGTATTTTGAGTACTTACAGACATTCTTGGTGTTTTTTTTAAGACTCTTTCCACAGTACTACGATAAAGTGTGGCAGAAAAATACAAATGTATTCTTCTTATGATTTAATTCTTTGTTCCACCTGAATTAAATTGGTGTGAATTCTTCTTAATACGCCATTTTACTATATTCTTTTTGTTGTCGAATAGTCCCACCTCTCACTAACGCATTGCACTCCAAACAAGGCGTACGTTCATATGACGGATGGACAAAATAAACCGAGTGTTGATCGATTAACAGAAGAAAGTGGATAGCAGCTACCGATTCTGCATCAACAGCTGGTACTTAAATAATAATAATAATAATAAACATAATAATCAAACTACCTTCACCATAAGTAATAATATACAGATAAAAGATATTACCTATAGTAATAACAGTAATGTAATAATATGGTATTATTAAATTATTCCATTAAATAAATAGACAAAATATATACTAAACAAAAAAAACAACACCACACTAATATTGTACATATAGATTTAAATTACGATTGAATATACAAACCAATGCTATTAATTATATGAACAATTATTATCTCTCTAAAAAATGCAAGTATAGAGTGATAGAAAAACTAATTTTGTCTAACCCTATAGAGAAGTCCGTTTGATGACACAAAGAGTTAAGATCAGCAGACATTCTATAAATTGAATGAGTTACACCGAAATTAGACCTATAGAAACCAATGCATTATAGTTGGTGAAACCAAAAAGCAATTCTGTTAAAGAGATTAGAAAGGGAAAAATTGGACAAAAAATAAAATTTAACACAGTTCCTCTACTTCTCAATTTAGGTAGACGAATTAATCTCAGCCCATTCGCATAAGAAGACGGGACAAGACCTTGATTCCTATGCGAACACCTCAAACAGGAAAGTAAGAACCCAGCAAAACAAAAAGAGAAGCTCGTTCTTCATATACGAGTATAGTATTTTTACAGCTTTTACGAATGCTATATGACAATATTTTCAAATTCTTTGTAAGCCCTTTTTAACAACGTAAAGTTAAACGAATACATAATATATGCATTTTTAGTTGCTTTTCTGAAGTTTTAATGTGATTACGAGATACAACATTTCAACGATCTTGGTAATGAAGATTTACATCTTTTTCGAAGAAAAATTATATTTATAAATTTGCATAAAAAATATAGGTTTCCCACTTGTTTATGGGATCTGGTGTAAATGCACTGAAATGGTGATAAAAACGATAGCCTATGACAAATCCCATGTGAACTTTGTTTTTGATTACCCAAGTTTTCATTACTTACACAAATTGCGGATCACTGAATGTGCTTTTTTGAATGTTCTTCTACAACATCGAAGCTGTTTCCCCACATAAGGATTGAAGAACTCTTCAGCCTAACTTTTTACGAAACGTAGCACGTTATATGCCTCGCTGCCTATGGTTCCAATGTTCTCATTTCTGTTCATAAAAACGCCAGGATTGACGAAACAATTAACCAAACTCAAACCAATGTTACCTAAGATAAAACTTGGCAGGCAGATGTAAAAAAAATCATATAATCAATAAAGAAGAAATATTTTACATGAATCAAAGTAAAAGCTGTTTAGGCAACATTCATCACCCACCATGTACAGCAGCCAAATACATCCATAGCAATTGTTAAGATTCTGCAAACTCTAAAAGAAATCTTGAAAGGATATCATAGCCATAGCAATAAAGGATATGAACAGCAGAAGGCATGTGGGAAGTTAAAATGAAAAGAAAATACTGCTTAAATGATTGATTCGCCTAAAAAACAATTTCCACATTTTCACTTTTAGGTAGACACAAGAAATATTTACATCAACCAGACAAAAAGAACTTTTCTTAATACTTTAGTCTAAACAGGCAAAGGGAAGCAATTGTTCAAAATGGAGATTTATTTACATTCTTCTATTTAATCCAGGTGGGTCACTGAATGTATAAGAAAATAGGAACACAAAGAAATATGGCGAAAAAACTGTCTCCAACGACAAAGTCAATAATCTATTTAATACCGTGGTTGAGAAAACGCACCGCCACATGTTGAAAACATAAAAATAAAAAAATATATTGCAAGCATCTGCTGGGATTGCTAAGTTCATATTGTTACAACATAACCGTTAATACTGCTATCATAAGCTTTACGTCAAAAAGACGAATAAATTCGATAAACGACGCTGGCATTAACAAACACACAAACAACTATAAGTGTGAATATTTGTTTTCTATTTACAAATTTTTTTATTCAGATGATATTTACGTACTTTGCGGTGGACTGGCAAATGGAGTGGTGAATGTAAGGTAATTTTACATTTCGCATATACAAAAAGGGATTACCAAGTGTTCGTTTAGTAGAGTAAAGAAAACAAGACAAAAACTGCATCTATAATTCTAGTAATTTTCCACAGTTCTTAAACATAATGTAAACTTGTTATCATTCATTCTCAACAAAAGAAAGTGGAAGTCATTCAAAAAGATTCACATTTCACCACGTCTAAATATGAAATCCATGCATATTTATTGCTTCCAACGAAGTAGTTTTGAAACACTTTCAAAACCATCGTAGTGAAGTGCTTAAAGAAATGGCTTTATATTCATCTATGATTCCAGGCAAATAAAGCAAAATATATTCCAATGAAGTACTTCAAAAACTATTTTTTAAAAATCATAATGAACTCCGCAGAAGTAATTTATGGCAATCGGTTTAAAGAAGCTCCTTTTACAGTTTTTGGCAAAAATGTATTTACCTGTTTAATGTAATGGCCGAGAGATTCATAAAGCGTATATATTTTTATGTCGCTAAGAATGTTCATTCTTAATACTATGGACTGCAGTCTACGGTATAGGATGTACAAATTACGACCCTACGACATATTTATAGAATCGTAGGGATATGAGGCCAGTTGTTTTTCTACGAAACTGACTTTTATTATAAATAAAATCACAATAAGAATAATATAAAAAAAAAAAAATCTTCGAATAATCAAAATTTGATTTGAATCTTCATTACACCTGTTGTGTGATCGTGTCTTTAGGTATGTTACCTTTACCAGTGACACTAATTAATCCACTGATACAAACGTTCGGAGTCTCGCCAGTTGGTAGGTGTCTCCGTGCAATCGTTGTTTAAGGATGTCGATGAAATCGGCTATCCTGTCACTTGGCGCCCCTCTGACAGCCAACGTACAGCCATATACGAACTTGTAAACGTCCGTTTGGAGGGTTGGGGACTGTTCACCCCCGAAGATGGGCACCAGTGCCTGTACCGTTTTAACTAAGTCCGCTGCCGACATTGTTTCAGGAATTTTCTTATCAATCCGAAGGACTTCCTTGCGGAAAACTTTACCCGTTTCCTCGACTTCTTTTTCCCTGCAGGCCAATCGAAGCTGTGTTTGTAGTTCATTTACATGCTCTACCGTCTCTTGCAAGTTGCGGAATTCTAGCATCCTCACCGTATTTGGAGTGCCAATTCCCACAACTGCGTTTCTTAGACTCTCGTTTTGTTTACCTAATTCTTCGGCCTCACGCAAGTTCTCCCTTACCGTTTCCTTTAGTTTTCTGTTTTGAGTTTGTAGCGCGCGTAACTCTGCCCGCAACTCCTCTATTTTTCCCTCCCTAACTTCCTCGTTACCTTCCACTACCGCGCACAGTTCCTCAAACACGAGATCTGCTTCCTCTAAGCGAGCTAGGCTCTGGGTCCCTTGTACCTTTGCTTTCAGCAAAAGGTAATTCTCCTGGCCCCTGCACCTCCTGTGGATCTCGCTCCACAGTCCCTCCACAAAGCAGGCCACGTGGATATTCCAGTTGTGGATGATCTGCTTTGTGTGTTCTAATTCAGCCAGCAAAGATTCCATTCACTTTGCTGACTTTACTGTCCTTGTGCACTAGCGTTTTGCCGTACAATCGTACAATGGGAAGAAAATGAAAAACGGAAGGAACCTATTTAGCATTAACCGAGAGGAAGAAAATCTGAATTGGATGGTGTCAGTATTTGCCTTATATCTATTGCCTTGAGCCCAATAAATGATCTCCAATGTAGCGGAGTAAACTTTGGAAATCATCAACTCTAAACAAAGCAAAATCATATGCAAAGAAACCCTGTGTGTTATATCCTACATGGATGCCTGAGCACATATAATAAAAACGCAAAGTATTGAATTGATTACTAAACACCAAATTTGCTACCTTTGCCTGCTCCTACTTCTTTGTTATGTGCAGTGAGTCGAGAGGTTAAAAAAAATATAAAACAACATTTGCGTTCATAATTTATACCAGCATTTCATAGCCAAAATCTTGTTCTCGGCACCGTCACTATATCCCTGAAGTGTGATTGATAATTGGCGGATACACAGCACTAAGGTACAAAAGTAATAATCTACGTTCATATGTGTGCAATTAAAATTTAAACAGTTTCCGTAGATGTTATAATGTTTCATTAATCAAAGCGATACACCCACTTACGCACTAACCGCATGTGATTGGTAGTGTGAATGCTTGCTGATCTCGTTATCGCCATCATATATGATGTCAACTGTTATAAGTAGGGATAATACATGGTAATAGAGAGCGGACTATATATGCATATCAAAATTTTTTATTTAATTTTACTCTAAACTGATTGTTTTTTTCCTTTGTTGTTGCGATATCTCGGAAGTCATCTTATCTCGAAAACACCAGCGAAATTAGTTGACATCATATACGATGGCGATAACGAGATCAGCAAGCATTCACACTACCAACATATTAGTAGTGTGCGAAATTGTGCGATGTTTGGTCCGAAGACCGACTGCGCAAATTGTTGTGTAATTTTTCATACACAAATCACAAACTGTTCTTTTCTATACACAAATCGCAAACCGGTACGTTCGGATCCTACCGGCTGCGCCAAATTGTTGTGTAATTAATTTTTCATACACAAATCACAAACCGGTAGGTTCGGATCCTACCGGCTGCGCCAAATTGTTGTGTAATTAATTTTTCATACATAAATCACAAACCGGTAGGTTCAGATCCTACCGGCTGAGCCAAATTGTTGTGTAATTTTTCATACACAAATCACAAACCGGTACGTTCAGATCCTACCGGCTGCGCAAAAAATGTTGAGTATTTTTGCAGGACTCTACGATGTCCGTTCGTGTAGTGTTGTGTGTACCTAAGTATGTGAGTTAATGATGCGTATCGCCTGTGAGGTGATACCCGCTGACTTATTTTCACAAAGGCGCGAGCTCGCGCACTTGAACCAATGCTCAAGAGCACCTGTGCTAGTGACCCTAGAATAAAGAAAACCAAAAGGCAATATACCTTCAGGGGAAAGAATAACACGTTTCACTTTCCTCTGATGCATTCACTGACTCCACCACCTGGAGTGTTATCATTATTTATATCATATCATTTGTTCTGCCAGCAACTGAGAACCAAACCAGATACTGCTCAGAAATAGGGGTCAGCAAAAACAACCACATATTTGCGCATAGGAAAAAATGCAACGTTAGTGCAAAACCCATTGGCACACGTTCATCATTTCCTTGTTTATTAATGTGCCAATACTCCCGTAACACAATCCCCATAGGGAAAAATGCACCGTAGACATTGAGCTACATTAATTACTTCAGTTTTTGGGATGTCGCAACAACAGGGTAATTTGCTGCGACATCAAATTGATTCCCATTCTCAAGTGACAGAATCTTACAGCTACGCTCTACACTAATGGTGACAATAATACACATCCCCACCTCACTCATGAATGTAAAGGGAATAACCGTCATAAAATAGTGTTTCCCTTCTATGGCAACCCTATGTTAATTTCATTGGAGATAACGCAATTTTTCATCACTTCTCTATCACAAGTTGTGATGAATATTCGCTTCTTTGGATGCACTTTTTTTTTCTATGTTCTTTTTGAGGGAAAAAAGTTAAAAGAAACATGTTCTGTACCTTCTGAAATTTTTTGATTTTTGATTTCTTTTTTATTTTTGATACCCAGGGCCGTGTTCATAAATGTTTATTGAAAATTTATAGTAACAACCTTTTTCAAGTATTCAACAAATGATTATGAATATATAATAAACAACTTTTTTATCTTAACATGTAATTCTGCTCCCATTGCTCCCCAAACACACATAAAGCCATGATTCCGATGAAACTTGTGTTCCATTACAATGACTTTGACTTAGCTATTATGTACGAATACGAATGATTGCAGCGGTGGATCCTTTTCAGATAGTTGTCGAAAAAATACGGACCAATGACACCTCCAGACCATAATGCGCATCAAACAGTCACTTTTTCCACAGTCACTTCTGAGTACTTCGAGCCCCATGTGCGACAACTTTGCCCGTTGGCGTAACCACCGAGTAAGAAATGAGCTTCATCGCTGAAGAAATTTTTGTTCCATTAAAAGCCCGCATTTGAATCCCCACATTTGTAGCAAGGTTTAACTATATATACGCATTTTTCGGTTGTTAAACGATCCATGTTCGTAAATAGCAAACCTTTCACTACATAAATAACAATGCAAATGACAGGTATTTTTTTATTTTATTATTTTATTTCCATATCGCAATCCAAAGCCGCATACGGCCTACCAACATATTGCGACACATGCTTGAAATTTTGCAATTCAGTTTTTTAAAAAGTTTTAATAATAATTATTATAATAATAGTATTAACAGTATTAACAACGAATATGGAGAAAGATAGGATATAAGATGTGTAGCATCAACAATTTATAGTGAAGTATAATAATTCAACAAGCAAGACATTAAGATCTTCTTAAATCCAAAACATGATAGTGAGAATCTTCTGTGTTCATATGGAATTATTGAATTCCATAATAGTGTAGTACGAAATCGAAAAGACCATTGTATTGTTAGCGTTCTTGCCAGTGGAAGTTGTAAAATATTGGTTCTTGAAGACCTTCCAAATACAAATTTGGAAACTATGTACTTGGATGTGCCAAATTTCATACTTTTGTAGAAAAACAAAATAGTTCTAAGTTCGATAAAGTTTTCAAATATACATCCCAAAAACTCAACAGTATATGGTGTAACATGATCATAATGTTTCAACATCGCCTTTGCGATATGTTTTCGCATTTTTAGCGGAAGAGACACATTTATGCTATATAACTTGCGTAGCAAGAATGTAATTTTAGAAGCTACCTGCCTGATATGGCTTTCAAATTTTAGAGTATCATCAATACTAAATCCTAATATTTTTATGGTGCTAACATTATCAATAATTAAACTATTTAATATAAACGAAACAGATCTGCTAGGGATTACGTTAAAAGTTATTGCTTTTGATTTAGATGCGTTTATATGTATAAAATTATTTTCACACCAGCGGCTTATATTTTTTAACTCATTATTTGCACGACTTGGAGGTTATCAAAAAAAATCTTCATTCTCATAAGCCAGGAGTTGTAAATCATCAGCATAAAAATGAGCTTTAAGAGAATGTACATGTCTAAAGATGTCAGAACATGCCCTAATACAGAACACTGCGGTACCCCACGATATGCCCGTCTTAAATCCGAGTTTACACCCTGAGACTGAACATAATGTGTTCTGCCACATAAAAAAGAACGAATGAAATGGCATACCGATGTCGAGAAGTTATAAATTGTATATAGCTTACTAGCGAACCCGGCGAACTTCGACTCGCCACAATTTAACGCCTTAAATGGAATCGAAATCAGTAGAGAGCATTATGATGAACAATATTTTTTGATTTGTTTTCCGGCGCAAAAACAAACAACGAAGACGGTTGTCCCCAACACGCGAACTGGCAACGTAGAGCTGACCGTACGAAAAACAGGGAGATTAATCCCACAGACTTCCAACGATTGGCCTTGCGATTTATTGATTGTCATCGCAAAAGCTAATCGAATGGGCAACTGAATCCTCTTGAATTGGTATGGAAGATCAGTTGGAGTTATCGAAATTCGTGGGATAAGGACTTCCTCTCCTTTGAATTTGTTCTTGGTGATCGTCGCTTGAATCACATTGTTCATCAGTTTCTTGATGGACAATTGCGTACCATTGCACAATTTCGGATGATTCAGATTCCGCAACATGGGTATGATCGATCCTACCTTCAGCTTTAAATTATACGGCGGAGTTCCTGGCACATCAAGCGAGTTCAAAAATTCCTTCGGATAGTTTGTCGCTTCATCCTTGTCGGTCACTCTGTCAATAGATTTGTACGAATACAGTTTTCCAGCGATTTGACTTTGAATAACTAAATTCAATCTGTCGACGTCCTTACTCTTAGCTGCTGTTATTGCCAGTTCACTAATCCAATCGATATTTTTATAATGCCGGGGAACACTTTGGTGATGAGTTCCACCTTCGACAATGTGATGTGGTGATTGTGCAACGCGAACTTGTGCAATATGGGCACGTGTCCATTCATTTTGTTCAGCGCGTTCCTCTTGCGTTTAATTATCACAAACATTCCTCTTGCGTTTAATTATCACAAATTATTGCACGACATGTACGACGTCCAAGGTTTGATCGTCTAAAAGGTGGAATTAGTCAAGCAAATAACTCTCCTTGAAATAGAATAAAGTCGTTGTTGACTAATCCTATTAAAAAGAAAATTATTAAAGAAAAAACTTACGAAATGAATGCATCGCAATAAATGCCTGCAATCCAATAAGATGACCTAACTTTTTATACTCAAACTTATTTTCTGAAAAAATGATCGAATTGATAAATATTGCACTGAATTTCAATTCACCATTTACTGATGTGATACGCGATATATGAGTATCCGAAATCAGTGTAATAATATGTAGGTAAAACTCGAATCAATTGTAGCAGGAAATATAGCACATTTGTTTAATAGAAAATGACAATGCGAAAAGTGCACCTGTCAAATTGCGCTCAGCCTAAGTTAACGTATAACGCCATCTACGGGGTTGTGACATTAAACGCAGCGCAGCGCCATCTGTTATTTATCTCGTTAACTTCTCCACCCAAAATTCACGCAAAACATATTTTATCATAATAAATTTCATAATTTTCCGAAATTTACAACGAATTTTCCAACTTTGCACAGTCCAAAATCAAACAAATTGAAAATTTTCCGAGTTTTCCACTAACAGTTTTTTATTTTGCCATTCGAAAAGCCATTCCGGAACAATTGCACACAAAATTCCATACAAAAAATCCATTTTCGATTTTTTTCAATTTTCCCACTTTTCCGGAGGGTTTCCCCAAAATTTTCTTTCGTAAAAACCTTCTCCAGGCAATGACGAACAACTGAGAAAAATTTTGAGCCAAATCGGCCCAGCCGTTGTCAATTAATGAATTACTATACATTTTTCACACTATTTTTATATATATAGATAGCTTGATCTTCATGTGACTGAATTAATCGGGATTCTAATATCCGTTGGCTGTTCCTCTCAATACGATTTGCTCGATGTTCAGGACTTTCAATCACTCGAGAATTTCTTGATCTTGTAGCCGTACGGCCTCTGCGACCAATGTTCCTACGTCTGATTGGCGGCATCTCACCCACTTATTATGAAAGTTAATTGAAAACAAAATCAATACTATAATCTAACACTGTTTCTGACCGAAATTCATTTTATATATAAGAGAAGAGAGAAGAAGAAGAAAAGGAAATGTTCTTCGTTTTTTCTTATAAAAAAAGTTATTGCTGGAATTATACTCACCAACACCTACATTATATTGCACAAAAAATTTGAGCGCACGGTTAATTGTATTTTAAAATTTTCAGTTTTTGCAGCAAACACAATAGCACTGAATAAGGCTCGTAAACAATTTTCACAAATAGCAGTAATTAGGAACTTTTTAAAGTTTAAGCTTAGGCTAAGGAAAAAATTGAGAAGTGAAAAGAAGGCAACATGATTGACAAAGTTAGGTGTTTGAGTTTCTCCTAAAAGTTTCTCATACATAGAAAAATGAGAGGTGAAATAAAGTCAGTATATGAAAAACTTAAATTTTCCTATAACAGGATCAGAAATAATGGTTTTTTAATTTTTGATTTCTTCGGGTGGTACCACGCCTATTTGTCCAATCCCGCCCATATTTGCAGCAGAAGCTACAATATGTAAACTAAACTTATATACCAAATTTTGTTCACATATTGTTAGCCGGAGCAGAAATAATGGATTTTTAATTTGTGGTTTGTATAAGAGGTACCACGCCCCTTCGGCCAATCCCGCCCATATTTGCAGCAGAAGCTACAATATGTACACCAAACTTATATACCAAATTTTTTTCAAATACAGTTAGCAGGAGCAGAAATAATGCATTTTTAACTTGTGGTTTAAAAAGGCAGGTACCACGCCCCTTTGTCCAATTGGACCGAATTGTAAATCTAAACCATCCCGGGTACCATCCAGACGCATATACAAAAATGTATGCAAAGCCGTCCAGCCGTTCTGGAGTTTTAAGCATCGGAACAAACCACGATTCATTTTTATATATATAGATTGAGTTTTTTTGCTCACATTATTTTTCATTTATATGTATGTATGTATATAATTTTCTCTTATGTGTAAAATCTCATAAGGAGGTATCATTTCATTTCTCTTTTAATTCGCTCTAGAATAGCGGCATTTTTCCTTTTTAAGTAACATGAATACATTTTGTTAATTGATAAGCCAGTCATAAGCAAGCATTCAATAAAGCAGAAACAAACAAAAGGATTGTGTTGCTTAATTATGTAGTATAGGGAAAAAGACTCACCTTAACCCTACAAAATAATTTGACTAATTTATTAATCGAATGCATCATTTATTCCTATAATTGAGCACGTGAAATGAGTGGGTTGGTGAGCTTAAATGATGATAATTCATTCATTTACTTTTCCTCATCTGCTATAGCTGGAAATGTTATACAAATCAAGTAAAACAACAAATCATAGATTTATGCTCACGAAAATCGAAACGACAACAAAAGCAAAAAATCGTAACGAATACATCAAACACCGAAAAAGTGACGACATTTCAGGTTTAAGAAGAATGACTTATGGCTTAATGGCTTAAACCTCAACTTTAGCTGTAGATAGGTTGATAATTTTTTGAAAATTTCATTGCCGGATAAAAAATATTTCCCATAATTATCACACCGCCATTCGTTTGCAATCGACTTACATGATCATCAACATATTAAAGATGTTTTAATGATGCTTACTGGTGGTGGCCCAGAGCTACTGACTTTTTACTGTCGCTCTCTGCAGCGTTTGGTGGTCAAGCAGGTTTTTATAATCGGTACTCGCTTATGAGTCTACATTGATTCATGATATTCATTAAATAAAAACGCCAATAAAAAGCGGGCGGGATGACGACAAGACCAAATAAGTGGTCTTGCAGTGCTAGAGTGAAACAAACCGACAATGATCAATGATTTGCCACAGGAGTATCGCGGCACAAGTAATCTCGTATCCGTAAGATTGTCAAGGAAGTTTGGCGAGACAGAAAGAGGCAAAGTGTAGAAAGGGGCGCGGTAGTTGAAACGGTAGTGGTGTCCGCTGTTTCGAGCACTGACTTTCAATGAGTATCTTCTATCTGCTGGCGTATGAACGTGTTGTGGAGTGATCTGTCATTGAAATGCACGATCGAATAATGTGCACGTCCAGGTTTCTGTCGTTTTTGGATGTGTGTTTTTATTGCCGCCATTTGTGTCCGTGAAATTTGTGAATTTTGTAATACTACGATTTTTTTTAATAATACTATGATTTAATAATTACAATATTGGGCCTGCCAGCGAAGAAACTAGTTTACTAGACCCAATGCGAAAATTGGAGAGCTCTTGCCAAAAACAAGCCTATTGAGTGCTTATTTGATATTTCTAGTCCATTCCCTGGCATCTCATAGTGAATCTCTGGTAGAAGATTTTTATTGTGTCTTCTAAGAATTCAACATAGAATCCCCTTATTTCTAACAGAGGACTTGTAGTTAATCTAAAAGGAGACGCTATAGAAGTGACAATGGACGATTCTCATGTGCTTTAAAACCTGTTTTTTTCCAAAATAATGTAAATTGTAACCTTTTAGATTTATACTCGTACGATTAAATGCAAATTCTTTTCTCCAAAAGTCACACATTGTAAAGATCAACCAAATTCCATTCTGCTTTATACCAAATGGAACCTTACTTACATATTATTGACAATTATCATGTGAAATTTGGCACAAATATCTGTCACTATTATGCCAGTTAAAACAAAATTGAGAATAAATATAAGCCCCCCCAAAATGTAAATTCAAAATGGATCTTGCATGGTGAATATTTTAGTATAATTTGTAATAACAATAAATTCATTTTTTTTTTGAATCACTCCGTTCTTTAGTTATGCTGTGGCAAACCCACGCCAAATCATTTTTATATATATGAGATTTAATAGTGTTTCATGACATGTTGACTCAAAGGCAAGGCTAAAGTCCAAACTAATTAAGGCCACAATATAGTTATCATCTAATTTTACCCTTATTTCATCAATCATATCAACCATTAGCGATACTGTACTGTGCGCTTTCGTAAATCCTGATTGAAATTCCGATAATAATGCATTTTCGTGTAAATATAAACACAGCTGATCATTAATAAGCAGTTCAAAAACTTTTGAAAGTACAAGTTGATTATCGGTCGATAATCAGAACATTGCCGAGGAATTTTTACTTTTGGTACTGGTATTACTTTCGCACATTTCCACATTTCAGGATATATTAAGGTAGTTATAATAGTATTAAAAATGTGAACCAAATGCGCTGATATTACCGGAAAACCCATTTTTATAAATTTCAGTGGTATACCATCGTCTCCAACTGCTTGTGACTTAATATGACATATTGCTGCCCACAATTCATTTGCAGATACATTTCTTAAACAGAACCCGGTATTGAGGCCAATTTTCACCTTAGTGGCCATGTGAACAAGTAAAATTGTCGGTTCTGGTCCGAGACTAATCCCCGACGCTTGCATGAACGTCCACTTCACAGCCCTAAGCTTGTCGTGTGGGCTGGGATAACGTCAACCTGTATTATTGGACCATACTTTTTTGAGGACGAAAGAGGGCATGCGATGACGGTTAGAGCGAACAATTATTGCAACATGCTACCAGACATTTTGGTGCCAGTTTTGCAAGAACTTCAAGGCAATACCTCGAGGAAGTGGTTTCAACAGGATGGGGCCACATGTCATACGGCTAGGGTATCCATAGAGCTGCTGAAAAATGTTTTTCCTGTAAAACTCATTTCGAAAAGGGGGGATATTGAATGGCCCCCACGTAGCCCCGATCTCTCTCCATGCGATTATTTTCTATGGGGCTACCTCAAATCGGTAGTCTACGAGAATAATCCGACCAATTTACAGCAGTTGAAGAGGAACATTATTCAGGAAAGTAACAAAACACCGAGAACAACTTTTCAACGAGTTTTCCAAAATTTGCGACTTCGGTTCAAAGAGTGTCAAGCAGCCGAGGGAAGCCATTTGGACAACATTATTTTTAAGTCTTAAAAATTCCCATGCTTCTACTTTTTAAAAATACAAATATATTTTTTTTATGTTTCGTAGTTTTTTTTTAATTGAATATTTAAACCGCCAACACCCTTATGGCCCACCCTGTATATATGTATGTACATATTTTAGTGGATGCTTTTATTATGAAACTGAAATAGAGCAATGTCATTAATACTTATGTTTTATAGTATAAGTATGTATGGATATTTATAATATATATTTCTGTATGAATGTAATACGAAAGAGTACATTTTTTTTCTGCTTTATTTGTTTTACTGTCTTGAATCTTAGATATAATTGTCGACAAGTGTGTATTTTTCCGCATTTTTTTTTTAGCTGTATGCTTTTTTGTTTATACGGTCCTCTGAGATCGGCAGGGATTAGCTTGATATACAAAAGCTAAAGCCAGATTCTGAGTTAACAGCTCTAATGGTGTTGCACAATGTTCGTACAAATGATCTCACAGTTCTATTAACCCGGGGGGTTTGAGTTACGCACATGCCCCTCATCATCGATTTAAATTACATGAGAAAAGAGGCAAAGGCCCGGAATACATGAGCGGAGAGTCTCCAGGCGCAATGTCGCAGACTCGTGTATTACTCTTCGTAATGTAGACTATGTGAGTGATGGGGCCAAGTCCCGAACACGTGGTAGGTGGTTCAACAGCACGAAAAATTAACTGACCTGGCCGCAAAGTGAGCAATGTGAATAACGAAGCCAAGAACTTGAACACTTAATAGGTGAATCAGCAGTTCCCGTGAGGATGTTGACCTATGTGTTACTCCTACTAGTACGGATTACGTGAGTAACGAGGCCTGGGTCCGGACATGTGGTCTCAGGTGGATCATGCTGAAGCATTGCGTTGTCGAGATATTAGAAGACAATGCATTTTCGGCAGGGGTCATGTTCTTTTTCCTTTTTATGGGACTGCAAAATCACTTCTTCGGAGTCTGGAACGTGCCGAAGGGTAAGCAAGGTTTCTAGCTAGAGCAATAGGGTTATGTTCTATTCTGGTCACATGTTTTGCTTTGATCTTTTCTATCTCCTATTTCACATATGGTATATTCAAGTCCCTATGTATATAGGTATTACAGTTTCTCATGTACTAAGGAGCTCCCGTAATGTCTCGTAACATCTTTGATTGTACCCTTTAGATTTTATCCACGTTGCTGCGGCTGGCTCTGCCCAAGAGTTGAGCACCGTAACACCATACGGGTTTACTTATTTCCGTGTAGATCAACACTTTACAGTTTAGGCTAAGTCCAGAGTGCTTATTAAGCAGCCTGTGATGTTGCCTAATTTTCAAGTTCATCTGCGTCTTTTTAGCCCTGATGTGTCTTTTTCTTCTATCTAGATGGACGCCTGGATAGATAACGGCTGAGCTCTGAGGAATGACGATATTATTGAACCTGAGAGTTGGGCACGTGTTTAGGTTTAGTGTAAATGTTACTTGTCTAAATTTACTTTCGTTTATTCTTATTCTGCAGTCAATGAGCCATTTGCTGCCTGGTTTTGGTGCTTGTGACAGCACATTATTGCAGTATCTTCTGCGAAAGTTTATGTGAAGATTCTATAGTCAACCGGAATATGACCTGTAAAGATAAGATATAATAAAGGTCCAAGGACACTTCCTTGAGCAACGCCTGCCTATATATGGTAATTATCCGTATAGTAGCAACCATGCTCATTTTCATGAAAATATATTTAAGCCAGCTCACTTAAAACTGTAACTTCAGTTCCGGTTTTACGTTTAATTTTTTTCATTTTTCCGTTCGCATAAAAATTGTCACATCCTCAAACAGTTAATTTTTAAATGTTCTATATTTTTGTTCGGCTCGAGGTCATGAAACTAAAAAAGGAATGTTGATATTGTTCCTCGTTGTTCTTTTCTCTTTTTTATTTTCCAAAATTTTCAATTAACTTCATCAATCATCTTTAGGATATCTAAATATTTAATACAGCAAGACATTTTATTAAACAAAGCGTACAAAACATTCAACAAACAATAATTACATTTAAGTATCAATGAAACATCCTAACAAGTAGCGGGTATTGTGTGAACTAAATTTGTGAATTAGAGCGTCCGTGTTCGTTAATTGAGTGTGGATATACGAGGGCAGTCCCAAACGTAGTCGACCTGGCATGAACTAAATTTGTGAATTAGAGCGTCCGTGTTCGTTAATTGAGTGTGGATATACGAGGGCAGTCCCAAACGTAGTCGACCTGGCATGAAAACGGCTCGGTAGTAAAAGATTTGCCAGCAATGAAAAGGTGGGTTCTGCGGTTGATGGCTGTTTTAAATAGTTTGGCAGTTTTTAGTATGAACAGGATATAGAAGCTATTGAATATCGTTGGAAAAAGTGTATCGAGCTAAAAGGAGATTATATTCAAAAATAAAGAACAGTTTTCCCAAGTTTTTTGTGTCTTCTTTGTTAGGTCGGGTTTGTTTGGGTACACTAGTATATGTGCACACTTTTCTGTATCACTGCGATAGTTCAGTCTCTTGTTAATACGACCGCCAATGATGTGGGCTATTGTGAATTCATAATTTGTCTGCTGCTACGTCGATTTTCTTTACTGTAGCAAAAAAATCATTAACATATTTTGTGATGATTTCCGGCTTTGTCATTATAGTGTCAATAAGATTGTCCAACAGTTCTTCCATTATAATGTCAGCTATTACAAGAGATGCCGGAGATCCAAACGGCATTTCTCGTCGTTGTTCATAAATTTTGCTGTCTATCCTTATTTTGGAACAGTGAATGTTTGCATCTATTCACTGAGAGATTAAAATAATTTCAAGTACTCAAAGATGATCTGGTATAAATCGGAACGTATGTGAAATGTGAATAAGGCAACGCAAAAATGTTGAAATTTATTCACACACAATTATGTCTTATCAAATGTAGAGCACCTTAAGATTTTGATTTCTCTTATCAATCATTAAAATAGATTACGATGGGTATAACAACTATAGCAATTAAAAGCCATAACCTCATAACCTTATGAATTATAGGTAAAAGAGTGAGGTATAAAGAAAAATTGCTAGTTCAACTGCCGCAAAAAACAGACTGGAATGACGATTTAGAATGATAATTTGGAAAAATCGACAAACCCGCTTCGGTTTTCACTAGTTATGATGATCAGCATCTTTTTTTTTTTTTTTTTTTTTTTTTTCTTTTTTCAAAATTAGAATGACTTTTGACACCCTGTTTAATCTTATTGCGGAGCGTTTCGAATTGTTTATTACGGTCATATAAATTAACTATTTTAAAAAGCGATTGCAAAAATAATGTAGCAACATTCATCAGTCATACTTTATGTTATATGTGAGATGAGTTGTTTTCACCATATCCACTTAATGACAACGATTCGGTATTTCATGACGCCTGCTCAGTTTTGCTCCCTTCCACTTTTTCCAAATGATACAATATTTTTTCTGCATTTATTTCCTTGCTCACGACTAGCTAATTGGATGGGCTTAAACCCCTTCTTTTCAAGCACGCTAAATCTGTTGTTGTTAGGATCTAAAGGATGTAAAGCGAAGCAAAAGTACTGATTACTTTATGTAAATACTTCTTCTTTCACTTCAAAGCGACGGCATGAAAATGTTTTTACATTTATTTGCAGTACTTGAGTGTTTTACTTTATCACTTCTATTCTCTAATCTATTCTGCCAGACTATATCTGTTGTTAACGTGGCGCATCGCCTAGAGCTTGCTTGCTGTGAGGAACAAGTTTGCCTTTGAGAAAATCTTAGTAGAAATTATTGTTGTGTTTAGTCATTGTTTGCATTTTTACGGAACCCAAGTGTGTTTGCAGGTAACCAAGTGAGGCTGGAAAACTGACAGCTCTTTGCTATTTAGGCAATCAATCAATGTCACTCGTGCTGTAAAAGCGATTCTTTCATAATAAACGTAGACAAATTTAAATGAGGTCGCTCTTGACTACAGTAAATTCTGTCTAAGGCATTCCTTAAGTTAACGAATTTCAGTATAGAATTGTAAAATTACGAGGGCGGCCCCAAAACTAGTCGACCTGACATATAAATGGTGCCAGTAGTTTAAAAAAAGTTATTTTGGTGAAAAGTGACATCCTTACAAAACATATGTTTTTAGTTTCAGGGCGTCATGTTGTTTAGTATTTTGGTTTGAGTCATCAAAAATGTACGATCGCAGTGAATTTGTAAACCTGAAAAAAATTAGTCACCATTATGTAATTCAATATTTCCATTTGAAAGGATTCTGCTCTGGGAACTGTAAATTACGACTGTAAAATATTAAGTAGCAGATTTTAAACGTGGCCATACGAGCTGCCAAGACAAACACCGTTGTGATCGACCAAATGAGGTGCCCACGCCAGACACAGTTAAGAAAATCCACAAAACGGTATTGGATAATCGCCGGATGAATGTGCGTGAGCTAGATGAAATGATTCAAAACTTGATATACATCGAGTGTAGATCGAAGATTTGAAACTGAAAAAGTTGTGCTCAAGATGGGTACCGCGCTTACTTTAAATAGACCAAAAACAGCGTCGTGAAGATGTTTCAGTAGAGTGTTTGGCGATGTTTCACCGCAATAAAGCCGAATGTTTGCGTTCATTTATAGCCACGGATGAGACATGGTTCCACCACTTCACACCTAAAACAAATGAACAGTCAAAACAGTGGACTGGAATAGGAGAATTGTATTCAAAGAAGGCGAATACGGTTCCATCTGCAGGCAAGGTCATGGCGTCTGTTTTTTTTGGGATGCGCATGGGATTATTTTTATTGATTTGATTTGCAGAAAGGAATAATCATCAACGGTGAATAGCACGCTAATATATTGCAGCGTTTAAGTGATGAAATTATGCGAAAAAGGCCACGTTTGGCGAAAAAGAAAGTATTGTTTCATCAAGGCAATGTTCCAGTTCACACATCCACTATTATGATGGGCAAAATTAATTCTTTAAAATTCGAATTGCTTTACCACGCAGCTCAGATTCTGCTTCCTCGGACTATTTTCTATTTCCAAAGTTGAAAAATTTTCTCAGTGGTGAAAGATTTACCAAAAATGAAGAAATGGAGTCTGTAGTTGATGTCTATTTTAAATAATTTGACAGTTCTTTCTAAGAACTGGGTATAAAGCTAAATATCGCTGGAAAAAGTGTATCGAGCTAAAGATTATATTGAAAAATGAAGAAACATTTTTCCCAACTTTTTTGTATCTTTTTTTAGGTCGGCTAGTTTTGGGACTGTACCCGTATTAATGTGGAGTGTTTAACATTTAATGTCTCAAAGATAAATAAAAACGATATCTTAAAAATTGTCCAGAGTCTTAATCTAAAAGTACCTTCAAAAAATGCCTTACAACTTGTAAAACAGTAAAAAGTAGTTTCTTTTTCTTTATTACGTATATGGATGTGGATTCGAATGAAATTTATCATATACTAGTTGACCCGGCAAACGTTGTTTTGCCTTCAAAAAAAAAATTAATTGCAAAAATCTCATCTCCAACGCCATCTATCAGTTCAAATAAAACCTTTTAAACCTTCCGGAATACTCTACCAATAATTTAAGACCAAAATGAGCCAAATCGGTCCAACCGTTCTCGAGCTTTAGCGAGACTAACGCACAGCAATTGATTTATATATATATATATATATATAATATATATATATATAATATAATATATATATAATATATAGAAGATAGAAGATGTACAAAATCACTTCTATTTTTCACAACATATTTAAAGAGCGCACTATAGCGCTATTTATGAACCTTTTTATTCATCCACGTGGCCATGCAATTGACCACGCCGATGTCGGTATACAAATCAAATAATCCAATCCAATGATGGGAGGACATATTTTAGGGAGCATTTTTTCCCACCACACCCACAACAAACTCAATAAAGCAGTGTTATGCGTTGTACAGCAAGACAAGCAGGACTAATATCTACAGCTTACACATTATTAAGCCATTCTCAGCAAAATTATTTTCCCAGATTCCGGACTGACATCATCATTTCCATTGGTAGCGGCGCCAATGGTAAAATCGATCACCACGACAAAATTGTGGCAGACTTTTTGTTCGCTGAAACAAAGAACGTGATTTTGTCCCCACTCACCGTCAGACCAACTTTTGCTCATCCTTTTTCAATTTAATGTACCCACAAAACTTGTGGTTTTTTCTTATAAATTGACGACGTTGCTATTTATTGCAATGTTGCCATCCCTTTCTTCCGTCACTATTCGATATTTTTAATTATATTTTGGAGTAGGCTGAGGTAGCCGCCTCAGACATATGTATATGGATATTAACAATGCCTAGCTTTTTTGCGCTTGAGTAACGTAAGTTTTTCGCTCGTCACAATTTCGTGCATGCAACAATGTGTGATGCAAGTTTATGTTATCGCCACGGATCACACGCACGTGCTCTAAATAAAGGGCACACGTCAAAACGGAGTAAAATGTTATCAATCTGATTTCTCCTATGTTGGAACAAACCTTCGGGTCGTAGACGAATATCATAATGTCAAGAAGGAAAATACTTTACTGTTGTTTGTGCCTGTTTGAGATACAAGGACTCTAGCAAACCACAAATACGCTTCTGAATCGAATCATTTTAGCGTAGCAGCAGCAATAGATGTTCCAGTTTTTACATTGTATCCACATGTGTCTAGTCTACAACAATAGTTGAGTGTTAGGTTCTACAAATCGAATTTTGACCAATTGACTTTTTGCAGAAAAAATTACAAAAATCAAAGTCGACATTTGTGTTGTTAAAAACTGGAAAATGGGCATTTATGTCGCAATACTAGACTTTCGTTTTCTACTGTTAGATATTTTTGTTTTTTTTTTTTTTTTTGTTGGTAAATTGCAAACTATAGCTTTTTGTAAGCTATAAAAGATTCTGCAGCAGCGTTAACATAGAAAAGTAGTATCGGTAAATGTCTATGGACAATTTATATAACTGAACTCGAAGCGGATTACATTCAATTTTTTCAGCCAGATATCGATACCATTTCCACCATCATTTCATTTCATTTCACTTCATTCCATTCCATTCCATTCCATTTCATTTCATTTTACTTATTCCAAAATTCCAAATTAATGGCCAAAACAAATCAAATTACATTATGCTACTTCCATAAAAAATACTACTCTCTACCCTATTCTGTCTATTTTTGTATTTCTATTTTTATTTCTTTTTTGTGCCTTAGTTTATGCAGAAATTCGTTAGTTCATCATACGTCACTTCTAATGCTTTAAAATTCAATCAGTTTGTTTTTCCGTACATTTAGCAGTCGCTTCAGTCATTTAATTTCACTTAATTTAATTTCTAACATTTCATGTATGAAATGTATGTTTACCTATTAAACAACCAGTATGTAGTTCACAGGTAAATTGAAATACCAGTTACATTGAAAGCATTTCCGCATTGATTTATAATTAAGTTTGATTTAAGTCGAAATTAAAAAAAAAAAAAAACTTTCTCTTATCGATTTTCCGGAACTGAATTTCCATGTTTTTTCACATTTTCTTTGAAAAATGAAACTCTACAGCAAGCCTCAGCTGTAAAAGCTTAATTAATGTTGTGTTAAACATTTTATCGCAACCTGCCGCTGTGGTCCGCACGTACTGTGGTCATTTTATTGCCTCCTCAAATCCAGCATATGGATCATTAATTGATGGCATCACAATGTTACAGCAATCATTCAACGTTTATTGTTGTCCCCTTGAAAGATGTCATTTGAAGTTTTGCTCGAGGACATTGATGATTAAATATAACCATTATGTCCTTGCGGGCCAAACATTTATGTCGGCAACAGTCGCAATGCTTATATAAAGGTTTTATCTGCTATTTTATCACATTTATAACTTAAAGGAAAAACAAATAAATGATATTATTCATTCGTAAGAAAATTGACTGGGAAGAGCAGTTGTCAGCTGGCATCTGACATCCAGAAAGTTGCGTGCTTTGTACTGTTGGCTTTCGTAAAAGGAAACTATTACTTTTCTCGCAGACTCAGAATGTTAATATAAGTTGAGTCATTTTTGTTATCGGCTGACGGCACGCTCACATATGTATATTTCAAAAACAGATAAAACGAATACAATAATAATAATAAAAGAAAATGTGGCGAATATAACAAATGTAACAAATACTTTGTTGATGATGTCTTTAATGTCCAAGAAGGTGGTAAAAATAATATTTTTTTTTTAATTTGATATTCACCGATATATAAAGCTGTTGCATTACCGGCTAATCATCATAACTAACTGACCAATCATCGCCGAGGTTAAACTACTGAACTTGAACCAGTACAGAAATTCCGGTCAAGTGAACTGACTTCTATACACCTTCGTCCGTCATCGTTTTTTGTTACTGAATTAGAGCAGGATAAATTAAGCAAAATTGTAACTTCCTGCGTTAAAAAAAGAGAATTAATTTTGAGTCACAACAAACTCAAATTGACTATTTTCACGTCTACTTAAATCAAGTAAAATTCAGTCAATTTAAGTTTCGTTTATTCGTTTCAAGTAGAAATTCAATAGTTTTGAGTAGATTTAGTACACTTACGAGTATGTTGAGCATGTTCTCAACCCAAATTCAGTACGAGTTTTTTTGCTTTGGGGTTTGAAGTCCTCCGTTTAAAAAATGTAGAAGGACCACCGATTTTTGTTGAATCGTGCAATTTCTAAGTGCGATACTCTAAGGGGCATGGCAATGCAATCAATTTTCATTTATTCAATTACACTGAATATTATACTGAATACAATGCTATTGAATACGAATAAAGGAATATGTATGTTAAATAAAACATGTAAGTTAAATATAGGAGGCACCATAGAGGGTGTGGCCACTCCGTCGATTTTTCCACATATTAGCCAGTATTATAATGCGGTATTATTGAAGATAATTTAAGTAACTTTAGGCTACAGGGGGAAAATCGTTAAATTTGTATGGGAGGTACCAGAACGGCCGTGGCTACGCCCATTTCCTAGATTACCAAACGCAAGTTATTTAGGACAAATTTGGCTGAATTTAGTACAACCAATTAGAAGATATGGATGTAAGAGTATATGGGTTAAATCGATCATTTGTGTGGGAGATACCTCAAGGGGGGTGATTACTTGATCGGTTTACCTCCAACATTGTAGAGAATTGTAAAACAATGCAAGGATAAAAAAATCCACACAAATCCACAGCCAACTAACTATCATTTACACAGGATTGATTGAATTTCGAAAAATTTGGCAATTTAATATGGAAGGTTAATTTGGTCATTTCTATGGGAGTTATCAGGAGAGGTGGAATTAATCGGTCTACTTTTTCAACGAAAATCAGTCAATTTTTATGCGAGGTCCTAAAAGGGTCAAGCAGTCATAGCCTATTTTGAATCTCCGACTGCGCCAAGTTTTAAGAGATTTCACACAAATTTGCTACAGTTATCGTGTCCCCCAACCAGCCAGCCAACTAATCAGAAGGAGGACATCGCTTAATCGATTTAAAAATCCATGAAACGCATTTGACCAAAAGATATTGTTACTTTAAATACTTCTTTCTGGGCGTTTGATTTTTGCCGTATCAAACGCTATACACCTTCGTTGCTTCAGGTGAAGGTATAATTACCAACAAAGATGCGGGATTTTTCGAAGTTCGTAATTTTAGGTTTAAAAATAGAATAAAAAGGATCAAATTTTGGCATCATCACAAAGTTCAAACAGCTACAACTAAAATCATGAAAGTTAGTAACCTAATTTCCCTTCCTAAGCTCATGAATTTTTTGAAAGTTTTACCATTAGCAGTAAAAACAGAGTAAAAAGGGAAATACTTGATACCATCGCTCAGCCAAAGCAGCTACGTCTAGCATCATGAAGATTTGTACCCACGTTTTCCAAAATTTGTATTTTAAAGGGGAAAAAGATGTCTAAAAATCCATGCTTTTAATGATAAAAACTGGATAAAACGGGATTAAAATGGTACGCTAGCCTCAATAATCTGCTTACTGTAGAATCATGGAAATTGGTATTTTCTTTTTTTAGAGATTAGATACAAAGCAAGAAAAACATTTTGTGACACTCGTACTTTCAGGTTGTAAAATAAGATTGAAATTATACGAAAATGGCATCATTATCAATAGCAAACATTTGGGTCCAGTTTCCTTACGGCAAAGGTGAGCATCAGAAACGTTTTTTTTCTCGAAATTCCTACATTGATGAAACAAAACAGGAAGAAAATAATATCACTACATAATAGCAGACTGAACTTGAAGTCATCAACACAACGATGCCTAATTTTCTTACAGAATAGACCTGCGGTAAGGAAACATGTAATGGAATTTGTATTTTTAGATGTAAATAAGGGCAAAAGGGCGACAAAAATAGTACTGTGGCTCAAAACAAATTTCAGAAGCTACCCTACTTTTGTAGTGTAATCGCATTCAAAAAGGAAAGAAAAGACACAAAAATGCCATCGCCCAGTACTAAAGGGTGAAGTTTGAATCATGTCAATTGGTGTGTAAATTCATCTATCAACGTAGGCAAGGAAAGGCGAGGGACGTACAAATTTCGTGTCTTTAGGGGGTAAAATATGAACAAATGAACAGCAATGAGACCATCGCTAAGACATGCAGCTGATGCTGGAATGAACAAAATTAGTATGAACTGTTATAAAATAAGGCCGAGATTAAAATGTACTTTTTAAAATATATGTTTTCAGCGCCTCAAACAGTTAAAAAGATATACTAACTATATTTACTACTATATTTAAAAAAAGAGAGTCAAACAGCTAAAAAAGGCACTTTAACCAAAGTTAAAGTCATGATATTATGGTATGCGCACGATAAGGAGGAACTTTTGAAAAAAAAAAGTCAAAAATAAGGCCATATCCTTAGAGGACCTCCCATATGTCGTAGTCACGTTATGTTAAGAGGTATTTTGAGATTCGTGTTTTTAAAATATAATTAAGGAAGAATGAGGAGATAAATGGCACTGCCACCTATAACCAAATTATAGAAGCTGAAATTATAAAATTGGAAGTTTGCGTCCCATCATACAAATTCATCCAGGAAATACATGGGTAAAAAAATTAACCGACGACAATACTGATTTTGAATAAACCGAACTAAAGAGTACAATCCTTTGCGACACTTCAAACCCCATAGACGAGGGAAAAGAAGAACAGTGCCATCGTCTGACCGAAGAGTGATAATAAAGTAAACCATGTGTATACATAGAATTACAGCGTTTATACTTACTTATAATACTTTTAAATTAGATTACTTAACACTCAATTTGAACTTCAAAAAAGTACTTAATTTGAATTGCAAATCAGTGTGCAGTACGTATGCAATCGTGAATTGCTTTTGTTTAGCTATGCTAATTGCGAATTGTTTAATAAATTGTAAAAAGATAAATTGTAAAGTGACAAGTTAAGTTAGTATGCCAAAAACATCATAGCGAGTAGTAATTTTTACCCTCATTTCGAATTCTACATTAAAATTACTTATTATAACCTGAACAGAACTTCCGTTGTTCACCAATCATTTCATAAACATTTATGTAAGTTAAAACTGCGGCTTTCAAAGATCTATCCACTATCTCTAATCCTTTGGGGTTTAATCTGGGTTTCTCTTCCTACCTAAATCCTAATATCTCGTTGTACGAGAGATTGTAAAGTATCTAAGTATCAATTTCTAGAGCTAACCCGCCACCGCAAAACAGATGAAAGTTGCCTTTACCAAAGATACAGTCCACATCATAACAACCGCAACTTCGCTGAAAATCGATTGGAATCGACGTCCACCGCTATCATCAAACTTTCTCCAAACGCTGATATCAATCGGCACTTCATCCGTTAGCGCAAACCCTAACGTTTGTTCTCTATGTTTTCCGAAAAAATTTCTAAGAAGATTTCTTCTAGCAGTACTCAATAAACTGCAGAAAAATTTAATTTCTGATTTCATTCTTATTTAAAATGTACACATAGCTTATTATTAATATTTGCGATGAATCCAACATAGTGCCTGTGGTTCATACATTCAGGTGACATAATGATATAAAGTGAAACTTGCATTCCAAGATGACCTCCAACTAACCTTCACATAACTGTAACTTCAAGCACTGTATTATGCAGGTTAAGCACAACGGCTTATGTGAAGGGCGGAGCACCCTAATGCTTGTTGGACTTGCCAGCCTCAGTCGATTATGTTCTGGCAATAAAAAGGCAAAAAAGTAATAAAATGAAATGTTCTAAAGATAACGACCAACGCCAGTTGTATATGGACATAAATGAAACGTAAGTATAATAAGTAAATCATATCTGTAGCTGGATTCACATGTAATTATGTCGGAAATATATGACGAGGTATGTTTAAAGAGATTGGAGAATTCTAATCTTGACTTTCTGACCACTCTTCACTTGGGAATAGCAAGGACAAAAACCAGGGAGATAAGTGGACGTGTCAGGGGAGAGCTCACGACATTAAGTAAGTTTTAGGGCTTTAAATTTTTGATAGACTCAACAGTATGACGGCGGCTTCGAACATGTGTTCAAGAGGCTTGTCTATTACCCGACAACTCAAAGCGTTCATCAGACATATGGAAGTAACCGGATCCGCGATCTAGCCATCATGCAGCGTCTAGTCGCAATAAGAATTCTTTGGGAAATTTTTTATGCAGACTTCCGATCTTCGGGCAAGTTTCACTAGTAAGGCCATCTGTTTGGTGCTAGCAGAGATGAAAAAGTCAGATGGCAGTTAGTGATGCCAATACTAGCAGTTGGTTGCACCAATACTGTTTTTGCATCAGAGGCCTAGTAAGCCACTTAGCTGAAATAAATATTGTTATGAAAATACAACAGAAAGGAAAGAATTGATATGCATCTGGAATTTCTGGACTTTTTCTGGACTTTCTTTCTTTGTAATGACATTTTGCGCAAAAATATCTTTTAATTCCCAGGCGATATATTATATATGTAAGACTTAATCCACGTCCACAAAAATTGGAATTTAAAAACAAAAAATTGTCCAATTCTCAATATTTACTTTTAATAGTATTATTTAAAAATAGTTGATAACCACGAGAAACATCCTCATAAAATTTTGCTGTGTTTATGTGTTACAAAAATTTTAGCATTCATTCGCTAATTAAAAATAGCATACGGTGGAGTTACAGATGTTGAAAAGAAGAATGTAAATGCGTGCGCGGTTGTTGACAAAATTTAACTACGAGTTTTCTTTGAAAAAGCCAGCAAAATCGATATATTATGTATAAGAAGAGAATATTTTTGACACGCCCACTTATCTAATGACAAGTCGATACATCATCCTGTATACTGTGTTCGGCAGGTTACACAAGTGAACGAAATCGGCATAGTAGGAAAGAAATCTGGAATAACTGGCAATTTTTGATTAATTTTTTTTGATTAATTAAAGCTAAAATACTTATAAAAACGTTAGAAAGAAGTATCAAAATTTGTTTATTTCTGCCATCACACTAATTATAGGCGCGGTTTTTGAAGAAATATAACAATTTTCAATAAAAACCGGTGCAAAAAGAGGCCATTTTGTACACTGCCTCTTATCTGGCAAAAAGTAGCTAACAAATTGGTCTAGCAGGAACGACAAAGTCGTATTAAGTGAGTCCTTTTCAAAACGTAGCCAATATTTTTGGAAAATTAACAAAAATCAATGCACGGTAGTAATTGACAGATTTATTTATTCATTTAGTTGGTGGAGCCCCGAGACAGTATGTTTATACAAGCCGTTTTACAGCTTGTTTAAGTCGTATGGTCTATCTTATGTGTTATTTGAATTATATTATATAAGTCTATTTTGATTCATAATTTTTTGAAATTTTTAAATTTATGGTATTTAGCTATTACTTCAATACTGTTAATTTTATGCTTAGTTGGAATTTCCGATAATAATTTGCATTCACTAATAACATGTAATACATCTAATGTTTGGCCGCAGTTACGAAGTGGTGTTTATGTTTTCTCGATAATATGTTTGTGGGATAATAAACAATGCCCGATTTTTAATCTAGTTAACTTCACAAAATCGCTTTTGAGTAAAAAGGTTGTTAAAGATTTACATGAAATATTTTTCTGAACTCTATACAATTTGGTTAGACTATTATTTTTGCCACGAGTCGTTCCAGAGGGCAGAGAAATATTTTTTAATGAATTGTTTATAATCAGATAATTGATATTTACACTCGACAGATATAATTTGCTTTGAGGAATTTTTGACAAGAATATCGAGTGTCTCATTTTCTGTAATATTTAAGTAACTAATGACCAAAAAAAGCTTTTTTTTATTATTAGGAATATTTGTAATAGATTATCTTATTTGATTTATGGTTATAGTATTACTAAACGCGTTCTATAATCCTTCTAATGTGCTTTTACTCTCTGATATGATTAATGTGTTTTGATCAACATTTGAAAGGGCCAGTTCACTTGTATATACAGAAGAAAAGTTGTGGATACGTTTGGTAATGATAAGGTTTTCGCCAAAAACAGCAAAACCCGCTTTTAAATTCATTATGGAAGGAGTTATATTTAGGATTTTTAATTGAAATTGTTTGTATTTTGTCGTATTTGTAATTTTATCATACCAAGGGCGGTTATGTACTGAGAAAAAGTTGATAAAGAGATGGACGCTATGCTATAATTTGCATGCTACTGGCTGGGCTAGTTTTGAAAGCTCCAATAGAAAGTCTTGTTTCTGTATTCGGAATGGGTTTCAAAATTTTCATTGGGTTCCAAAATTTTAAATTGTACATAAGGTTTTAAAAAGAGTTTCCTGATCGAAGCCCTACTAAGAGCATATTAGCATTGTTAAAATATTCAGCTTTGAGTTAGCCTTTTCCTTTATTTTCTGTATGTGGGTTTAAAAATTAGTTTTTTCTCGAAAGTGATTCCTATAAATTTTATTTTTTCTATATAAAGTTTTAAAATAGGATTGTTAGATACTGTCGAATGCCTCGAAAGTTTAATTAAAACGGAGTTTTCATTGTAGAAGTTCTAGTTCTAGTTCCATAACAGTTTTCTGTATTTTATTAGCTATGGCTATTAGCCAGAACAGCATATAATTAGGTCAACTGCTACCTATGAAGGTTAGTCAAAATATCATCTATAGCCAAAAGAAAAAGAGTGACACTTAAAACTGTTTTTAAGATAATAGTAATTTGACTGTGTGTTTCCCACCAGACCACAGAATTTTCTCTCATGCAAAAAATTAGAAATGAAGTCAGCCATGTTCTCACACATTTTAGTCAAATTCAATTTCTTGAAACTATGTTGCTTCCAAGCACAATTATAGGCTTTATGCATATCGAATAAGAAGGATATTACATCTTTTTTTAGTGAACAACTTTCCATTATATCTGAATGTAGTATTGCCACATAACTCGCCATTGTTTGACAAGTTGATTGGGAAACTAGTCGATATGGCGCTAAATAAAATTTAGTTGAGTAGTTTATTAGTATTTATAGTATTTTGTGCAAAACAGCGCTTTGAAATTGGCGATGTCTTTGATAGTTTTCTTTTTTTTTTATACACTTTTGCCGATAGAATCCGCAAATTTATAGTGTTACAAAAATCGTTCCAAGAACACATTCTACTTTCCATGATAGCTTTACGAGTTTGAGATTTCGCTTTTAAAAATTTTGCAAGATTTTCAGTTTTAGTAATTTCTTCCTCTCATTTATTAGCAATCTCATATTCTCATTCCACCTTTTTTCAGTCCACTTACAAACTGTACGTTCTGTTACAAACTGTACGTTGGAATGATACTGCCTCGTAAAATTAATAGTAAAATTAAAATAGTATTATTAATGTAGTTTTCTGTTTCATTCATATCATTAAAGTTTGTCAATGGTTCTGTAAATTTGCAATTAAACTTTTCCTTTTCCGTTTCATATTCTAGCTGGGTCTTCGTTCATAGTTTGATGATAAACCGTTTATGTTAATTATATTGAGGTATTGATCACCATTGCGTAAATCATTGCTAATATTACATTCAAAATAAAGATGAATATTTGGGGAAATGAGACTTAAGTCTATACTACTGAAAGTTTTATGTGCTAGACTAAAATATGCGGTAAAATTTACATTATTTAAAATATTAAGGTCATTATCATTTATAAATTCTCCTATTCCGCTCTGGTAGATCCCCAAAAGCAATTATGAGCACAAAAATCTATTAGCAGATGCTATTGAAAGTTGCATTGCGATGTTATATTATTTAGGTAGCTTTTGGAAATACTGTTCGATCCTGGTAGGTATATGGAACATATTACAAATTCAAATAACAATTTAATTTAAGTCACGTGCAAAGCCGTTACAGTTGCACTTAATTAATTTATAATTATTACTCAAAAGTGGCAGAATCTAGACTAAACTAGATGTTGGAGATTGTCTGTTATAAGCGCAGTTTTCGTTATGCTCTCTTTCTTCTTTTTCTCACCATTTTGTTAGCAGGATTTTTGATCCATCGTGTTTTGTTATTTGACGTACTGCAGAATTTGGAGTTGCTTTTGATGTCCAAACAGCTGTTGTTTTAATTATCGTAGTGAGTTCGTTATGTTCACTTTTTGTGGTAGTTGATTTCTGTCATATTCTCTCCTCGCTACTTTAATACTTGGAATAGAATATACATTTTAACACTTACAAAAATTTCATGTGGCAAACTCATGATTTTTATTAATTTATTTGCTTGTTTTCCATTGAAACACTGTATGAGAAATTGTCCAATTTGACTTCTCCTGCAACTGCATCAGTAGAGTGTTATATTAGGAAGGGTGATACGTTTGCTAAACCATTATCAGCATAAACTCCTGCTCTGCTCATTATTAGAAAGACCGGATATATGGAATTGGAATTTTGGGTCATTTTACCACTATCAAACAGGAATCCTTCCATGAAGGGAGTTGATGTTAATAGGGCTGCAATTGATACCGATTTTAGGTTGATCTCATGTTTGTGTTTTATTAAGACTGCTATATTTTATTTCACACTTCTGCGGGAAGTTTTTAATAATATGGTTACCTTCTTTAACTATGTATTCTTCGTTTTAATTTATAGAAAAGTTTAGAAAAAATATAATGCTCACTTGGAAAAGCTCCGGCATATCATGAATAGCCAGCAATTCATATTGGTGTCTATATAAGGTCCGGCCAAGCTTTTAGGCCGTGCCCACTTGTTTTGATTTACCAGAGTTGGATAATTTTTTATCCCAAACTTATAGCAATGTATCTTTGTCGATGGCTTAGCCACAGTTTACGTCAGCTCGGCTAGATTCGATCAAAGCCGTTTTCTTTTCATCTCCAGTTACCGTCCGCTTTAGAAATGGGTCGGTTTTGTTGAGATTCAACAACGATTCATAGAAGGAAATTTGGTCAATGAGTTTTTTTACGTCAACTTATTTGACATCTGTACATCGAACTTTTTTTGTTCCATCCTTAACCAATTATTATCAAACGATTGTTTATGCAACGTTTAGCTTCTGGACAAGCGAAATAGTGCTTACATGACGGTTAGAGGTGATAATTTCTACTATATTATCGACATTTTCGATAGAGATCGAAGGATTCAGAACGTGATGCATCTTCGATATCATAATTACCGGAATGAAATCGACGAAACAAAAATTGAGCATGAAGGACTGTTACAGTGTCACGACTATAAACACTATTCACATTTTCAGCCGCCTGGCTTCAATTTTCGTTCTCCTCCTTGCTGGTGTCCATTTTTAGCGCGCTCTCAAATTACGCAACCTTATCGCACTTATACAAAGCGAGATATAGAAAATGATGGATTTCTTTCTACTATGCCTTTGATCCATTTTTAACAGAGTCATAGTGCGATTAAACTAAAAAATTAAAAAATTCAGTTAAATTCAAACCAAAACTGTGATCTGAAAAATTCATCATACTTTGCCAGTTTATACGGAGTTATCTAAAATTGCCTTTTTTCAATAGCGTTCATCTTTGGGTTGACCAAAATACAACAAATTTTGTTATGATGCTTAGCAGCATTGAAGTAATGTGATCTGGAGACACGAGGATTGGGGGCCACGAGTTAAGTCAATTTGAAATTTTATTTAAAGTAAACAACACCAACAAAAAGGAAACCGTCCATAATTATTGAGCATAACCAGTAATTATGATCAAAGCTACAAAAATTTACGTTTGAACGTAATATGATTACGAATTGCTGAATTGAATAGTTTTCCCTCCTCTCTTACATGATTACGTTGCAACTAATTACAACATGTATTTAAATACCTGACCAACAGCGACATGATAATAAAAATGCAAGAACAAATTTCGAAGCTTTTCTTTTTCATTTTTTTAATATTCTTCTAATTAAAATAATTCGATTATAAATAATGCAATGGCGATGGCGACGACCTTTTTGGTATATTTTCATTTCTTCGTCATTACACACTGTTGACTTTCAAAGACGTTTTAGAGTTAGATAAGTGCAGCAGACAATTTTTATTTTGCATTATACATTAAAATAAAATAAGACAGTCTGTGACACTTATTGACAGTATTTTAGCAGCGTACCCCTCGCACAGATACCAAACGCATCTAGGAGGACCAACATATCGAAGTTGCATCTTAATCGAATGGATGATATGGGAACCTGATCTTTATTGGTTGCTAACAGAACGGATGCAGCGCCATATTTACAAAAAACTCATCTTTGAAGTTTTCTGTAAGTTTACAATAATTACAAAAAGAACTCAAGTGTAAAACATAGAAGATACTCAATATTGAACCAATATTTTAAAAGTGTACACTATTGTGGCTTGATGAGAGGGAGAATCGTTCGGGTTCAATTCCGCATATACCTAACTATCATTACTCAGCGGCGGTGCCCTTGGTATGTCTGTCGAACTTTTCCAGTAGTCGAATAATCGGCAAATCTGTTAAATGTTTCTCAAGCTGTTACATTCAGAATCGTCGCTGAACTACGTGTAAGCTCACCATATCTCATTCATGGAATCCAAAGCGATTTGTTTTTTATACTAAGGAAGCGTGTAACAGCAAAGTTCGTTCCGAAATTGCTAAATTTTAACCAAAAATAACGTCGCATCAGCATCGCTCAGGAATTGTTGAATGACGTCAACAATGATCCAGATTTGCTTAAAAGGGTCATAACTGGTGACGAATCAAGGACATATGGCTATGATGGAAGAGTCCAGGAGAGCCAAGACCAAAGAAAGCACGCCAAGTTCGATCAAACGTCAAGGCTTTGCTTACTGTTTTTTCCGATTACTATGGTGTAGTGCATTAGGAGTTCTTACTACAAGATCGTACGGTAAGTAAGGAGTATTACCTTGAAGTTATGCGCCGTTTGCGTGACGCGATACGAAAAAAACGACCGGAATTGTGGAAAAAAATTCATTGTTTTTGCAACATGATAATACAACTGCTCACTCATCTTTGCTTCTGAGAGATTATTTGGACAAAACAACACCACTATAATGCCTCAGCCACCGTATTTACCAGATTTGGTTCCCTGCGACTTTTTCCTGTTCCCAAGATTGAAGAGACCCATGAAAGGACGGCGTTTTGGGACTATTGAGGAGATTAAAACCGAATCGCTGAAAGAGCTCAAGGACATACAAAAAAGTACATATCAGAACCGCTTCGAGGATTGGAAAAGACGCTGGCACAAGTGTATTATATCTGACGGGGACTACTTCGAAGTAGATAAAATAGAAATTGATGAGGAAATATATAGTTTTTGAGAAAAACGAAAATTCACCCTATTTTTTGAACACAGCTCGTAAATACGTGATGAATAAATGTTTCACACTCACTTTATGTATGAAATATACTCTTAAAAATATTATAATGTTAGGTATTCAGCCATATAATCTAAGAAATTACATTCTGAAAATAATCAAAATTTTGGAGTTATTACGTCTTTTTTAACGGCATTCATATTGATTATATACTCGTATTAAGTACAGACATTTTCGACATGAAAATAGTTTAGAGGAAGCTTAAGATCGTATAAATATAGGCCAAAGAAGCTGACGCATTCTCAATTGTGAAATCTACATTTTTCGAAGAACAATTTGGAAAATGCAATTATCCTCCCTACCAGTCAAACAAATGGACGAATATCACTCAAAAGTCATGAAGCACATTTGGTCAAAAGATACTTGATGATTTAAACGATAATATATAACTTCATTCCTTAGGGTTGTGGAAGGGTTTAAAACCGAATTAAAAAAGTCCGAAATTTACCGGAATCTTTTTTCTACCCGCTTTCGCCTTGTAATATATCGTGTCGCTCTCTTGTAATATACAAAAATGAATTCCAGGAAATTGAAGTATAATAATTCTGTGTTGGAATGAAGCAAAACAAGTATATTCATGCTTATCGCGTAGAAATTGTGAATATTTTTTCGCTACTGAATTGTGAATACCCATTCCCAAAATTTTGCAATCGCGTATTTCTTGTGAGCTCGCATGTTTCGAACAATCAGCTGTTATCATTCGAACATAACAGCTGTTGGAAATTGGAAGAAAATAAATTCTGCAAAAATGTTTAGAATTGGAGCGCTAATTCATTTACTTAATTCATTTCCATTTCAATGTTGTGCCTTTTAGTTTCTTCCAGTTTCTTTGCCTCAATGTCACTAATTTTTTCTAATGCTCGAGCCATCCTTTTCATCATTGTTTTTATTTCTCCATTGTTCTTCTTTATGACTTCCACTAGGTCCGATATTTGGTCGTTGAGCTGTATTTGATTTTTTATCTCACTCTCTATTAGTTTTGAGGTAGAGTCAGTTTTTTTGAACATTTGAACAAGACGGGGTGGGAGCTTCGTCTATTTCAGTAACATTGATCGTCTCATTTAAATGTACTGAGTGTACCAATGGAGCACCAAATTTGTTGGAATCTGCAACCCCCTCAACAGACTTTTTCATCTTAACAATTTCAAATATCATTTCTTCTGTTGAAGATAGTCGTCTTTTTTTGGGAGGCCCACCACCTGTGCCTTCTCTATATCGACAATTTTCTGCAGCCTTCTTACGTATATGGCGCTTTTGGTCTACCCACACCTGCATTCATATGGGAACATTTAAATACAAAATATCAATCTAATCGCACTGATACACAACGCCATACGGCTTTCTACACTCAAAATAAATTTGATTTAGTTCAATATCTATACCTCCCTTTTTCCATTCTGCCAACGTTTTTATTGGTGGTCTTGCAGTATTTAACTCCTTCACGGTTCCAGCCCAAAATACACCTACAGCTTCTCTGGAGTCCTTGGTGTATCCACCAGCAATGTAATTATTAATCTATTTTTCACTTCAAATTGGCAATATCAAGACTTATATTGTTCTTTTTTTATTATTTTCGCCGTCCACAATTCAGGGAAAAATTTTAAAGAATTTTTTGAATGCAAATTCACAAAACATGTGTACGCGATAACGGAATATTTTTTCGAAGTTGCCACTTTTGTGAAAAAGTCTACATGATTGCATTTTGGGGAACGGTGAAAATGTTTTTGGGAAAATTTGACACACGATAAGGATGATTGTTTCTGGTTAAGCTGTCAATACAATTCATCGAAGTAGATGACAACAATGGTAATAAAATCGAATACTATTTATAGTAACGGCAAAGACAGAGAGGGAGAGTGAAAGAGAAGAGAGCAAAGAAGGGTTGGTGTCACCTAGCCATTTGGTTTAATTATCTGGTAGTTATTTTGTTTGAAGGAAAACAGCACTGTTGTGACTACCCTTTTACTAAAGATCTGTTTTCGAAATCGCTTGCAAGAAATTACATAAAGTTGCAGCTTCAAGGATATAATCTACACGTCTTCATCACGTTGTAATCATACATCGCAATGAGCTTGACATTTTGACATCATTTTAAATTTGACATTATTTATTTGAAATTTTACAGTATTTTAAATATTCTCTTTTATAATGACAATAAATTTTAGAACCTAAAAAGAGCATACTGCAATTTTTTTTTTCTGCGATGTGATCAAACAACAGAACCAAAGCCAAAAAAATTTTAACAAATGATGCAATAGGCTAGAATTTTTTCAGTACTTCAGATTTGCAATTCGTCTCTCATACCAATATTATGATAATCTCGGTATCAATAGAGAAAATTTTCTTATATCAGCTTAAAAATATGTGTAAAAATTTGGAGACTACGATCTTGTGTCAATGTTTCCAACATTTTTATTAATTTTGTACAGGGACCTTCACGAAAGTTCAGTTTAATTTCGTTTTTTGATATCATAAATTTATTTATAGTATATTAACCATTTTCTGAATTCCGATTCATATTCGAAACACCTACTTACTTCATACGTTGATTCGTTTTTTTACCGGAAAAGAAATTATTTCTGTTTCTTTTTCGAACCATAATGAAGCAGATGTTTTGAATTGAAACCTGAAATGAGACCTTCATTTCTTAATCTGAATCAGAATTGAAACCAAACATTGCAAAAAATAAAAATGGTTCAAATAATTAATTTTTTTAATTTACGATATCAGACTCTCAGAAATTTTCACATCTACTTCAATAGCTTGTCTGTTTTTTTAAATTGAAAAATATCAAATAAAATACAAACAAAACGTTTCACGAACTAAGTCAGGATCAAAAAATCGAATTTACTTATAACTTAGTTTTGGATGTATGAAACAGAAATAAAATTCAGCATTTTGAATCGGCGTCCCCCAAAAAATTGATCCGCAGGCTTCGAAATTTAATCATTCTACAAACAACATCCTATTGGATGATGCGATTTACAACAAATTTTGAATGGGTGAACACATTAGTGTTTTTCAGCTAATATGAATTTTGCAACTTTTTGTTTATATTTAAAAAAAAAAGAAATCTATGTTCATGTGTGCATTTTGCTTTTTTATGTGTTAAATCTCAGCTTCCCTATAATTTGAAGAAACAACGCAGAAACAAATACTAGAAATACAGACACAAAATTTAATCAATCTAATATTTTTATTCCAAAAAGTTACTAAAATAATTTTTTAATTATAAAAAAAAGGTGTCCCTCCTTGCAGAAAATTTATTTTGTACATTAAATATTTTTTCTTTGTACTTTTTTTCTTTTACTTCATTAATAACGATTTAAACTATTACAAAAATTAAAAATTACTAAATTTTTTTTTTTTTTTTTTTGTTTGCTTACAAAAATAAAATATTTTCGGCTCTTCTGCAAAAATACTTATTTATTATATACATTATTATTATATTATTACATAATAATATTATATTATTATATAAAAACAACCACTTTTTAAAGTCGTTGCACAAATTTGTCGACTACATTTTTTTCTTATTTTAAAAATAACACCCCTGAGCTAACAAAGAGGGTAATAAAATTTTAATTTTTCTTCATAATTTTTTTCCTGCTTCACCAAATTTCAACATATTTCTGACCATCCACCAAATAATAATTTCGTCGAGACCATTTTTGTCAGTTGCAGTTAATTAATTTAACTGAAAATTCAGCAAAACGAACAAAAAATTAATTAAATTGAAAAAGTAATTTTTCCTAATTACTTTTATACAACCACAATATAAAATTTTATGTTTAACAACTTCTATCGAAAATCTTTATATTTGATACTCGTTTAGCAGCGCCGAAACAAGTTAAATCCACACATTTCACTTATCTAAAAGTTAAAATAAATGCAAAAAACAAAAAGCAAAGTACAAAAAGTTAAATAAATAAATAATTACTTTGTTTTGTCTCCAAACATATGACGATCCGAACCGAAAACGATGAAGTCTTGAAAAAAGAAACCGCGGATTGATTCATGGTAATTTATTTCATATTTATTTATTTATTTCATATGAATGTTGCTCTGCGGCATTTCGATTGCCACCGAGAATTCATTCGACAAAACAAAAAGTGGTGGAATCACTCTGATGCAAAATAAAAACTATTTCAAAACGATGTAATTTTGAAAAACTCTTTGTCTTGAAAGTAGTTTCCCCAAGCAGGCTTCATTTTTTGAGATAACTCATTGAAGGAAGGTATGTTTTAATACATTTTCAAAAATTGTGTCTGCTACCAACGCTTTTGGAGCAAAATAATATTTACGTACGAGTATTAATCGTAATTAAGTCTGATACACAGGTTTCATAAGCATCACCCATTTCGCTGAAATTTGCAAAACAGATGGAGATCTTTATTCAGAACTTATGTGAACTAAGCTTGATTTCGGTAAAATACTTAAATTCTACTTAATAGAAATTGTTGTGGTACATTAAAAACCTGAAATAAGTTGGATTTCGAAATCACCTTGCAGAAATCCGGCATTCCACATAAAATTTGTAAAGAATACGAGGTGTGATAAAAAGACGGATTTTTTCAAATTTCGTGAGTTACGTATGTTCGATTTTCGCATTTTTTTCCTGTTATGATGGTACACATGTCTGTTATACGAGTACATGTTGACAATATTAGCCACTTTGGATTGTCAGTTTGTTTTTGGCAAATAAAAAGGTTAGTCGTGTTTTGGTGTGCTCTTCGATTTTTTACTACTCGAAAAAAATGGATCAAAGAAACTGTATTAAGCTTTGTGCAAAAGCTGAAATTAAATGTGCAAGGACATTTGAAATGTTTACTGTGGCGTTGGCAAGTCTACTACGAGCAGAACACAAGTTCAATTGTGGTATAACCGGTTTAAGGAAGGCCGAGAAGATGTCAATGACGATCTCATCCTGAACCGAAAAAAGCACGTCAAGTTCGGTTAAATGTGAAGGTTTTGCTCACTTTTTTCTTCGATTGCAATGGCGTGGTGCGTCATGAATTCTTGCCACAAGGTCGTACGGTCAATAAGGAATACTACCTTGAAGTTATGCGCCATTTGCGCGAAGCAATTCGTAAGAAACGCACAGAATTGTGGAAAACCCAATCATGGATTTTGCACCATGATAACGCACCAGCTCACACATCGATGCTTGTGCGTGAGTTTTTGGCCAAAAACAAAACCGCAATCATGCCTCAACCACCGTCTTCACCGGACTTGGCCCTCTTCTCAAAGCTGAAGACACCGATGAAAGGAAAGCGTTTTGCTACAATTGAGGAGATAAAAGAAAAATTGAAACAGGAGCTGTTGGCGATACCAAAAAGCGCATTTTAGAAGTGTTTCGAGGATTAGAAGAAACGTTGGCACAAGTGCATTGTATGTGAGGGAGAGGGAGAGACTACTTTAAAGGAAATAAAATATAAATTGATGAAAAAAATAAATGCTTTTTGAAAAAAAAAAATAAAATAATATTTTTATTACACCTCGTATCTTATAATTGCTTGTCGAACTGATGTTTTCTTTTTTTATATAAAACATCAGATATATTTAATTTTACGACGAATCAAATTTTGTCAATTCTGCAACTGATATTCAATCCCAACTCTTACAGAAGTCATTTGTGTTTCTGATGCTGTAGAGTGCATTTTACAATTTTAAATTTGCAAAGCTGGGTAAAGTAATGTGTCGATCCGACAGAAATATATGCAAATGAGACGGGTTTAATGTGTCTGCTAAATAAAATTAATATATCTCTTAATTGCGGTTGTTATGAACATTTTTTCTCAGAAATGTGAAGCGCTAAATAAATGTAGAAATCGTTAATCGTTAGTAATTATTTGGGTTTTTATTATAAATTAAATCTTTCAACCGAACCAAAACTGTAGTTAAACGGAGTTAGAAAACAATTGTATTAGCTGAATATTTAATCCAAAGATATGAAAAAGCACTGAACCGAGCCAACATAAAATTTCACATGGTTCGCAGTTCCGATAAAAACACTTTTTTGCATCAGAAGCTCAACAAAAAAATTCCTTTAATCGGTATAAGTAAAAATTTAAAATTGAAACTGTTTCAATGAGACGATGCTCTTTGCGTATATATTGTCCATTAATGTAAGTTTCCAAATAGGCACCACGTAATTTGACCTTTAAGAAGCTTTTGTTTGAAGGAAACTGTACCTTTTTGTATGCTGTTAGTAGTTATTTTACCGTAAATTCTGAGACGATGGCGAAAATTTATTTGCCGATTGATATGCTTTCTTAATTGTTGTCTATGATGAAACTATGAAACAACTTTATAAAAAAAACTGAATAGATCAGATGCCACGAACATCTTGACAGCAGATTCTAGAAGGTTCTTATATTGTAAATGGATTAAATGTATCAACATCCATCCACCACTCGCAAAGTTTTTTCTTTTGTATCAAAATAATATAATGAATAATTATGACAGAAGAGAAAGATAAAAGTTGTAAACAAAATTGATACTTTTCATTCATTTGGTTGATAAACCGAGTCTGTGTGGTATTATTTTATTTTCGAAACAAAGAAAAAATCTTAAAGCCGTTTTGACAATCAATTGTTTAATTGGTAGCTCAAGTAATCACATAATAAATTAAATCATACTGAAAGCTATTGCGTGCAATAAAACGACAAAAAGGTACGGGAATTTGTGTCAGGTAAACTGACTTATGCATCTTAAGTCTGAGATTGAAAAATGATTGGATTTCGTAGCATCTTCTCTTACTAATATAACACACAGTTTCCGAACGTCAAAATTTGAGAAGCATTTTCTAGATTTGTCGATTACTTGACCGCTCAAAGTGCTCGTCAGACGAATCGAGATGAACGTTGAACTATAGGCACGTGTACTAACCATCGCGCCACGATGGGTCACACTCCAAGTTAAGACATAATAATAGAAGTAAAATTATAACTTTCTGAAGTTGTCCGATTACAAATTACAAAGGGATTACCGATCTTTTGCCGAAATCGGCACGCCTGAGGGGCGTGCAACACAATCCATTGTCATTCGCAGAATTAAGTTTGCTGAATGACAGATGTGTGTTGAATTATACTGAAATTGGTGCAATTAAATGAAATTTGTGGATTTATGATAACTGCATGGATTAAGTTACGCAATTTAGATAAAAGTGAGCCTGGTTATTCGGCTGAATTTTTCTAATTTTAACCGGCATTATAATGGAATATCTTTGACAATTCCTGTTGTTCCTGACGCACAGTGGCAACATACTGCGCATTCTATTGCAACTGCTGCAAAAACCATACTTGGGTATGAGAAACCGCGCTTAGACAAGCCCTGGTATGATACAGAATGTCGCATAGTGTCTGAGAAAAAGGATGCTGCATACAGGCCAACGTTGCACCCAATTGTTAACGGGTGCAGTTAGGAAACGTAGAAATCTGGTCACAGATAAGTTGAATGTGCTGCAACTATGGAGAGAGCATTTTTATAAGCTCTTACTTCCGGATAGCAGCACGAGTGAGGAAATCACCCCAATTATCGACGATGGCACAAATTGCCCAGTTCCCAGCCAAACAGAGATCAGAACAGCAGTATTGCGGCTTAAGAACAACAAAGCTGCGGGCGCTAATGGCCTACCAGAAGAGGTGTTTAAAACGGGTGGCGATGAGCTGATAAACAGCCTGCATCAGTTCCTAAATACGATTTGGCTCGAGGAAAACATGACTTATGATTTGAATTTGAGTGTACTGTGTCCTGTGTTTAAAATAGGCAATCCACGCGTTTATAAAAATATCGCGGAATCAGTATTGTTTAGAACATCCTGTCGAGTGTGATGAGTGAAATACTATAGCCAATTTTAACTGACCTGATTGGACTTTATCAGTGTGGCTTCAGAGCTGGTAAATCAACAACTGACCAGATATTCACACTACGACAAATTCTGCAAAAAAAAACCCAAGAAAAACAGATCAACACGTTTTTGTCGATTATAAAGCTGCCTTCCATAGCCCGATACGGCAAAAACTGTATGAGGCCATGTCCGAGTTTGGAATTCCTACGAAGCTTATACGTATTTGTAGGATGACGCTGACAGACACGAAGTCTTTAGTAAAGAAAGGCAAATATCTGACCGAACCTTTTTACACCAAAGGAGGATTTAGGCAGGGCGACAGTCTACCGTGCGACCTCTTCAACATACTGTTAACACGACTGGTATCATCTTTAATAAAAGCCAAATATTACTCGCGTATGCAGATGATATAGACACTATTGGCAGGAAACTGCGAGATGTTACTGCAGCCTTCTCAAGCTTCGAAAAGGAAGCAGCGAAAATGGGTCTGGTGGTAAGCGAGGACAAAACAAAGTTATTGATTTCAACGAACAAAGAGTCTACTCGTTTGGGACGCTGTGTGAACGATGGCTGGAAGAATTTATCTACCTCGCTTCTGCTGTAAACAAAACGATTGTTGTCAGGAGAATATTGCTTGATAACAGATGTTAGTATGGGCTAAGCAAGCGATTCAATGATGTTTGTCTTTCGACAAACACAAATCCGACTGTACCAGACGTTGGGTCTACCTGTCTTGCTATATAGCTCAGAATCCTGGGTTATGACGCAAGCGGATGAATCAGTACTGGCAGTTTTCGAGAGGAATAATGAGCTGTATGAGTTGTACGCCGACATCGATGTGGTCAAACGCACTAATATAAAGCGATTGTGTTGGCTGGGTCATGTTGTGCGAAAGGACCCAAATGCTCCGGCGCGGAAAGTTTTCGACAACGAACTCGATGGACGGCACAGAAGCAGACGACCAAAACTCCGCTGGAAGGACCAGGCTTTTGAAATACTATCGAAACTTGGTGTGACGAGAAGCGCAGAAGATCGAAGCAGTCTATTTGTATTAAGGCTACAGAAGACGTGTTGCAATGCCTCCCATTTTTTATTATCAGAACAAATTTAGCTTAATTCAGCGCAATTGCTTGAACGGTATGAAGCCAAAACTAAAAAGGTTAAAGCAGTCATTGTTATGGGGATACCAGGCAAGGAGTGGTTAATTTATAAAAGTAAACTGTGTAAAGTAGAACTATATTAAGTAGAATACAATTACAATGACCCGATTTAAGTCAAGTGATTGACAAATTATTGCCATTTTCAAGGTTATTCGATTAGGTCTCTTTCATAGAGTCCCTATTGGCAAAATATTGAGACATAATAAACTTATCATAGAAAGGAACAGGTGGTAATTGTTCGTGATTATAAAGTGGATGCATCAAAACCTCTCAACCATGCCCCCAGAGCTTCTGGCAATTCAATACTGATGAGTGTGGCCCGATTGAGGACAATTAGTTTTGCTATCACAGCTGATCGCTTTTGGACCTTCAATTCAGATGATCCAATTGTTGACAGTAGGCTATGTGATCGTATCTGACTTAGGTTTAATCAGCAGTCACCATCCGTTTCAGAATTGGATCTATGTTGTTGCGATTCAGCAGTGAATTGCAATTTAAGTCGAAAATGGAAATTCGCTCTATGAAGTTTTGTTTGTGTTAACTCGTGTGGCACCCATCCATCGAACTTCTTTTTGTATCCAGCCTTGTCCAAGTAGTTTCATACAATTTTTTGTGCAATGTTTAGCTCATAGATAATCGAAACAGTGTTTAAACGATAACTTACTTGGCGAACTTTACGGACGTGGCAACTCGTGATGGGGAAGTAGTAAAAATTTGGATAACCATCGATAAATTTAGCATAGTTTTGTCATAAGAAAGATGATGCTGTTTTTCACTCCATTTAAGTGCATTTGCACCAGATCTTATAAACCAATGAAAAAGCTACGATGTTTAGGACAATTTATAAATGTGTGGAAAAGCTGTTTTGGTAAGCATTTATGCAAGTTATGCTCAGGTGCTTCTTCGAAAAAGATGAAAAACCTTCATTACGCAGATTTCAATTTTGTATCTCAGAATGGCATTAGAATCCCAGAGAAATAAATAAATAAATAAATAAATATATATATATATATATATATATATATATATATATATATATATTTATTATCCCACGAAATATTTTGTTAGTTTATGACAAAATGACACATTTATCAGTCTTTTTTAAATAGATTCAATTCAGTTTAAAACAACTATTTTAAAGTGGATTTTAGCTGGAAACAAATTTCAAGACAACTTCCAAAACAGTGGAAAACTCACTCATACAGCACTCACAGAAGCCATGAAAATGCTATTCTTGGGGAATAACTTTCATCTACTTTTTTGCTTAGCATTTATTCTAAAAATTTGGATTTGTTGTTATTATACCTTACATATTCATTCCTTCAGCAGATTTGAATAGATTTTGCAAAAATGATACTTCAAATATCGTACAAAAATTGACTTTCTCCCTTTCTCTCGGTTCTTACTAACAAACCAATATTCTTAAACAACCAGAAACCCCAGCTCATGGATCAATATTGAATGTTACATTTTATCTGGTGCCAATTTGAGGCAATTTCACAAGCTTAGTTTGAAGGTATTTAAAGCAGAAACTGAACCAAATTCAAAGCCCACAAGATACCAATACGTGTTTAACTTAACTGCTATGAATGGGAAAATTCGCAGAGACGATATCAGTTAGAAGAGGAACAGCAATGGATAAAGTTGTTATTATGGCATATCGCAGCACATGTGCATTATTTAAATGCAAAAAATATTATACGCAGCACACGTACACAGTGATGCAATGTCAGCTATTAAAATATGAGGATTGCGTAATAACTGCCACTTTGCAACAAATTATAATTAATTTGATAGATTTTGGCGCAGCGTTCATTATCATCATCATCTCATCATCATTTGGGCATGTGTTGAATATTACTTTAACAAATTGCGTATTGTTCGGAATTTAATTTTCAACAATATTGCAGCCGTTTCAATATTTCACAAAATATACCTTCCAAAAGGAAAACGTGATAGAACAACATGATAGAAAAACCAGAAAAGCAAAACAAATTTATTTTGTTTCAGGTAATGGTCTCCTTCCAGAAATAATGGGTTTTCCAGTTTTCGGTTTCAAGTTAAATAAAAGCCATGCAAAGCTATGATTTCGATTAAACTTTTCTTTTTCATTATAATGCTTGGACCTTGTCATTATGCACGAAATACAGTGCCGCTTAAATGGCCGCCTTTGGGTTAGTTGCAGCATTGCATCCTCTTAAGGTAGTTTTCGACCACTTTTTCACACATTTCGGCCGGTATTTCGACAATAACTTGACAAATGTTGGTTTTGAAATGCTCCAATGTTTGAGGATTATCCGCGTAAATACGATCTTTGATGTGGCCTCACAAAAACAGTCTAACGGTGCCAAATAGCATGACCTTGGTGGCCAATTGGCCAAAACGTGAAATTACGCCTTCTGGAAGCTTCTCATGAAATGCAGCTAAAATCGGTCATATTGCATAGCCCGTGGCCCGTGGCACCGTCTTGTTGAAAACACATATCATTCGCAATTCAATTGCAGGCGAAAAAAAAGTCAATAATTATACGGCCATAGTGCTGTGAATTGACGCCAACTGTGCCTCCAGAACATTCTGCGCACCATATGCGAGCACCATATGCGACAACGTTGCTTGTTGACGTAATCACCGAGTGAAAAATGAGCTTCATCGCTGAAGAACATTTAATTCGAAAAATCAGCATTCAAAATCTGTTGCTATAGCATCCAATCAGCATATCTACATCGTTGTGAATGGTCAGCCGGCTTTAATTGTTGCGTGAGTTGAACTCTATATGAATGGAAATTAGGATTATCAGCCACACTTTCAGCCCATGATGCACAAAAAGTGGCCATGTTTGAATCACCACTTTTGTAGTAAGTTTTAACAATTTGTACATATTCGTCTATGGCAAACCTTTCATTATATAAATAACATTTCAGATGGCAGGATTCAACAGCTGACTGTCCTGCTTGACCGGCGCTTTTGAAACCACTAAATTGATAACTCTTTATGTTATAGGGGCTTATTGACTATAACAATCGTACCGACTTCAGAAAACACAACTTATTCAAATGAAAAATACATCCATATATCAAAAACGACGCATTTATCTGCAAAAGTACACAAATATTCCTTTTCAGCGGATCGTCCTTCACCAAACGTCTATCATAAAATCTAAACAAATCTATTTAAATCGCTAGAATCCAAACTTTGACTGCGTCGGCCTCCCATCGATCATAGTTAATAGTATTCAATGAGTGTGTCCTCAAAATTTCAGAAAGATTCAATTTCTTGCTAGAACCCTAGAGGAAATAACTTCTCACCTCGCCTGTTATGTCCTTCAAAAATTTGCACAAAGATCTTGTGTGATGTTAAACTAATTGCTTAAATATCGACAGTATCAGCATATTTCAATTTGAAAATATTAATTCTCTTCCCCTGAATGGATCCCATATCTGAAACAAAAATAAATTTGCATTTTAATATACATATCTTTTATGTTTTTAGAATGTTCTTAAGGAGCTCAAAGTGTCACCAATTAAAAATGCTGTAATTTTATCAATTTCGATTTTTTTACCTAAAAACTTCAGTGTATCACGAAGACATTTCAAGTTTTAAGGAAAAAATTTTATTGTTCACTGTATCCACCTTTACCGTAGATAATGGCATCGAGTCTGTCTGGCAAGGCCTCACACGCTGCACGATTGTGGCGTGATGGTACTTTGTCTCATTCTCGACGAAGAGCAATCTTTATGACGTTGCCCGTATCATTTTTCTTTAGCTGCCCGTATCATTTACTTTTGCCCCAGAATGGGCCATATGAACAAATTCATTGAGTTTAAGTATTCATTGAGTTTTGTTGAAACGACCAATGGTTTCTACCAAATTGTTTACGTGCCCAAGGCAATAAAGTATCGCCTAAAATCTTTCCTTCAAATTTCGAACTATTTATCTCGATGCTGCTGTTTATTTTTTTATGTCCACCTTCACGGCATTTTTTAACACCGCGAATATTATTGTAACGTATAATGCTCCGGTAACGTGTAATGCACGTGAATGCCAGCTCATTACTGACTGATTATGATTTTCCAGAAAAATGCAAAGCATTAACACTGTTGATTTTGAATTCCTTTTCGATATATTTTTTTAATTGCAACATAAAACGACAAAATGAGTGCGCTGTCATTAACCGTTGCAACAGCATTAGCAAATTTTAATTATTTTTAATTAATTGCTAAGGATAGTTAATTATTATGGCAGTATCTGAAGCCTTTGGTATGGTATAAACATGTTTGTTCTCTCGGATGAATTTTGCAGGTCTTGTTTACATGATGATCAGATTCGGCGGTTTGCATTATTTTGTCATGGTGCATTTTTGACATCAACATTATCAGAATGGAAATGAGAATACAAAATTGCACATGATTGGCTATAGTAGTATCAGGACCATAACCAATATCCACATTTTCAACCGCATGGTTCCGTTTTCACATTCAACGAAGAAATAGTTTAAAATATGGCATATTTGCCTTTTGTAGATATCGATCTTTGAAGCGCTCTCAAACAATACTGATGCAAGTAATCACAAAGCTGTTGTGATAGTCTTTGTTGTGAAACATAATTGTTCCACCGGATAAAGTTTGCGTATCTTGTGATTATGTTATGTCCTATTTCCTAGACTGCAATTAATTAATTTTTTGTTAAGTACGTTTTATTATAATGCTTGGTAACTGACATACGAATTATCTAGTTTAAGCCATGTGTTCTAATAGTGACTTTCTTTATTCAATAGCAATCATTTGGCCAGCATCAGGCATTTAAAATTTAGTTTTGCGAATGCACTACGCTGCAACGCCACTTAGGTACCACACATATAAAATTGAGGAAGACTTAAAAAATTAATATTGATTTTCTTATTATGATCTAATTCAGAGTATTTTTGATAGGAACGTGGTGATGTAATGCAGAAATTTCAATCAGGTGAATTGCCAGGATTGGTGCCAGAAATGGCGTAGAACATCACTATTTCCTTTTAAACAAAAATTTTAAGAGACGTGTCTGTGCAGTCTACATTCATTCGCAGTAAATGTCTGATGCGAAGTACATTACGCAAAATTTAGCACAATTGAACGCAAGATATGAATCTATGAAAATATGGGTTAAGTTGGATAAATTATATGAGAGTTCTAGTCGATATTTTTAAATTTTAGTAACCATCATCAGTCGTCAGTCAGTTGCGTTGAAAACATAAAACTTCGACAAATAGATTAATTTGTATGCGAAGTACTTGAAGGAGCGTGACGAAGCTCTCCATTTTTGTTCGCAGAACGTAACTGAATTTGTTACAAAATCATTGAAAGGTGTGAAGCTGAGAATATAGGGATAGAACTAGTCTTAGAGGTGCCGAAAGGGGTGTGACGAAGTCTTCCACCGAGTTCAACAAATATGTGAGGTGTACCTAACTTGTTAATTTTATTGTAATTGCTTGAAAGATGTGAAGTTGAGAAGCATAGTAACCACAACCGGTCATTTGTATGAGAGCTGCCGAAAACGGTGTGATTACTTGACAGATTTTTGGTAAGTTTTACAAAAAATTATAAAACAATATAGGATAGAACTTTAATTAGAAATTAGAAAATAATTAGAGATTAGAGAGAAATTGAATGTAGGAAAATCAGCTTAAATGAGAGGTACAAGAAAGAGCGTGGCTCCATTTTCATTTGGCGAACCTATTTTAGCAAACAAATCACGTGTACAAAATTTTGCTAAATTTAGTACATAAAAGTTATGAACATAAGAATACATGTGCTAAATCGGTCATTTTTGCGGGAGGTAGCAGAAAAGGCATGATTAATGGGCCGATTTTTTCTTATTTTAACAGGCATTAGGAACCGATACAACGAACAAAAATTTTAAATTTTAAGTTGTCAATTTGTGTGGACGATATCAGAATGGGTTGGTCGGTATAGTTCAATCGCAATCCTTGACTACGATCTGACAAAATATTAGACTTGGCAAAAATGTTACAAAATTTTATAAAGATTTACGACAATTGTGATGTCTACCAGACAGCTAAACAGAAAACAGCTAAGCTAAGCAGAAGGCAGACGGATGTTGTTCAATCCACTTAATACGAGTATGTCATTTCTTGCCATTTGGCCAGAAGATAGGGCGGTTAGGAAAATTTTTTTTTTATTTTTCAACATAATTTCTTTACAGCTCGACGCACTTTTTCCAGCCAAATTCAATAGCTTCTATACCCTGTTTATAGTAAGAACTGCCAAACTCCTTAAAGTAGCATCAACTACAGACTCTACCTCATTTTTTCAAGTTTGGTAATAGAAAATATTCTGAGGAGCAAACTCTAGCGAATAAGATGACTGATGAAGCATTCATCATTCATTTCATTAATTTTGACCATCGCAGTAGTTTATGAGTGAACTGGATCATTGTCTTGATGAAGCAACACTTTTTTTCGTCAAATGCGAGGTTTCCTATAATTGCATCTCCTAAATGCTGCAATAAGTTAACATAATATTCGACGTTGATGGTTTTTTCTTTCTGAAGATATTCAATAAAAATAATAACATGCGCATTTCAAAGAACCCAGACCAAAGACGCCTTACTGACCTTGCCTGCAGATGGAATCGCCTTCACCTTCCTTAGACATAATTCTTCCATTCCACTTCACTACTTTGACTGTTCCTTTGTCTCAACTGTAAAGTGGTGGATCCATGTTTCACCCTTGGTTACAAATCGGCGCAAAAAATCAGCTTTATTGTGGTGAAACATCGCCAAACACTCTGCTGAGACGTCTTCATGACGCTGTTTTTGCTCTATTGAAAGGAAACGCGACTCCCGTCTTGCGCACAAATCAAATCAAACGTGTAGGTTTTACATGAGTCTCGCTTTGATAGCCTTACTCATAGTATGCCATCACACAGGTGCTGTTTTCTATTATCCTTTTTTTGGTTATATTTCTTTTCTTCTTGCGACAGCAAGCGCCCCTTTGGGGTACCCAAACTAATCCCGAAAGGATTAGTCAAACTACCAGAGATTAGAAGTAGGTCCTTTGGAAAAACTTCCTCAGGGCCCACTCCCTCTCTCGGCCAAAGTACCGTTGTATTCATTTGGTATGAATACCTACCTCTAGGTTAGGAGTTGAGGTAATCTAGGAAGACCTCGGACAGACATTAACAGTGTTTTCTAAGCTAATACCTTCTTTCACCAACGCGACATGAAGCAACGCAAAAGCACTGAAAACACTTGTTCGGGCAATCACAGCCAGCACGATGCTCCCACTAGGGGTCCAACACCATTGACCAGGAAGGAACAATGTTCCTTGGGCCCCTGGTCACCCGTGCTACCAAAAGAGAAGAACCCTCCGGTCTGGATTTCGCAGACAATCTACTCCAGTTTAGCTTTATCATACCTCGCATGGAACTGGTAATCCATTATCTACGGAATAGATTTTCAATGTCCGAGGAGAGAATATCAACACAGCAAAGCATGCCATGCTCCACTCATAGTCTATTAACCAGACCTCTCTGGCCGTACAACTATTAACAACGGAAAAGATAAATATTCTGATATCTCCCGACGGCTTCTCTATAGACGCACCTGTTGCCGGACTGTGTCTTGTTTAACTATGACTCTTTCGAAAAACGAGTTCCAAGATCAGTTTGATGTCATATTATAGGTGAATCCCAAGACATAATCCACCTGTTCCTAGGGCACCTGGCACAAGGCCACACTACTTTGTTTTTGTACGCAAGCATCATCCTTTGCCTGCTTAATTACAGGATCGGGTAGAGAGGCTTGCGTTTTATGGGTAAGCGGTACAAAGCATCCTAGGAAACACCCGCCTACCCAACCGTCTTGCACACAGCTATCTCATTTTCAAATCTTCCGTCAATATATAATGTACAACGCTTTTTGAAATGCTTATCGTTTCGTCAAGCAGCCGACTTCAGCCGACGATCATCCATCACCATTTTGTACATTTTCTTAACCGTCTTGGCAGCTCGTACGGCCCCGTTCAAATTCTGCTACCCAACATTTTACAGTCACAAACGAAGATGTAGATTCCCCCAGAGTAGACTCCCCAGTATAGAATCTAACTCGGCTTTAATATTGGTTGGACTGAGAACTTTCGAATAGAAATATTGAATTATATAACGATAACAAATTTCTTCCACGTTTACGTTTACCAATTTACTGAGGTCATTTACTTTTGATGCCTTAAATAAAAATACTAAACAACGTGGCGAATTAAAACCTAAAACACATCTTTTATAAGATTGGCAATTTTCACGGAAATATTTTTCCTTCAAGCTAGTGGTATACCTGGTGCTTTAAACGCTTCCGGCATAAAAATCATAAACGCATTCGTATTTCGTTTATAAACACTCAAACAATTCGTTAAATTGTAAAATTTTTAACTCCATTTTACGATGATTGATTGCCGAAACAATTTAATCACCTAAACTTATTTCCACAGGGTTGACATTTTTTTAAATGCAAAACTTGTGCCCAAGCCTAATATACATAACTCTAGCAAGCGCATTCAATCATTCGGTGCAGCAGTTTTTCCAAAAAATATGAAAGTTTTATTTATGTGTCAACCTATTTTAGGGATGACGTATCCGTTGTGTTTCTTAATTAAAAATCAAAATCCTAAAATCAAATCATCATCATACCCACCCCTCGTTTCTTGAAATCACTCCAGTGATTGTCACACCAGTCTGTAGCTTGTAAACGGTTTAACCGTTTGATTCAATCAGATGGTGGGACATAATGACTGCTAGACGAGCAATGGAAGTTGCTGTTATACTCAATATGTACGCTCTGGCACAAATTGTAAATTCAAATGCACTCACCTGAAACAAGTAACAACAAGGGAAGCTGAACTATAAGAATTTGTAGGAAATTGAAAATGAAAAGCGAAAGAATTATGCAACTAAAAGGTTTTGAACACTTTAATTATAACCAACATAGAACACTATTAATTTCCACTATTGTTCCAACGTTGTCACCACACAGTATTGTGCATTATATTACTATAAACTAAGACCACTTTTGGGGGAATATTTTAAGGACGATGAAATAGATTTGGAGGAAACGATAAAGATTTTTGATTAAAATAAAATATTTCTTGGTCACAATAATACACTGAACATACGTTCATTCTTCCAAGACGCCAAAATTGTGCTAGAAGTGTGTTAAATAATGTAAAGATATTAATTAATTGACATTACGTTGAGCATCTCATTAAATTCTAATATATATGTACATACCTATGTCGAGTAGAGAAGGGACGTGAATGTAGCTGAAGACCTATAAAAGGGGATTTTACATTTTGAAAATAAATAGTAGTTAATCACAATCGCGATGAGTCCCCTGCTAATTATGGTAGGATGTTGATATAGTCGTTATCTGAACAAGTCATTTAAGTGAACTGCGATTTGGGGCCAGCCTAATGCACACTACCAGTAAGTTACCCAGCACTACAGCTTCTCAGACATTATATAACTGTTGTGTGCATATTTAAACTTCTTGATGGACGCTCAGAGCCATAATTCCCTAACCGCCCTGCATCTTTGAACGTTGTGGTCGTTACCCGCAGCTGTAACTCACGAATACGGTTTCTTCATATACTCGGCACAACCAGTATATCAGTGACCTTTTTGGTACAACAGAAAATGAGCCCCGTACATTGTCTTATTTTCCTAGTTCTGGCGGTAGTAAGAGGCTACTGCTGTACAATTCTACAGTCAACATTTTTAAAATTTGTAAACTTGCATGACTTATTAACAATACGAGTACATCCACAATACTCAGTGGGCGTATAAAAATCACTTTAAAGCATCTCTTAAAAGTAGAATTCAGTTAACTTTATAAACACAGCATGAATTAATGAGCCGTTAAATTATTTTTGCAGATATAACTTTTCGACTTAGTCTTTCGACTAAATCTTCTTTAATGATTTAGCATATTGCCATTCTAAGTAATTGTTTAGTTTATTTATACGTTTACTTTTGAAAAGCAAAATGAAATGTGAAGTTGAAATGAAATTGTTACACAATGGATTTAAAGATTTAAGAGGAAAACAAAAAAAATTTTTAGTATTGGCGTATTGCTGTCAATTCATATGGTAAGAAGCCGTACAGTGATTTGTTTCATATGTAGAAATGAAGGAAATATAAAAGTAGATTAAACGGACAAAGTTTATATGCGAAAGAGAATATTAGCAAAGGGAATGCACATACTTATCTTCTGATATCTTTATCTTTCTGTCGAAAGTGTTATATGAAAGACTAAAGTCTATTCTATTTCTGTTTAAACTAATTGCCAGATAATAACACTACGGAAAATTCTGGAGGAGATCCGAGAAAAGCTGGTGAACACGTGCAGCAAACCACATTTTTGTCGACTGCCAAGTTGCCCTCTACAGTCTGATGTGACTGACTGTCTGATGTGAAGTACCGGGTTTGGTGTTCCTGTGAAGTTTATACGTCTTTTTAAGATATGACCAAGTGAAACGATATCTTTAGCAGATATAGGCTAAGATAGGCGATCATCTATTTTGCACAAAACAAGGACTTAGAGCGATTGTGTATCGCACGATCTCTTCAACTTTGATACAAATGTGATAATAAGTAGAGCTACGCTAAACACGGCAGGCAGAGTCTAAATAAAAGACACTTGTTAGTTATGTGCGCTGACGAAACGGAATATATTGACGCAACACTTCGAGATGTAACTGCATTCTTCTCAGACATTTACAAGGAATCAATAAAAGTTAGTACGGCGATAAATAAGAACAAAACTAACAAAAAGTTGATGTACAAATCGTTTCCCCTGTATAAACTATCTACCTCAGCTCGCTATCAACAAAACAGAAGAATTGTTCTTACCGACGAAACTATTTTGTTCTACAACAAAGAATGTTATGTTGTAGCAGAAACGGATAAGTCAGCCTTCGAGAGAATCATCGTTTAAGCTAGATACTATGTTCTTTTCACGCGGAAAAAATTCCACGAGACATTGGTTGCTCGTATTTTTTGTATCGCGTTCCAACACTGAAACTCGAACCTATAATGTACCTAAGCCTTAATATGTTGAGTTATATATATGTAAAATTATTAAATTTTTTTGTTTTTGGTATCACATTTTCATTTCATATGCTCACAAATATATTATTGAACATAAACAGCATTTGAAAGCAACCAAAAAAAAAGTTGATGTTGCCATTCAAGAACATTTTTCTAAATGAAGTTTCAGCGCGATAAGTTACGAATACTACCAGCTGTTACGGATAGAATTGTGGTTATATGTTCAAGCACGACAAAATACAACGATTGAATTGACTGAGCAGATTGACCTGTTGCAGAACGAAAAATTTTATATAATAAACTTTATTGGCGACGTAGGTTTGAGTGGTCAATACTAAAAGGTTGTCAAAAATCAGTTTGGTGAATAGGAGTTGGGAGAAGTGTGGAAATCCAAATAAAATTGGTTTTTTCTCTGTGCGGACAGACGTATTTGTGCATCGGCTCTAAAAAAATAATTATAAAAAAGGTTAAATATACTCTTAGCCCAAAAATATTCAGTCAGAAGACGCTAAATCAAAATTCCCCAGTGCAGTCCGAGACGTCCGAGTCTTAACGGCAGAAATGCCTATCTCTCAATAAATGCAAACGAGTGTCAGAAAACTAGTGTCAATATGAACTCCCCCTCAGCTCACATCTCTCCAAACAATGATGACAGTTTGGCAAGTGGACAAAATATGTTGCCGCCTAAAAGTATGACCGTAAGTACTTCGTATTCTCATGCTCCACAAACAATCAGTTCGCCCCAAGTTAAGATTTCGCCTAAAAGTATACCCGATATTTCACCTACCATTTGTGCAAACGGTGATATAGTGGCAACTCTCGCGAATGCTACTCAACCGGCAATACCGACCTCGAAGGGCGCTATACCGAAACAAAAACCTCAATATGAAACGGTTCAAACTGGGATAGCCATCAACGTCCTCACTACCACAATGACAACTGCCGCAAACTTGGCAACTCCGCACAAGGTC
>JAHXMU010000450.1:1539946-1587421 GCA_019455685.1 Philornis downsi | reverse complement strand
TTCGGCGAAAACGACATTCTAGCGATAAAAAGTGCCACCATACCCCATTTTTATGCAGGGAATATTCTGTTAACCTGATTCATAAGATCGATTTCTGAGTTATTCAAACAACAATTTTATGAAGCTCGTGCAGTTTTTTATCTACAACCGGTTAACCGTGTCCAACGGTTTCTCATCGCGATTTTGGAGACCCTAGCTGAAAATATTTACATTTTCCGATATAATTTTGTAGTTACTTATAAATTGTTTGCTTATTTTATCGCAAATTGCGATCATCCACACATTTTCCAAAAAACTAAATCTTTATCTAAGAAAATAGAAATGTACTCTGCTGATGTTTATTAAATATATTGGTTGTGTAGACAGACATTTAAATAAATTCCGAATACTCCCACTCATTTTTCATACACACTTCTAGTTCTTCTTTTGTACACACTTTCACTCCAAATTCTATAGTGCACAAAAATCACAAATATTGTGGAGTGGGTTGAATTTTTTCTTTTTTTATATATATATGACCTTGTGGAATATATGACCTTGTGCCCATTTGTGTAAAATATTGTTCACACCAGATCACTTTTTCATATTATAATGAAATTAATATGCTACGTTGAGAAGGCAGGATCGGAGCATGTCTGCCACCAGTGCTTTCGTCATTTTGACTATTTACTCACATGTTTTCGACACGATGGCTATTAGTGATTTCTTGTTTAACAATAGAAAATCATTAAAGAATTGTTCATTAAAATGTTGAAATTTACCACGCCTTTGTTATCGTTGATTTTAAGTTGCGTTAAAAAAATCAATTTAAATTTAGCTATATAGACCGTTCTTTATTATACTCTCCACCATAAGATGCAACGTATGTCAAGTTGATCACTATATGTATTTGTACACTCATTTGTATTTGTATAGGGTGTAGTAAAAGAAAGCCCATTACTTTCCCAAAACATGGCTTAGGCAATCTTTATTTAGTGTTCTATGAGTGCCATCGGGTTGGTTAGATGGCGCCAGAAAGATAATGTTTAGTACTCAAAAACTACTAAAACATTTTTGTGATTGCTTGACTGAGTATTGTTTGAGCGTGCATCAAAGACAAGCAAAGAGAAAATACGATACATTTTATAATTTTTCTTCTTCAAAGGTGAAAATGAAAACCAATCAATTGAAAATATGAACAGTGATTATGGTTCTGATACTGCTACAGTCAATCATGCTCGATTTTCCTTCCGTCGATTTCGCTCCATTAATTTCGATGTCGAAGACTCTAGAAGGCCAATTTTCGAAAATATCCTACCTGAATACAAACTGCCCTAAATACAAAAACTGCCTGGTTACAAAAAGGAACACCATGAATGGGTGTCAAACAAGTTAACGTAAAAAACCTCATGAACCGAATTTCTATTGGCAAATCGCTGCTGAGTTGAAACAAAATCGCCTATTTCTGAATTGGATAGTGACAGGCGACGAAAAGTAGGTCACTTACGACAGCGTCAAGCGAAAACAGTTGTTGTCAAAAAGCAGCGAGCCGCGCAAGCAGTGGCAAAGACAAGATTGACGGTCAGAAAAGTTTTCCTTTTTGGTTATGTAGGCATCCGCTTGTTGGACCGCAAGGGGTTGAAACTGGGAGTAGGTTAGCTACAGGATCTGACCAGTGGTCTTGTGTGGTATCGAGTGTGATAGGGATTCACACGGGTAGGTCTCGGGTTCGTGCCCTGTCATATGTGTCTTTTTGATCTCTCGGGGGGTACGGACCGGCATGGGTTATCCTATATCTATATCATGGTTGCTGTACACCATCGTCGAGCGGAGGGGTGTATGGTGTATAAATCACAATTTGGTAGCATCTTTGCTGCACATCTCCCACCGGAGAGTTTGATCGGTAGCGTGGGGTTCAGGAGGCTCCGGAGGCTTCAGGAGGGCGCCGTCAATCGCAGCCCAGTATGATAACTAAGGCCTTCACGGCGAGACTCTCGTTAAACCCCTATGAACTCTAATCACCTGCGATCAAGCTCTTAATTCGGACCTGTACTGTTAACAATTGGACCGTCTGAAGGAACTAATCGCCAAGAAGAGGCCAACTTTGGTCAATAGGAGAGGAATTGAGTTATAGTCAGATCGCACACATCGATAATGAGTCGTCGGAGGTTGCGGAAGTTTTTAAGGTTATTATGCATTCACCTTATAGTCCGGATCTGACACCAATTGCTTACTACCTGTTCCTACCTATAGTGAGAAACCTTCTCACTTAAATCGACTTTTTCCATTTTTTTTCCAATGGCCATTACCACAATGCACATTTTATCGAGTCATCCTAAATATATCAATTAAAGTTTTCAATGTCATGTAAAAGTAATGGGTTTCTTTTTACGACACCTTATACTCGTATGTCCTTGTTCATCGTAAAATTCTTTGACTACTTGAATATGTCCGCCCGGATTCAGAGTGGAATTAGCCAAAACTCGACCAAGTAAAAAAAAACTTACTCACAGTGAATCCACGAACCTTTGAAACCCTTTTTTTATAGAGGCTTCTAAATCGAGAACGCCGCTAACCTTTACTCAGATAAACTGACTTAAATACATCTTCGTCCAACATCCTTTTGCATTGATACAAAAGGGTGCATAGTTAAAGAAGGGGTCTAATAAAGGGATATGTCCTTAATTAATGCACAATACTGTATTTAGTATTTAATGCAATTAAATGAAGGGTATGAATCCAAAGCGTATGGGTTATTATATCAAATGCCTGACTTGCGCCAAATATGACTGAATTCAATGCAGTTTCTCAAAAGATAAAAGATATAAAGTAATACAATGTTAAAAAATATAGGCTCTTGGAATTTGTGAGGTAGAAGTTACAAGAGGTAACAGAAGTTTTTAATCAGCCAAGTGGTTAATCAGCCAATTTACTCTATCTTTAACAAGCATCAAGAGAAAAAAAAAAAATAGCAAAATTCCGAAATCTGTTATCTTCCTAATATCTATCTACAATCCGGTAAAAAATTTGGTTGCGACAAGTTATGAACAGTTTCATAACGATTAACAATCATGTCTGTTAGCCAATCTGATAGACGGATTTCCTTCAGATGAAGGTATGATATTGATATAACATGACATGATGATAATAAATATCGCAATACTACGAAAATGTGCTATCGTTCCGATTTAAAGAATCCATACCAACACGATACCGCAATTTCTTCTAATAGCAACTTCCGCTCAATTATATAAATAGATTTGTTTGCTTATCATTAGTTAAATAAATTAAAAATTGTTGTATATTTTACGGAAATAACCCACAGTATCTATTTTCTATTTCGCATAAATAGAAACATACTAGATTCATTATATTATTCCGTAATATATTTCGTAACAAGCGCGCAATGTTGGACGCCATAATTTTGCCAGAGTCGAAGGTTGTGTAATCATCACAATGAATTGTATTCAAAAGTGTTATAGACGTTGTGCCGACTCATCTTCTGATAACTGAACGTCTCACAAAAAGGCTTCTTCCCACATATACAATATCGTGTTATTGAATCACCACGCCCGCAGCTAAGCCGGTCCTTCCATTTGTGAATACATTGGGGCGTTTATGAATAAAATTTTTCTAATCCTTTAATTCTAAAAAAATATAATTTTTCAAGTATCGTTGTAAAAAACATTGTTATTCATTTTTTTTTTTTTTTTTTTTTTTTGATTGAGCAAATACATTCCTAATGGATCAATTTCACCTAGCTGTGATATCTGCGGCAGCAGAGACGTAGAAGACATATCGGCTTATCACCCGATTTGTAAAATATGTGTAAAAACAGGAATCCATTCCAATATTCACAGGCTTCTCTATAGGTGAATTTTTCACCAGCAGAATCATTCACCGTAGACACAAACAGCTGTTAATCGCTTTGTGCCAGGACAGGACAATAACGTTAATGCATAAGAACCTTCCAACTAAGCTCTCGGTGATTCTGGTGAGTCATTACCGATGTGTGTGGCCTGGCGTTGTTCTGATGAAATACAATTCCACCGTTGTTGACCAAAGTTGGTCACTTTTGGGCGATTGCTTTCTGATAGTTCCATATTAAAAGTTTGGTCTTAGGGGAGCAGCTCTATTCCTGCAAAACCCACCAAAAACACAACAAAACCTTCCTCGCTGTTAATGTTGGCTTGGCCACCGTTTGCGCTCACTCATCATAATTCGACCAAGTCCATATGATTTTCCTGCTCTAACTCGTGTGACACTCGTACATCGGGTCTATTCTTGTTTCCAGTCTTAGTCAAGCGTTTGAGGAACCAATTTTTTGAGCAACGTTCAGCTCCTGGGCAATCAAAACAGTGCTGACAAGACGGTCGGACTATTATTATTATCTATTATTCTACCTAAGCGCCTAATTGGCTCTTACAGGACCATATTCACTACTCACCTTCTTGAAGAAAAACTTTAAAGTACGATCTATATTATGTCAATTTTTGACACGCGCTCGTACAATATTGAGTCAAACAGCCACAATATTCTCTGAGTAGTTTTACGCGCATCTAAAGTAATCCGATCGCACTTAGTATTTTGAAATAACCACTACTATAGCTGGACCGAGCCCTTAAAAATCTTATCAGCTAGGGTGGTTATTTCCGGTGTCAATTAATGAATAACCGGTACAATTGTTGGAAAAAAATCTGATAATAACGTCGCACGGACAAGTTACTCCTGTCGGACTGACTGCGTTCACTGGAGCCAGCTACGGTTCATAACGTAGAGGACCTTTTACCTACCTTTCGTTACATAAATGGATTAGTATAAAACATAATTTAACCACACATTATGTATTAATTTAAATTGTTTTTAAAAATTGCTATTTAAAAAAAATTATAAAATTGTTGCTAAACTTTTTTTTTTTGTTTTTCTCTTTAACCTGGTTCCGCTGTGTTTTTTCCGGAAATACAAATATGCAAATGCAAATATTAACAATGCAGGCGACATAGACATTATTGGTAGGAAACCGCAAGATGTTACTGCGGCCTTCTCTAAAATTCAGAAGTAGTCAGAAAAACTGGTTATGGGGGAAACGGGACAAAACGAAGTCGTAAAGTTTTCGACAACGAACTGAATTGGCGGAGCAAAAGGGGACAACCAAAACTCAGTTGGAAGGACTGGGCTTTTCAAACATTATGAAAACTTGGTGTGGCGAAGCAGAAAAGAAGCGCAGAAGAAGAATTATTTCCTACGTGCGACAAGGTGGATAAGGATGTTTCTCATATATATATATATATATATATATATATATATAATGCATATAATTTGTCTGTTCAAATTGATCGTCAGTTTACCGACGTGACTACCATTCAAAAAATAATAGGTGGCTGTATACGGGACTGAACTCGAGATCATGCGAACAATAATCGCGAGTACTAACCATCGCGCCACGGCTGGCCACTGATTAACAAATTGGTTATTATATTAGATCTAGTATGTTCGAACTTTATAGTTTTATTTTTAACAATTTAACTACCTTTTCATTAAATTAAAAATAAAATTGCTAAACCGTGTATACTCATATAATATAAACCAAAATATAAATTATTATAAAATGCTGATAATTCGTATAGAAAAATAAAGCAATAAGGTTGCTGAAATACAATACCGTTTTAAAAAAAAAAATTATTTATATCATTTTCAATTATCGTAAATTATAATATTTATCTAAAGCCTTATCGTACACTAATTTGCTTTATGGAATGAAACAAAATCGTTTCATTGAATTAATACACCCAACGTAATGAAATTGTTCATGACTATACGTCATCGTATTTTGCCATTCTGCGACTTTCAACAGCTTCAATAAAAACCATTTTATCGAAATTATCAGTGAGAGAATATTTGCGGTATTTGCTAACCTGCCAGAAGTGACAGATAACAAGATTTCTGAAACAATTTTCCGATTAAAATTCTTCCTATAGCTGGCTCACATTTTGCCTCATCGAATACATGACCGAACTTTGTCGGTTTATTTCAATATAAAATGCGACAAATATTTTCTCCGTGGGACAACATTTGTGAACTATTCTGATAATCTATTTAAATTTAAAAGTTGTTAAGTAAGAATAACTTTAATACGCTAAAGAGTCCCTCTTCTAAATCATAATCATAAATTAAAAGGTGCACAAATGCTAATTAGTACAATCAATAACCATCTGGTATACAATTACGCAAAATCCTCTCGTGGTGTTCTATTATACCTAATAAATTTAGATTTGAATTCATCAATTGCCGAAGTCACCATGACCGCTAACTACCAAGAACTGTGCATGACTGAAAACTTTGAATTGTCTCTACATAATGGTACAGGTTTCCATATAACGCCAGCAAGAGAATTGAACCGACACTGGAACTTCCACTAACGTCTACAATAACGCATGCGCTTCGAATCCAATCAACAAGTGGCAAGTAGTCCATCAAAATACTTCAAATAAGCAGTTGTTTGTGCAAATATTTACTATGAAAGTGGCCAGTAGGTCGGGTAAACATTGCTATGTATAGGTACATGAGAGTGTATAAGTAACATGCAAATATATAGCAACACACATAACATAGAACGTGCTTTATTCATCAGCACATGTCAATTGTTTGCATACGGTACGGACAGGGTCCTCGTATTTATGAATGAATTTGTCTGTATGTACAATGACTTTGGTTCTGCTTTCTGTTGCCTTCTCATAAATTCTGTTCGGGTTGTCAGTTCACCATATTTTAACCAGTGCCACATTTTGAGCAGCAGGCCTATCGACACGTGTGTTAATAATCGCTGCAAATATCGTCGATACATTAACAACAACGTGTGAAGACTTTAAAGTTATCCCATAATTTTTCAAACGATTTTGAAAGCAAAGCCATAAATCTTGGTTTACCCTTCAACATGTTTCCTTCGGTGGCTTAATCTCATTTTAAAGCATCATTGGCTTCTTTAACAAATTTTATCAAGATTGATGGACTATTGATATGTTTTATGTTTGTGTGCCAATTGAATTTAATAGAAGGGATTGAGAACAAAAGCAAGCGGAAAACAGTCGCCGGATTACGAAGGCGAGAATTTCAAATAAAATGTAAAATACGGTAAATTAACATTTGAAGATATAAACTACATGTAGCATATGATAAAAATTCGTTTAATTTGTTTTAACTTATAGAATTGTAATAAATCAAAAAACGACATACAGGCATTTGTCACTCTATATATATATATATATATATATATATATAAATATATATATATATATATATATATGTTATATATATATATATATATATATATATATATACTATGATATATATAACAAAAAATTTCTAAAGGAAATGGAGACAAGATGATGTAAAAGCAATAGCACGGTATCAACAAGGACTTTGACACAGTTCCCAATCTAACCTTCATCGATTTTGACGGTTATTCGTTTCCATATATATTTAAAACTTATGATTAAAAAACTGTAAATATAAATCCAAAATTCTGAATGATTTACAAATTTCCAGGCTCGCAACTAACCTACCAACAAAGTTCATTTTATTGAAATGTCAAATCTTGCAACTTTGTGTTTTGTAGATCCTCAATCGTACTTCTTGCTTTTTTTATTTATTTATTATTTTTTTATTTATCATTTTTATTTTATTTATTTATTATTAAAACGTTTTGCCAATTGAACTGCACTTTCTTATGGATTACTTTGAATTTTGTCCTTTACATTTTAAACCATTTCTGGCAATATTGTTATTTTTAAATGTCCAACTCCATGGCATTTTTTGATGCTACTCCATACTATGAACAGACACATAGAAATTTCTCGCCAATTGCACTTTGTCGTGAATTGCGGTGAATTTTAGACTTCACCTTTCGAATCATTTCTGGCAATATTGCTGATTTCGAATTTCCACCACCACGTCGTTTTTGTTTTTTTTTTTTTTTTGGTGTTACCGGTATCATTGTCACGTGTAATAGTGAGATACAAACAAATTTTTACACATAAATGCCACAGTTCATTAACAATGGCGAGGTGATATTTTCCAGCCAAATACAAAACAGCATCACTGTTGCGTGTGAATTCCATTTCTATAGCCTTGTAGGCAGCATATCAGATTGACATTTTAAAAAAATGAGCGCACCGTCTATATCCGTTCGGTTGCAGCACTGCAGCAGCGTGATGTTGGGGTACCCCTGTATATAAATACTCGAAAGAACCACCTCAACCTATACGCTGTTTTAACACAGTCCTAACTGTAGGCGACGCTTTTGAGAAGTGTAAAAAAAACGCTTTCTACTAAAAGAAATAGCAAAGTCGATATATTATCATAAGGAAAGAAGGTGTTTGACATTCCCACCTGTTGATACATCGTTCACCGTACCCTTATAGCCCGTAAATATAAAAGGTGTGACAATTTGATTCAAAAGGAACAAACTGGTTCAAACAAAGTCAAGACCTAGGGTTGGAATATTGCCTTCTTTCAGCGTTTTTTTAACCACTTCACCTTTAGTTGAAAGCAATTTATGGCGGTAAATTATTTTAATTTTCATTATACATATACTTATGATTTTTTTTTTTGATTATTTAATATTTTTTTTTTCAAAAATATAATTTTCACTGGGAAAATAAGGCAAACCGACAAGAGTTTTTACCATGTTAACTTACCAGGCTATAATTCAATACATCGTTACAGCACTACGGATTTGGCTGACTTACATATATCTTCACCCAATATCTTTTGCGTTACTGCAAAGGTGTGGAGAATAGTAGAAGGGGCGTGTCAAATCGCTATTTAGCAGTTTGCACTGAGTTGACGCACAACAAAAGAAGCAAAATAAGAAAAAAATGACTTACTGTCTTCCGTTTATAAATTATTTACCAACCACTAATTTTTGCTCAATCATCTAAATTATATATGTATTTGTAAACATCTGTAGTATATAAAAGTATGTACATATATGTATCTGTAGTACCCTGAGGGTCAATACAGTCCATTTTGATTTAAACAAAATTATTTGCTAAATTATATTGAATCTGATGTAATTTAATAACAGATATGTATTCGGTAATTTTTGTAGGATGTGCCAAGAAAGAGTTTTGTCACATTTTAACCATCTTTAAATGATGGTTTACCGGGAAAAATTAAATTTCGATTAACCATTTAATTAATATTGCAGATAGCATTCTCAAAACTAATAATGTGCCCCAGATTCAAACTTATTTGCCCGAGAAATTCAAAATATAAAAGAAATTAAACTACCTGTTTTATTGGTGTTATGACAATAATTGCTTCATTCTTTATTTACGCTTTGCTTAATCAATCAATTCTAATTAATCAATTCTGTAGAAATTTGTCTGGAGTTATTTATTTTGTTAATTTTGCGGAAATGCGGCAGAAAATAAAATGTTACAATTATTTGAAAATAACAAGTGGTAAAATAATATGTATTAAAATTTTTTGGAAATTAAAACAGCATATGTATGTATGAAAAAATGTTACATTAAGGAAGTAGTGGGAGACACAATTGTAAAGGGAATAGTGGGAGACACTATAACAATTCAACTGAATTTAGTGCACCTACTTAAAAGATGTGAAAATTTAATTGGTTATTTACATAGAATAGATATCAGAAAGATCGTGGTTCATTGGTCGATCTGTTCAAACTTTGTCAAGAATAACAAAAAGTGCTATAGACAAAAATGTAGATTACTGTAGTAAAGAAAACCCGAATTTAATTTATATAGGAGGCACCAGAATGAATGCTAATTATCGTTTCTACCAGCCACCCAGTCTCCCAGACAGACGTTTCCCCCTTAACCAACTAAAAAAGATATTTGATCCTTCAAGTATTACCCAGTGGGTATGTAATTTGAGAAACGGGCACCGTTGACATATAAATAACACATGAGAAGAGGACGTTTTCGACTAGCCTGCACCGTTGACCGCAACACTTGATAGTGGATTGGTAAAATTCAGTCTGGCCAAACTTTTGACGCCACTTTTTCAAGCCTAAAATATTTTCGTTAATTATGCCTTTCGAAATATGGCCATAATATGTGACTAATCATTCATTGCAACGGCTGTACCTTTTTTAAAATAGTCTGCAAACATATGAGTGATTATAAACTGATCACTTTGTCCATCCATTTACTATACCAGACACACAAATACAAATCCATAAATCCTAGCACGTGCCATTCATAAATAGCCCTCTTTTAGCCCTCTGTGCCCATAACTTCAATACAAAACCAACCTCCGTTTGGTCCCATTTTCACAGAAGGGATGAAGCCATCAACCAACAGAAAGCAATCTGCCAAAGTCATCAGATGCTGGGCTTTTTCAATAAACTATCTACTCTTATATACTTTTCTTATTATAATTTTGTGTTATATTTTTGAGTAAACAAAGTAAAGTTCAAGTTCTTTCATTCACTATCACCTCTCTCCTGAGCCATCAAATTGTTGCGAATGCTACAAAAGAAGAGGATGATGTCAATAGTTGAATGTTTTTTTACTTGGTTTCACTAATATGGCATCTTTATGAAAATTGTATTGCTAATAGAAGATATTTCAACGCCTAATCTTTGTGGCTCTTGTTGGAGGATGTCAGAAATTCCATCGGCAAATAAGGACCGGATAATAGATCATATTTATGGTGGCAAAGACACATTCATCAATGAAAAAAGTGGTGGTGGTGGATTGATGTGCACCAGCAGTTTTACTTCTACTAGCTATGGCCTTACTTACAACAAGCAAGTAAACATGTAGCAATGTATCCCAGTGGAGTACAAACGAGGAGTAATTTTGAGAGGTTGACAGCTTAATAAAACTGCAGTATTAATTGTGGTTCAATAACCATAAAAATAAACGATATTTATTATTTCGTACTCAATTATAGCTTACTTTTGTTAGCAGGAGGACATTTCAGATGGTGCTTCTGTTATTCATTCGCAGTTAAAGAAATAATTTACTTTTTTAATCAAATGCTTTGAATTTTGTGGCTTATTAAAGCAGAACTTTAGTCATGAAGGGCAAATACAACGTTGTAATTTGTAGCTTTGATGATGAGTTGTAGCTTTCCTCTCCAAAGTGGTTAATGATATTTAACCTATTCCATCCAAGGCGCAAATAAATTTTTACAAATTTTACAAATTTCTCTAAGCAATAAGTGTCTTTTGGCCCCTACACCTCCAATTGGTTAATGACCTTATATTCCTATCCTTTAGTGCCCACAAATGAACTATTTTAACGGAATGTAATGGGGAATGTAACATAACGACACCAGCGAACTCTGAACTCCTTTGACCACACAATGTAAATTTCATTGACGTTTCAGTTAAATTCGCAGCGTAACCGATTAGTAGTCGTTAGTAGTTACACTGAATATTGAGATGATGGAATATCAAAATTTTAGTCAAACTATTACAAAGCGGCCTGGTTTATCGGACAGATTAAAAATTTTCAATACCCACGATAAAACAACTGCCGCCACGTTCTAATTTAGCATATGCCAAAAATTTATGTCAACGCTAACAAAACCAAGTTAAATAATAGAATTTCATTACATAAATTCGACCAAAAAGAGCCAGCAAAACTTTGGAGCCGAAAACGCAATTTTAGCTCACACACGGTAAGCTGACATTGAGCAAATCAAATCTTTATGATGTAAAGATACTAGCAGAGGAGAGAAATTGCAAGGGCAGTCTCAAAACTAGTCGACCTACCAAAAAAGAAACAAAAAAATTTGAGATAAATGTTCTTTATTTTTAGCATAATCTTCTTTTAGCTCGATGTAGTTTTTCCAGCGATATTCAATTAAGAACTGTCAAACTTCTTAAAATAACCATCAACCGCAGACTCCACCTCTTCATTGTGGGCATTAATTTACGCCATTGCGATGAAACAACACTTTCTTTTTCGCTAAAAACGACCTTTTTCCATATTTTCATCACCCAAACGCTGCAATAAATTAGCATTATAATTTTTTTTCTGAGGGCAATCAATAAAAATAATCCCATGCGCATCTAAAAAAACAGACGCCATGACCTTGCATGCAGATGGAACCGTTTTCACCTCCTTTGGATGCGATTCTTCCATTCCAGTCCACTGCGTTGACTGGTCCTTTGTCTCAATTGTAAAATGGTGAACCCATGTCTCATCCATGATTATAAATCTACGGAAAAATTCGGCTTTACTGCGGTGAAACATTGCCAAACACTGTAATGAAACATATTCACGGCGCTGTTTTTGCTCTATTGAAAGCAATCGCGGCCCCCATCTTTCGCACCATCAAACCTTCAGTTAATACACGATATAAGCAATATTTGAAATGCTTATCATTTCAGCTAGCTCACGTACCTTCAGCCGACGATCATCCAATTCAATTTTGTATATTTCCTTAACCGTGTCCAGCGTGTACCACTCAATTGGTCCATCACTACGGTATTCATCTTGGCGGCTAGTACGGCCTCATTTAAACTCTGCTACTTAATATTTCACATTTAATATAACTCGGCTTTAATATTGTTCTGACTGAGGCAATTCAAATGGAAATATTAAATTTGGCTATAAAAACAACCTGACGCCTTGAAACTTAAAACGTATGTTTTATAAGGTTGCCACTTTTCATCACAATAATTTTTTCAAACAACTGGCACGTCAGATCGGCTAATTTTGGGACCGTCCTCGTGCTGTTTTGAAATGATCAATATAACAAATGCGCCTTTTTAAATTACACTCAATTGTACAACAAAAATAGACCAATCCTTGCAGATGAACAGACAGACTAGCAAATACGGTAAAAGAGATAGTAGCTAAGCAAAGTCTACTTCAAACTATAGATTTTACGTCTTATTAATTTTTTCAACATTCGAAAGAATGCCTGAAGCTAATCAATGATTTTAGTCGAATTGTTGGAAATAAAATTAAAAGCTTAATGAAAATAATCGTCTAATAATCTATATTTTCTATTTTTACTCATTTATTTATTTATTTATTTTTTTCTTTAGTTTCAAATTTTTCTAAAAAGTGTCTGTTTTTAAAACTCTCCTTACTCAAAATTAAAAAAAGCCATATCTTGAAAGTACTTAGAAAGCCTTTTAAATTTGATTCACATTATGCTTGTAAATATTAATTTTGAAATCTTAAAGTCCTTTAGATTTCACACAAAAATAAGTTTAATACGGACGATTCGGATCTCATATTTTGATATGTCTAGAAAAGAGATATTATGTGAGTACCGATGTAAACGTAAACAAAATGCTGCCAAAGGGGGTTTTTTAGTCTCCTCTCTTCGGTTTTACCATTAGTTTCATAGACTCACTGTTATTTGATGTCTTCCACAACGATAACTTGGTAACTTTAGTGTCGGTTTGCCATTGCTAAAGCCGTCGGTTTGCTATGTTCCTGTAATCGCTTCCTTTTATTTAATTTGTGTTTATTTTGGTCTAAAGTTTTTATTATAACCTTATGAGTACTTCACAAAGCACAACGCAGGCAAACTTTCAAGGAAGAATAACAAAAGAGATCGTCGCCGTCGGTTTAGTGGTTAATAAGAAAGTTTTTATTTTATTTTTTTCATGCCACAATATATATAATTATCAGAGAAAGAATAAACCAAAACAACATAATTGTGGGTTGTATAAACAAGGTGGATGATGAACAATGTGCATCTTAATGTTGCGACTACTTTATAATAAAATTCAATCGTTCATTTTTTCATTTATTTATTTATCGTGACTCTAACATTCGAAAGAGATATAAAACACAGAAAAAAATTTATAGAATCAGTTCGTTACCGCTGTAGTTAATCGTAGTGAATAAGCCCAAGCTATATATATATATATATATATATATATATATATATATATAAACAAAAGTTTATATAGCATTTCTGATAGATCTTAATATACAAATTCAGATACCATTTTGAGAAATTTTACATTTGTTTTGCTTTCGTAAGGTACTCGCTGTCAAAAATGTTATTTCTACACATTATGAACCAGTCGGGACTCCAAGCTGCAGTAAAATATGCATTCTCCAAACAAAAAAAAAACATATACGAGGTTATCTTGAATTTTTTTCAAAAAGTATTTATTATTATCATTATTATTTTATTATTTTATTCATCAATTTCTATTTTATTTCCTTTAAAGTAATTCCCTCAGATATAATACACTTATGCCAGCGTTTCTTCTAATCCTCAAACACTCCTAATTTTCTTTTCGATTTTTTTTGTATCTCCTCAATCGTAGCAAAACGCTTTCCTTTCATCGGTGTCTTCAGTTTTGGAAAGAGGAAGAAGTCAGCGGGGGCCAAGTCCGGTTAATACGGTGGTTGAAGCATGATTGTGGTTTTATTTTTGGCCAAAAACTCACGCACAAGCATCGATGTTTCTGACGAATTGCTTCGCGCAAACGGCGCATAACTTCAAGGTAGTATTCCTTATTGTAGGAACTCCTGATCCACGCCATTGCAATCGAAGAAAACAGTGAGCAAAACCTTCACATTTGAACAAATGTCCTTGCAAATTTAATTTCATTATTCACACATAACTTAATACAGGTTCTATGATCTATTTTTTCAAATAGTAAAAAATCGAAGAGCACACCGAAACACGACTAACCTGTCTGTCTGTCAAAAACAGACAATCCAAAATGGCTGATATTGTCAACATATATTGTATTACAGACATGTGTACTAACATAAGAGAAGAAAACGCGAAAATCGAACATACGTAAATCACGAAATTTGAAAAAAAAAAAAATCGTTTTTTTTATAACACCTCGTATAAACATGAAACTAATGAAAAACCCCGGGAGAGGAGACTCAAATGAAATCCTTCGGACGCTATATCCCATCCAGTGTAGGTCAATGACTTGCGAAACTTACCTCCAAAAGCCTAATGATTTTTAATGGTCTCCTCTAAGGGATCAATTGCCTTTGATCTTCGCACATAACGCATCAATGTGCTATGATGCAAAATATTCCCAAAAACATGAAACTAATGGTAAAACCTAAGAGAAGATATTACATAGACACCTAAACAAACTGCGTTTACATCCGTACTCAAGTGATAGTTCCTTTCAAGACATATCAAAATATGAGATTTTTGTGTATATCGAATCCTCCGTTTTAATCCTAATTTCGCGGTAAACTTAGAGGACTTTAAGACTTCAAAATTAATATATTTTTTATTATTATTATTTATTTACCATCATCACAGCAGGTAAAAATATTTATATACAAAAGTTTGAAGTTTTACGTAATGTATTGCAGCAAATTTCAACTAAAGTATACAAGAAAGCTACATTTAGATATTTTACGACATTTTAAGGTAAAAAGCAAATTGAGCTGCTGGAGTTCCACAAGGAGCAATATTATCCCCAACAAAAAACTTTTTAATATTTAGGGAAATTTTAATAGAATATATTTATAGATATAGAAGATCAGCAATTATCTTCAATTCCTTGTGTTAATGCTTGGAATACGATAATAAGCATTTTGTGATTGTAGTTATCATGTAAATTATTTGCAGAATATCTACGATATCTAGATTATGTAATATCTTTAGGTTTTTATTTTGAATAATTTGCAATTTTTTTGATGTTTGTCTTTGCAGTACTTGGATACCAAATTTGACATCCATACGTCATTGTCGACCTTACGCACATATTGTAGATAAACGTTTTATTTTTACAGTTTAATTTAGTTTTTTTTTGTTTAACAATGGAAATGATGCTCCTCTACATCCAATCGCCTTTGCACATATTTTTTATTTTTTTATTTATTTATTTTTGGCTTGTAATTTAAAGCCTTTCGACCAATTGTAAGTAATTCACAATATGCAACAATTTATCAATTAGATTTAATCTGCTCAATATTATAAGCTAAAAAAACACATAATAAAAATTAAATACAAAATTTATAAAAATGTAATATGATTTTACGAAAAGTATGATTATTAAAGACAAAAAAAAAGGATGAAAAAGACCAATGAAAAAGTTAGAAGTTAATCGGTATTTCAACTGCATATAATTTAATTAATGTAATGTAATTAATAATGTGTAATTAATATGTTTAGTAAAGTTCATTTTTTTATCAAAATATATGCTTAAGTACTTCACTGAATCTTGTGTAGGGATTCTCTTAGTTAATTTGTTAAAAGGAAATATTATTGCTTGTGTTTTATTGCGATTAATTTTAATTTTCCAGTGCTCAAAATACTTTTGAGCTGACAGCAATGTTTGTTTCATTCCTTTAATTATTGCATTGGACACATTTCCAGTGGTTATAATAGCAGAGTCGTCGGCGTAAAACGCTGCTGATTGGTTCTTGTTAGCTTTGAAATCGGAGGTGAAAATCGATTATAGTGTTGGGGATAATATTGCTCCTTGTGGAACTCCAGCAGGAATAGCTCTCAAAGTCGATACTCCCTCGTTAATGTGTACAGAAAGTACTCTGTTGCGTAAAAAACTCTTGACAATTTTTTTGCAGGTAGATCGGAAATTTGAATTCATTTAACTTAAAGATGATTCTATTTTGCCAAATGGAGTCAAACGCTTTTTTATTGTCTAGCAAAGTTACTCCCGTACTTTTTTATCTCGCTTTTTCTCCAGTATTAAGTTCTGTACTCTTTTTAATTTACCTCTGATCGAATGACCTCTTCTGAAACCAAATTGATTTTTATGTATTACATCGTTTTGATATGCAAAATCGATTATATTTTCGAAGATCTTATTGATGATGTTTAGCATACTTATAGATCTATAGCTTATAGGTAACTATGGATTTTTCCCTAAAATGAGAACTGGGATCAGTTTCACATCTTTGATATCGATTTCGTAAACATCAGTTAAATATATTTGTCAAGAAAATCAGAATCAAATTGCTCATATTTTTCAAAATTATTTGTTTAATATCGTCTTTGCCTACAGATTTGTTGTTTTTCAACGATTTGACATAGAATTTCACCTGTCAAGTCATTTGCTTGACATTCATGGGTGGTGTCACTTTGAGAATGTAACCATTCAATATGTTTAGCCACTTTGCTCTCAGCTGATGTACTCATTCTATCTGAAATCCGATGTGTGCTCCCAAATACATCAGCTATAGCATTTGCTTGATTGCTCGATGTCATGCACCAACTTACCATCGACTAACAGCGGTTAAACAGCTGATGATGAACAGCTGATCTGATAGCTTTTGACACTCTCCAGAAGTTATTGCTGCCAGCTGGTAATGTGTTAAGAAAGCTGTTCCGTTTGTTGTTTAAGTCAGTAGATATATGAGTGTCAATTAATAAAGTAATCTGATTTATGAAAAATTTTAGAAAATTTCTTCGGGAGGCCAGTTGGCAACTTTGTAACTTTTGTGTGTATCTTTTTCTCTGGCCTATTAAATAAATGCTTAAAGTTTTCGTTGCCAATTTTGTACCTTTCGAACAGGTATTTTACCGGCAGCTAATTTTAGAGTACGTTGAAGATTGTTTAAGTGCAGTTCGTGCTGTAATTATATCTGCCTCAAAGTTTCGAATTTTATCATCAACAACATTTCGAATTAAATTCCAATCTGCAAGGTTATACATTGGGACCATATGAGTTGATTTAACAATAGTGCCGTAGATGTGACAAGTAATTGGAACGTGATCGAATAGAAGAACACCTGGTTGGGTAATATTCAGAGATATGTTCAGTCTGGAATTCGTCAACAGCAGATCAACAACAGAGGGGACAGAACCTTGTGAAATCATTTGGAGCATGTATATAAAAGTCTAAACTGGTCCCCGCTGTGTTAACAGAATGACAGTTCCAACTCGTATAAAGGGCGCTAAAATCTCCAAATATACTATACTCATGTAATTGCAATTGGACGGTCGTTTATCATAATTTGTATTGATATGTTTTCCATAATTTCAGTTTGAATCGGTGGAAGAACCTTGTGTGGAATTAATCATTTTACTGCTTTTAGGGCACAGACTCCATGGATACTCCTATCATTTCGATATATTATAAAATTTAATAGTTTGAACTTATGATGTGGATTTAAAAAAGTTTCGTTAATAAATACTCTTGTACTCTCGTTGTAAAAAATGTTCCAAATGCGCCATAACCGATCGGTTAGTTACGCCTTGGTCGTTCCAAAGCATGACATGAATTCTACTTATGAGTTTATTATATGACATATTTCAACATCATTTCCAATACTCTCATCTTATCGAATTTATTTCTACATTTTTGAAAGGCATCTAGCGCTTCAAAATAAATTTCCAAAAATTTTTCATTAGAGATATCGTTGTCGTCACTGTTTACGCAGTCTTCGAGTATAAATCTATTTTGATTTTTTCTAGTCTGTTTATTTCCTACGCTTGGCCACTTTGCAGTAGTTGATGAACCCCTTTTATTCATTGTGTGAGAGAAATGTTCTTCTGAAAGGGAAAATGTAGGACTGATGCTATTTTTTTAATACTGGTTTGCCTATTTTTCCTTGTGGCTTTGTCTCGTATTTCTAGATATCTACGTCTTGAAAGGCATCTCGGGTCATCTGCACGATGGTTAACATTTTTCACATTTTTCTTGGTGCAGTTAAAACACTTGTACATAACCGGCTCAGCGTTTGAGGTTTTATTTATTTGACAAGTAGAAGAATCATAGTTACCACCACATATAACACAAGCACTTTTACGATAGCAATTTGCTGATTCATGTCCAAACATGGCACATCGTAAGCATTGAGAGGGGCCTTTTACACGTCTTAATGGGTTTCGCCAATGGACCGCAATTCCATAGCAGCATTTTATCATTATTACAACCTTTTTTTGTTTTCTGTTATCCATTTTATGGAGATTTGTAACAGCTCTTCTATTACTATGTCCGTTATAACCGGAGAGGGTGGTTAACCCAACTGAAGGCAGGATTTGTCATAAGAAATGGATAACATATTGGAAATATATTGAAAGTTGATAAATTAATTCTCTTGCCATTTGAATTCAAATGGTTCATCTTGGGAATTTGAAATCAAAGATAGATTTTGATCAATCATGACTTCGTAACTGCAAAAAGTGGTTGGCTCAGTTGTTGCGGAAATATTACCGTTGAGATGGGAAAATAATTTCGAAATATGCTGAAAACTGACGTCTGAACACTCTTGCCCTTCACCTCCAATGGATTCTTATGTTGTGCCCTCGTGTTAAAAATATCACGTTTCATTGATACAAAATACTAAAATTTCCAATAAAATGAATTTTTTGTTTTGGAAGTTATTCTTCTTCCGATTAATTCGATGCAACCCTTCATGGTAACTCAAAATAAGCATCCGTTTCGAATGATCCGAGCTCTGTCCTAAAAATTGGAAAAGAGACTATACGGAAAGTGGGTCAAAATTTCGTAGCCTAATTTATTCGTTAACTGAAAGCAATACGCGATGACGATCCTGTTTTAACTTTTGGACGTCGTTATTCAAAATTATCTAAACTTTTATAAAACAAATGTTCAATAAAAAAATACAAAGTTGATACTTAATGTATGAAAAAAGTAAGTTTTTGACATGCCCATTTATCCAAGGTTGTCACAAATGGACAAAATTGATGCAATAAAATAAATGAAACCCATTCAAGTAGTAGAATTATTCTGAAATATGGAACTTTATGTACATTTCCTTTATTTTGTTACTATTTATTCGTTAATTGAAAACAAAATATGACGGATACGAAAAGGAACCATACAAACTTTTCTTTTTAATCTTATTGAATTTTCGATCGTCACGAAAAGATCTATGAATTTAGTATTCACATACCTACGAGTGTCCAGACAACAATTATGGACCTACAAATTTCAGTTTGGTAAAACATTTTTTTAATAACGAGCTTTCTTCTCAATAAGCATCTGCACTAAGAATTTGGAAGCCTTATTATACGAAAATAATGAACACTAATATTATCGTCTCGTAAATTTTTGGAAATAATCCTTTGCTATTATAAAGAAATCCGTTAATTTTACATGACATTGAATGCTTTATTTAGCATAGGTCAGTTAGCCGTTAGCTTTCGTGCTATTTGGTCGATAGTTTACGGACTAAAATATTAGTTTGTTCTACATCAGTAAAGAAAAAAAAATACTGAAGTGCCCAAAAACTAAGTCAGAATGCCTCAACCAAAAAACAGATGCATTTATCTACTAATTTCAATATCAATTCAATTCGTCCAACATCATCTCGATACAGTAGATACAGTGATCTATCAAGTCTCGAGGATATGGATGATACGCCAGAAACCAATATTGCACTGGCTGAAATTCCTTACAAACCTCCACCAATTGTGGCTGACGTCGAGGTCCCTTTAGAGAAATTCAACATCTGCGACAAGATTGCGTATATAAGCGGACATCTATCGGCACCAAAATATTTCCAGAAACTAAGGAAAAATATGAATTCTGCAAAAAGTCTATAAAGGAAAACAACATTCAATTCCACTCCTTCAGCCCAAAAGAAAATAAACTTTTTACAGCATTGTTATACGGTCTTCCAAAAATCAACATTGAAGACATCAATACAGAGTTGAAAAACTATAATCTCTCCCCTTCAGCAATAACAGAGGTTAAAACAAGATATAGTTCGGACAATGACGCGGTTCATTGTCCAGTTTCACGTAGAACATTTAACCCAAACTCGTTGCATAATGTTAAAACAACTTGCAACGAAATAATCACGTGAAAAAAGCACAAGCCTAAGAAAAATAACAATCCAATTCTGTGTTAGAATTGCTTTATGTATGGCCACGGTGAAAAAGACTGTAATCGTCAGCCGGCATGTATGACATGCGCTAATCAGCATTTTACTAACGACTGTCCATTCACAAAAAATAATGAAGGACCTGCGGCTTTTGCATGCTCCAACTGTAAGAAATATGGTAGAGAGAGAGAGAACAGATCATTCAGCCAATGACAGTAACTGCTCTTACCGTGCCCTTTATCTAGAAATAAGGTCTAGAGCAACAACCATCACAATGCATTCGCTTCGAGTGCTCCTCTCGTAATAAATAGTTCGCAAAGTTTTGAGAACAATCAAAATATGGGAGGTTCTTACGCTGAAGTTGTGAGAGGCACTAAAACTGATCTCTTTAATATTGATCAGCTGTTCAATATTTTTACTTCTGCTCTTTATGAACTTAGCAGATGTACTACAAAGCTACAGCAAATCCAAGTTGTTATGTCTCTTCTTAAATATGCACATGGAATCAAATAGATCAAACAGTCTTTTACTTCTCCATTGGAATGCAAACGGCATTACCACGTACTCAAAAGTTTGACAATTGGAGAATCTTCTCTTATCTCAACACGTACAAATAGCGGGCATAAATGAAACATTCTTCAAAGAGAACCATTGTCCGTTCTTTCTGAATTATATTCTGCATCGCAATGATCGAGCAGACAATAGAGGAGGTGGTGTCGCTCTTTTAATTCACAAATCTGCTAAACATAGGCTACTTCCAATTACAAAGACGTCTTCAATAGAAAATATCTCTATTGAAATTAGCATCAATCAAAGAAACGTTGTTATAACTACTGCATATTCTCCTAAGTATACTGCCCAATTTGCTGATGATTTGACACAACAGACAACAAAGATTTTATAATTTTTGGAGACTTTAATGCAAAACATATTTCACGGAATTGTCCAAATAATAACATAGCTGGAGCAGCCCTGAACCGTTTACAACATTAGCGCAATAGTCCATCAACTGTAGATATTGTTCTAACTAACATATCCCTAACCATGAGGTTCAAAACATTACACTACGAAATACCATCAGATCATCGCCCTGTTGTATGCTCCGTGGAATCTGCTTCCTTCGAAAAGTTAAAAACGAAAAACTTCTCGTATAAACACTGCAACTGGAGAATATTTCAAGATGTTGTGAACCAAAGTATTGTTTTATCAGTAAATAGATGCACTTCCCGACAGGCCATTACAAGGAGATTGAAAATTTCAGTGTGCTTCTTCTTACTGCTAGAAATATTGCCACACCCCAAGATAACTTGACAAAACATACTACTCTACCCAGCAATGTTATTCGGTTTATTGAACTCCGTAAGAAACATAAAAAGAAACAGCAGCGAACCTTTAACTTCCAGCAAAATAATTTCTATGGTCAGTGTGTAACGTTTATAAGCAATTTTATTGATAAAAAAAATAAATGCTGACCGAAATAAGAATATCTCAAACCTGGAGATAAACGATTCTGGACGATAAGCCATTATAGTGGAAGGTCACAATAAACTAATTACAGACGAAGAAAAAGCGGTAGCACTAGCAAACTCAGTCGATAACGCACATGAACTAACCCTGAGCTACACTCAGCCAAATGATAGCAAAGTAAACGAAGTTGCACTACATCTGAAAACTGAGGAGGCATCAATAGACGGGGCTGTATTTATCACCACACCCGAAATGTCTATCATACTGAGCAAATTAAGATCCTCGAAAGCTCCAGGATTCGATAGCGTCTCAAACTTGCTTTTGAAAAATATTCCCATAAAAGCAATAAAATTGTTGACCATAATGTTCAATAGTTGTATACGTCTAAATTATTTTCCAACGGCATTTAAAAAAGCTAAAGTAATAGCTATTCGCAAATCCAACAAACCTTATAGCAGATGTGCCAAAGTATTTGTGTAAAATTATCGCCGACTTTTTAGACAACGGTTTAGACGGTTGGGTAGAGTATATCGTCATTCAAAAGTATTCCGGCAGTACTACCTCAAGGATCAATTTCATCGCCAATGTTGTACTCGATCTACACTTCGGAATTCAAACCTCCTAAAGAAGTTGACATTGCTTACTATGCAGACGATACGGTGCTAATTTCATCAAGCAAGTTAACAAACGCCCTCTTAAAGAAAATGGAAAATTGTCTTATGGCCCGCAACAAATACTTTAAAAAATGGAAAATTAATATTAACTTTCACAACACCCAAAGCATAATTTTCCCTTTTAACAAATCTCCGAAAAGAACCCCGATGAGACCAATATACTTTGAAGGCAACACCATAGAAACTCAAAATGATGTTAAATATCTTGGGGTGATTTTAGATAAAAGAAACTCTCTTTCCAGAAACATATTCAATTATCTTGCGAGAAGGCACTGCGTTCAGTCAGGGCATTATGGTCATTTTTAAACAGACGATCAAGTCTAAGCCTTAAAAATAAGAATCTTATTTATAAGTGTGCTATAAGACTTATAATGTCTTTCGCTTCACTTATATGGCACAACACGGCACAAAGCCACGTACGTAAAATGCAAGTTCTTCAAAAATGCTTAAAAATGATTTTCAACAAACATTGGAGGTACTGCTACATGAGGAAACAGGATACGAACTTTTTAAGGATTATTTTAAAAGATTAAATGATAACTATTCTAATAAGATTCTCTATTCTACTTTTCCCGTAATAAGACAATATAACGTTTGCGTCAGTACACCGCGAATCGACCACGATCGTTTTCGCTCGACGTTGTTGTTAGTGGCCCACTATTCACCACCAGTCACCAATCACTTCAGAAATGCTTACGATTTTATTTCGTTAACTTGTGTGGCAACCACGTATCGAACTTCTTTTGGTATCCAGCCTTATTCAGATGGTACTAAACGGTTATTTATGCAACGCACAAAATGGAAACAGTTCTAATATGAAATCAAACTTGATAATTGACTGTTACAGCATCACCCAGTAAAATGTTCTGTTGTAAATAATTGAATAAAGAACTACTTGTCCGAGAACATGTTTAATTCTGGTTCTATTATCGATTATTTTTACTCCAAATGTCCCAAAACCAAATAATTCCGTCCTGAAAAACTAGAACGAAAAGCTGTTCTTTGGAATATAGAATCGATGTTTAATACTTGTTCGCTTCGCTTTTTCTACAAATGGTTTCCTTTCACAAGAAATGGCAAATGTATGAAAAAAAATATTTCATATTACTTCCAATGTATTAATTGCATGGAAAATCTAATAGAACGTGATTTTTATTATAAAATTGATATTGCTGGAACCGGCAAAAGAAAAAAAAACAAATTTATTGGGCAGAATCATAATCTCTATACACAGTTTCAGCCGTCTGACTTGTGATTTCATCTTTATCGAAAAAAATTGTAAACTATGGCGTATTTCTTCTTTGCTGATATCCTGGTTTTTTTGCTGCAGCATCCCAGAGGAACTGTTGGTTCATTTATCATGTATTCGGGCCTTGGCCCCATCATTTACGTAATTGGCTTTACGAAAAATAACACATCGGCTAGGCCAACAACTACCATACATTTGAACCTTGTCCTTATTTCCTAAGTAATCCATATTACGTTTAACCAATGCGGAGTCAAGCAATCACAAAATTGTCTGAGTAGTATTTTGAGTACGAAACTTAATCTTTGTAATGTTCTCTAACGTAACCCAATCACACTTATACTCGTACAGTGGCAGATACAGATTATTAAATCCACCTATCGGAAAAATAATGAATATCTTCTCACAATACCTTATACGATGGCGGTCATAAAACTAGTCGGTCTAACAAAAAAGACACAAAAAAGTTATGGAAATTTTTCTTTATTTTTCAACGTAATCTCCTTTTAGCTCCATATTCAAAACTTCTATACCCTGTTTAAAGTGAGAACTGTCAAACTCCTTAAAATAGCCATCAACCGCAAACTTCACCTCCTCCTTTTACCACCGAGCCATTTTTTCAAGTGAAGTGGTGGACCAATATCTCATCCATAGTTATAAATCGACGCACAAATTCGATTTTATTGCGGTGAAACGTCGCCAAATACTCTACTGAAAAATCTTCTTGAAAGCAAGCGCCTTTGACCTTCGGTCAATTTTTGAAATGCCTACCGTTTCAGCTAGCTCACGTACCTTCAGCCGACGGTCATCCTATACCGTTTTGTGAATTTTCTTTACCATGTCTGGCATGGACACCTTGATTGGCCAATCTCTACGGTGTTCGTCTTGACAGCACGTACGGCCTTGTTAAACTTTGTTACCCAATATTTTACAGTCGTAAACGAAGCAGTAGACTCTCCCAGAGTATAATATTGGTTTAATATTGGATTTAATATTGGTTTAACTGAGTCATTTCAAATGGAAATATTGAATTACATAGCGGTTACCAAAATATTATGCAACGTGCTACAAACTACTAGCACCATCTATACGTTAAATCAGTTAGTTTTGGGACGCCATCGTACTTTTTAACAAATATTTTTATTGTACGATCGATACAAATTTTACAATCCGAATAGAAGAAGTGAATCTCAACGAATGTTGCGAGAGTGCTACGCGACAATAATCAAAAGAGTAGGGATCTAAAATCACAAAGAATTGTTTGAATTGGTTGCTCCTAGAAAATATTCACAGTAAAATAAAAGTTAATTTCATGCTGCTTTTACTCAAGGGTTTAGTTCGTACTGAATTTAAGTTACTGAACTTAACTTCTTAGGTTTATTTAATACAAAATTCAGACTCTCTTAGCGGAAATGGCTAAGGTCCTCCTTTCGAAGTCTGAAACAAACTTCAATATTTTACATGGAATTACGTCAAGGCAGCATTATTGTATTGCAGCAGGTTGCATAACTTTTGTGATAATCATCTTTTGAAACAATATCGAATTCATTAAGAAACTTAATTGATTTCTCTTCCCTTTAATGGGGTTTCTATTTCAATTTAACAACAAATGTAAAAAGTAAACAAACAACTCTTTAAACTATCTTTCACTTTAGGGATACGGAACATTTCTTCTAAAATATGTTGATTTCTTTAACTCAAAGTGTTGACAGCAAACACTAAGTTAAATACATACTCGTATATAGCCAAACTGTCTGATGGCTTTCAGCCTACACCTACATACTTTTACAACTTTATAAATTTTTCCTCAATTTCCTCCCAAAATGTGTTTTATTTCTATATCCGACTCTTTTAACATCCATTATCCGCTAAAGTATATTTAGGAATACTCTTAGGTCTGACAACTTTGTCACACAAATTGAATGAAATTGAAGTTTTAACAATGGTGGAGAGCTTGTGTGTATTCATAGTTCTCAAACATTTCGTTTGTTGTGGTTAAATGGTATCGATTTCTAACTATTAAATGAGTTTGAAATCGTTTGTCCTTTGGTATGCCACGACAATCAAAGAATATTAATTCAGATTGCCATAGATTTGTGTTCTCAATGTGTTAAAGTTCAGAGAAGCTATGTCGCAAGCATAGAACTCATTCATGAATGTTTAGCTATCTATGTCTATGTCTCAGAAATCGATTAGTAGTATTTTAGTATTAGTACTATTTGGATATGAAACAGAATTCTTTCTAGCAAAATAAAACGTCACTAAAGACATACTAGGTTGAGTCAATTTTGACCCCTCTTTCATAAAACCCATTATAATTGGCAATGAGTTATGGATCTATGAGATTGACATGCAAACCAGTCGAAAAGCTTCGAATGGCGGCTTGCAATCTAGTGAAAACCCAAAAAAACACGTCAACGTCGATCAAAAATCAGTATAGGGTTTATCATTTCCTTTACCTTCCTTTAGTTATCGCGGTGCTGGTTGAAATTCTTGCCAGAAGACCAGACGGTGCGTGCAGTCGAAATTCTTGCCAGAAGACCAGATGGTAAATAAAGAATATTGTTTGGACGTTATGCGGTGCTTAAGAGAACAAACTCTTTGAAAACATCCGGATGAGTGGAAGGAAAACTCATGGATTTTGCATCACGATAGTACGCTTTCTCACAAATTTGTCTTTGTGAACGTATTTCTAGGCAAAAACTCAACAAAAGTCATCAAATAACTACAGTACTAACATGACACGACTACGACTCGCTCTTTTCTATCTTCAAAACTCAAATTGTCGCTTTGAGGCTCCTACAGCATGGTGCACCAATTGCACTACAATAATATTCAATGTATCTCATTTATTTTTATTTTTTTTATATTGTATAGAAAATTCAATTTTATTTTACATAACTTATTGGTTTTGAAGATGACAGACCGTAATTGACTTGCACGCTCATTCACGCATTTGCAACACCTGATCCGAAGATTATTCATTGTGGGCTGGAGGGTTGAAGACGTCGCCTCAATAATTGTTTTAATGTACTGCTTCGATTCAGTCAAACTCCTTGTTTTCGTCCTGTACACCTCCTGCTTGATATAAAAAAGTCTAGTGCAGTCAAGTCAGGTGACCTTGGGGACCAGCGGAAGATAAAATTTTAGGATATTAATTTGTTTTGGGCATTTTCGTTGGAGCTCCGCAAAAATGAAACCAAACAGTGAAAAACTGAAAGTACTATTGAAATTGAAAAATCCGATTTAATAAGAATTTAGCATTCAAAGTTTAGTTCAAAATTAACGGAGAGCTCAGATTAACTCTCGATTGCCTGCATTATTGTCTCCAAATGTCGCTCCTTTATATAACATATAGAAAGCTATAGAGGATCTACAAACTGCTAATTCTTATATTAGAAAAAATTATAGCCGCTGCGTTCCCCGTAGCGTTACCGACAAATTTAGTTGTTAGGTCAATCTCTATATTAAACAAGGAAAAGAAGTTCCAGAGCAGGACTATTAGATGATCAGAACAAATACATACGTGTGAAGTCCATCGCCATTACGATGAAAATTGAGAATTATTGGAGAATTTGCCAAACTTTGCAATATGATATCTCAAAAATTAAATTTTTAAAACTTAATTTTTATTTTGAAACCTATAAAATAAGTTTGGATAAATAACTAAACACTTTTTGGAAAAAAACTTTATTTTATAATAAAATTTTATTAAAAAAAACAAACTTCTATTTTCGTTTTGAACATACAGTCAACAAAAACAGTGGACGAAAAGAGCAAAATGCCGGAAAGGGACTGTGAGTGAATTCAACAAAAGAAGCGAAATGAGCAAAAATAACAAAAACAACGAACTAACGCCTTTTAGTGAACGGAAATAGTGGGAACGATTCACCGAACAAAACTACAGTGAGCAACTCTGTGAAAGTCATGCTAACCGATCAAAACGAAAAATCGACCGGCAAACTTATGGCCTCCTAATTTTGGAATGCGCCAAGTTTTTCGTTCTTAGATTACACCGAAAAAAAAGAACAGGGAACATTGACTGTGACGCTTATGTATCGTTCAAAAGGGACAAAGTCAGGAAGAAGCAGTTCAAAATTTTAAATTTCATGAATTGATGTTCGAATTCTCACTAAGCAAAAAATTCCAGTGTATTTTCTTGACAAATCTTTCTATGAAATAGCATCGAAGTGTTAGAAAAGCATTGTACTAATTGTACTATTTTTGACAAAGACTGTTTATATTCGTAATCAAAACAGAATTTCGAAAAAAAAGTATTTTTCACACTCTGTTATAGGATTTACATGTATATGGCAGGCATTGATTTACCCATTGAAATAAAAGTTTTTGTGATTTCTTATATAGGGTGATTTTTTAAGATTTAAGTTTGTCCACTGGGTGGTAATGGCGTCCAAACGTCATCTGTCGAAGTAAAAAGAGTACAGTGTACTCTGTCATTTCATTATGGAAAGACTTACAAACGAACAACGATTACAAATCGTTGAAATTTATTATCAAAATTCGTGCTCTGTGAGAAATGTGCATCGTTTGATGTGACCATTTCATGGTCGTAATAATCGACCTGCCGAATCAACAATTCGTGCTGTTATCTCTAAATTTCGCACCAAATTTACTTTGTTGGACATAAAACCATGCATGTCATGCGTAGAGTGCGTACCGAAGAAAATATTGCAGTCGTAGCGACCAGTGTTAATGACGATCGTGAAATGGCAATTCATCGCCGTTCTCAGTGATTGCTGAGTTGAACTTGGTTGGCATGTGGTTTCATCAGGACGGTGCAACATGCCACACTGCTCGTGAAACAATGAATATGTTGAGGGATGAATTTGGTGAGCAGCTTATCTCTCGATTTGGCCCCCAAAATCTTGCGATTTAACGCCTCTTGAATATTTCTTGTGGAGTTATGTCAAGTCGTTAGTCTATGTGGACAAGCCGAACACTATTGAAGTCTTGCAGGATAACATAACACGCGTTATTCGTGGAATACAGGCCGAAATGCTCGAAAAAGTGACGAAAAATTGGACCTGCCGAATGGACATTTTGAGACGGAGCCGCGGACAACATTTACATGAAATTATCTTTAAAAATTAAATGGCAAAGACCAATTTATCGATTGCAATAAAAAATTTTAATATACGATGCAAATTTGAGTGTGTTATTCGATTAAAAAAAATACTAATAAAAAATCACCCTTTGGCTCATTTTTCAACTTGAAAAATGAACGTTCAACGGATGGACCAACTGATATTGGAACAATGAATGTTTTTATGTCATATCGTAAATTCTCGAAATGAAATTGTTATACAAAAAGTCGCTATTTGACAATTTTACAGATATATAATCAAACATATTATGACGTAAAAAGGTTTGTTCTTGCAATAAAATTGGCAGCGTCGCTTCATTTCTTCCAATACCGAAATCGGAAGAGTCACTGCCATTGTTCTTCCAAAAAAGAGCAACGCCGCTTAATTTTTCTCGAGGAAATAATGTCTCTTGTAATTTTTTCCTCGTGAAAGCTGTACACTATATTCTCTTCACGATGAAAAAAATTTAGCGGCATTGCCAGCATAAAAAACTGTTAAAGTTAATAGCGAAAAACTAGCATTATAATTGTGAAACACGCTAAGAACAGAATTATCTATCACAACAACAAAAGTACCGTTATCTGCACATATTCCAAATTTGGGTGCATGGTTGTTTCGTCTCAGCAAGTATTTTACAGAACATCATAACAACAACAAAAAGTACCGTTACACAAACAAAGGAAATTTATTTATGCCACGAAACATAGACGGACTCAATCGCCATAAAAACTCATGAAACACATTTGGTCAAAATTATTTAGTACTTTAAATGATTCCTTTTTCTGGTTGTTATATTTTGTTTTGTTAAATGGAGGGCTCGTATCTCCTTTACTTCTGGTATTTAAACATTGGTCACCTAGTGGTCGATTGCAGTAGAAGTTTCATCTCGTTTAACAGAATGTTAATAATTTACCAAAATGTTATTTGCATTAACGGACACAACAGCCGATCTGTATCTGAATAGTTGCCTTTACCGCATGGGCTACTGGCAGATAGATGGCGTCGCCGACAATCTCAATACAAGTTTGTTAACGGCCACGATACCTAACGTGCAATACATATGTATGTTCAAACATAGCTATCATACCAAACTCAACAATTGGGCAGTGTTGCCGCTAATAAATACCAAAAGATGCTTTTGAACTATAACAAGCTTCAACTAATTAAAAAAGTAGTGCATCAAAAGACTGATGTTTCAGTTATTTCGCAAAACAACAATTTTATTTATTATTCAACGTTTCTTCAAACAATTAAACTCGGCTTGAACCACTTTTGTATTTTTTAGTTTAAAAACATATTAAATTATCAATGAACACAAATTGGATGATTAGTCAGCTGATTCAATTGAGCTTTTGAAAGCCAATTAATCTATTTGCCCATAAAGAATATAATAGCAATTAAAAATGTAAATTGCCAGGCAATAATATGAAAAAAGTAAACAAATTTCAAACATTTTTTGCACATTTATACCTTAACACCTTCATCTGCCGCAATATTACTACAAGGCCGGTCATCCAAATATCAATTGACTGGGTACGCAGCAATAAACCAAATAAATAAATAAATCTATAGCATAGAAACAAATTATCAGATCATAGTATTTTAAATTGCGGTATTATTATAAACCATTGAATCGATATCCAACAGTTACACAAACAATAATTAATACTATATTGCTGTATTGTTTAATACTGACTTGTCGCTCTTTCAGAGCGTGGATCCTTTTTGACTTCAAAATTATCTGATCGGAATCGTAAAAAGTCTGTGCAATAAAAACGGAATTCTCGTTAAGTTAAGAGTTTCAGACGCATAAGGCTTTATAAACTGTTCACAATCATTACACCAGCCAGGTCTGCTGATGGAGATTCGTGGCTAGATCCGGAATACCTACACAGACAGCCTGGCATTATGAGAATATCATTCTGTCAAAGTTTCTTTTCGTCAGTCATGCATTGCAAAAAGCTAGACTGGCCTTGAGCTTGAATTTGCGGTAACTATCGCGTCTACAAACCAGTCGGACGGACATCGCTCAGTCGACTGTAAAAGTTATGAAAAACATTCGATTAAAGGACGCTTGATGCTTTAGACGCCATCTGCCGACTGTTGCATTCACTTAGTGTATTAATAGACTACCCAAAAAATATGTTCAACCGTGTTATCTATCGATTACTTCCAGTACCCTAGCTAGTTAATTGCTTTACACATTTTTTCTAAACTCACCTTCTAACGTAATAACCGCAACATTGCGTCAATAGCTACATCTGTAACGCGGAGGAAGAGATTTTCTTATCATAAACAAATACAAACCCTAACCTTACACAAAAAAGTTAAGGCCCACATAAACAAAGGCTATGTAATAAAAAAGTTCATGTGGAGCTCTTAACATACTTGAAAGAGAACAATGCAAAAAAAACTATACTTTTCTCTTTGGTATGTGTTTGGTTGTTCTCTTGCAAATATTTTGTGACGCTCTTAACAAATTTGTTAAGAGAGTGCCACAAGAATATTGGTGTTTTATGGGATTTCTTGTTTAATTGAATACCATTTGCAGTGGGGAGTAAGTTGGGGTTGGTTGTTGTTGCCCGATGAGTTCATAATTCGTCAAATCTGTTGGATACGCTTTGTTCGTCGCTTGTCGCTGTTAGAGAAGGACGTAAGTACGGATACGTTACGATTTCAAAACGAAAAAAAAAAACAGAAGCAAAAACAAAAACGAAACAGTATAAAACTTACCAAACGCAAAGTGTAAGAAATTACCTGCAAATAAAAACAACAAAATAACAAGCAAATGGGAAAACGTGTTTACTACCGATAAAGAATACCAAAAGTGTTGAATTATGAAAAATATAATAATAATTTCGGAAATATGAATAGAAAAATGAATTAAATTCAAAAATTATAACTGTGATAAAATAAAAAAAATGTTATTATAAAAAATTCAAATTTGTGAGATTTTAAAAAAATGTGAGCAATATAAATATATGGAAGTGACAGAAATATGTTTTTGCTGAAAACATTTAATTTTTACTAAAAATATTTATTTTGTAAAAACTCTACAAATCTATAAAATTTGCTCCAGCATATTTTTCGGTGTTTGCGGCGAACGGTGCTACATGAACGCATGCATGTATCATTTGTAATGCCGATAATTTTTTTATTTTTGATTAATTCTTTGTTTGTCCTCGTTTTACGTATAATATTGCATATTTTAAGGGTAATCAACCCCCGGTTTTTAATGCGAACCTTATGCGGAAAGACATTCTAACACACATCAAACAAAACTACTCTAGAGAATTCTTATACATACATACGTCCTTACTTATGTGTATAAACACAGGCAGAATACAGAAAACAGTAAACCTTAGAGGCCACCAACGCAATAAAGCCATAAGCCGTAGACAGGAATTTACCCCACTCCCACCATTCTTACGCGCAGCATAACTATAACGTGGAAACATAATAAAAAGTACGAAACCCTTTAACCACGAACCAAATACACTCAACCAATCACACATATTTACTATAAAACAATAACACAACGTCAAAAAAGGACGAATATTTCAATGAAGCATTGAAACACACACACCCATAAGCCAATAGGAATGCGAATACACACAGCACCACACACACACTCTAACCCCGTGTCTTTGTATTTGCGAAAGGTGTAAGCGTAGTGGAGCAGAGCAAGAGACAGCGAGTATGAGTGTGAGGAATACTCGTGTCAAAGTCTTATTTTCGCACGCTCTAGATTAGATGACAACGTGTCGGAACGTCAAAACGGTGTTGGACGCGACCAAACGTAAGAAACGTAAAACAAACGGAAACGGATATTAGGAATACAAATTAAACCACACAAAATCTCCCTCTATAATAGAGGCCGAGAGATATACAGAGCGAGAGAGCGCAAGAACGTTTGCAGACACCGATAACAGCTCCGAAAGAGAGAGCGAGAGAGAGATGATAAGTGCGCGCGCAAAAGTACTCTGAAAACACACAAAATTACCAACACAATATAATAGGATTTCAAATAAATTGGCTTAGAACAAAAGCATAAACAATCAGTAAAGAATGCTCAGAGAACCCGAGAGGGCAGGAGAGAGAAGAAGGCAAAAGATGCCTAAAGCATTGTCCTTAGAGAATTTTGGAAATGGTAAATAAGGAGAACGACAAAGGATAATGTGTGTTAGTCTGTAGACACAGGAATGCGAATTCTAAAGAAAAACAAATGTTCACATGCCCGTTCGCCCACACAAATGTAATAACTAAGGACTATGTCTCCGTTACACGACTATGAAAATAAACCAAAGTAAAGGACACCATCACCAACAAAAGAAAATAAAGGCTTACGATAAAGTGTGGTCATAAGTAAACATCGAAGAAAGAACCACAGAAAGGGACGCAACGCAGCAACAGGACACCAAACAACAATAACTAACCAAAACATATCATTAAAACTTAAAATGGGCATTTTTTTTCATCTTGAAGAAAAAAATATTTTTCAGAACTAAAAAATCAACTTCGCGGCTTCTGAAAAAGTGTTAAGCCAGCGTGGAGACTGAAAACTTGAGAGAGATATAAATAACTTCCATTCGGCACCCGCCCAATAAATTTTCATTGAACCTTCTTGCAGGCTTGGCCCTTAAGGAACTAGACAAATTTTAATGCCAACTCTCTGCCAATCCCACCCCTACACACCCACGTTTATTTTTTTTTTTAAATACTTAGACAAAAAGGCCACAAGAACAATTTACATAGAAATAAAGTCATCATTACTGCTACATGCCTTTGCACTTATATCTGTCAAGGACATGTGTCACAGCGGTTTTATTTTGTTCTTCTTTTACACAACTCTCGCTCTCTCTGCATCCAAAATGTGGCTCGGTTTCGCTGACAAAGTATATCTAAAAAGGAATATATAGTCAAACTACTCGGTGAGCAACAATGACCCGGAATGACATCAATTACAGATACGTCCTACAATGATGACAACCTCAAGGAGTGATCGAAGCGACAGTAGTAGAACAACATTTCATAAATAAATCACAATTCCGAAACCTGGGAATTATGCAGCATCTATTATCAACGTCCTTACCATAGTGTTGAAGAAACGCTTGCCAAGCACATGGATTTCTTTAGCTAAGGATATTCAAGGATCTTCAAACAAACATACAAACAAACTCAAATAAAACAACGACCAACTAACCATCTCTCCTCCGTGTGTCCAAACGCCATCTCCTGCTACAACCTTCAAAGGATTTGTCAAGGAGCACCACGCACAGCACCTAGGCAAAGCAGTGCAACAACAACAACTTTTGTTTAACGATTTGCAAATAAAACTTAACAAATATCGTTGAGTCTTCAGTAGACAGTAACAGGAAATCGCTTCAATATGGCCCGACGCAAGGGAAGCGGAAGGGGAAGTAAGTATTAGATTTAATTAATTTATTATTCAGATTTTTTTATGACAACGGTTTTCTTGTTGTATTACATATTAATGGCGCTGAATATATTCTTAAAATTGCAACAGGTTTTATTTCTTTTTCATCACGAACAAAAAATATTCTGTGTAAAAATTGAGGATTTTATAAAATTCGGCCCTTTTTTATTAACTCCTTTATGACTATGGAAAATATTGCTTCACAACCTTCTCCAAAGACACTTGACACGTGACAGATAAAGGGGGAGAAGTTTTTCCTTCTTTTTTTCATTGGAATTTGTTTATTTGTTTTTTGTTGTTAGGTCCGTGAAATGAGCAGAATTACATATATGGTCCATAGCAATAGCATAGCATAGCGTCTTGCTTAAAAGAAATAAATTTAATTGTGTACAGGATATTTTAGACGGGGAATGGCAGCCCTATTAGGAAACCTTCTTGGGGAAGGCAAACTGGAATAACTACCTAATAAATTAGAAAATATAAGTAGTACTTTCAACTAAGATTGCATGGATTAAATTTGGATATTTCCATGGGAGATCACAGACAAGGTGTAATTATTGGGACGATTTTTTCAAATTTTACAATTTTTACAATGTAATACAAGTGGCAAAAATTATTAATAACTGCAGTGAATGTATTATAAATTATGGCAGAAAAATAAACATCGATAAATTTGCAAATTTGTATGGAAGTTAGCAGAAAAAGTGTGATAATGACCACCAAACGCATGCCAAATTTGACTCAATTTAGTATAACGTCAAGCTTGGAGTACATGATCGATTTAAGCCCGTCATTCGCTATAAATCAAGATAACCGACAAAAATCTAGGTTACTACAGCCTAATAATTAGAAATTACTGACGAAATATTGAGTTTCGTAGAATCGAATATGAGTTAAATACACAAAAATTTAGTTTGCTGCAGCCTAATAATTAGAAATTACAGTGGCATTACTAAGTTTCGTAAAATTTGTATGTGAGATCCATTTCCGTTCTTGGGCCCGATTTTAGCAAAAGATTATCGAATTTGGTAGTAAAACTAAATAAGGGAAACAAATCTAACAATATTATGGTTAAACGATACATTTATAAGGAAAGTACGAGAAAGGGCATAGTTAATCAGTCAATTTTCTTTAAATTTTGTCAAGGATTATAAGAAAATGCACTCGACAAAAATTTACGCAACTGTAGTCTAAGAATTTGGAGATACAAGAAATACTAGTCTTCAGAAAGTTTGTGCCAAATTTGGCTGACTTCCGTGCGACGGCTTGAAAGATATAAAGCCAAGACTTTATGGTCATTTAAATGGGAGAAAGGCGTGGTTACTTGACTGATTTTTCTGAGTTTTCTAAAGAATTGTAAAGAAAATGCAATAGGTAAACATCTAGATCGCAACAGCATATTAGTTGAAAATTACAGACCAAATGTTATATCCTGAAAAATGGTACGATATGAATGGGAGGGACTTAAGGAGTAGTGATAATATGAATCGTTTTCCATCTTAGACCCTCTTAATGTGAACTAAATTTGGCTTATGAACCTAAGAATATATGGGCTAAATCGGGAATATATGGATTTGCGTGGGAAGTGCCAAAAAGATCATGTTTTCTACGTAGGATCAAGCATTCAAACCAACACAATGAGCATAGTCGAGGTTACAGAGGAAAAAATAAATTTCGAAAAATCAGTCAATTTTTTTGTCCGTGGGTCGAAATATCCCATTTACTAATTAATATCTCCGGCAATGATCGTGCAAAATATTAGGCTATAGTAAGTTCGAAAAAGTTAAATAAGGATTTACGATAGTTATCGTGTCGGCCAGCCAGCTTGCTAGACAGACGAACATCGCTCAATCTGTATAAAAAGGCATGAAGCACGTTTAGTAAAAAGATATCCGGTCCTTAAACGCACCCATTTGAATGTTACATTTTTTGCCGCATCAAATGATAAATAACCTCCATTCCTTCTTGTGAAGGTATACAAACAAATGTAGAGATGGTTCCTTTGCATTATAAACCCCTCAATGGCCATCATATGTAGAATTAAATATCTTTCGTTTGAACACCCACCGCGAGGTCAGAAAACTTACGTCCAAATGCATCCTGTTAAGGCTTCCTTAAGCAACATGACCATTTCATCTATAATATTTTTGACGTCACAGATTGCACAAGTTTTCAAGATTAGAAGCAAAATGTTTCTTTAAAAAAGGCGTTGTTATCGTCTAAACACAAACATTAATAATGAGTTTTTTTTCGCCGGAAAGCAAATTATTCGTCAACATATACAATTTTAGTGATTTTCCTATTACCTTTTTAATATGCTACACCGTAAAAATTTGATCAAAATTGAGTATTACAGGGAGGTACTAGAAGGCTTGACTCGATCACATCCAACTGCCATATTAAGGTGAAGATCATAAATATTAAAAACTTTTAATAAAAAGAAGCCCATTATCTCTGCACAATATTGAAGGTTTTTTTTAATATTGTTATAGTGATTCGATTTAGGCAAAAATATGCGCCGGTTTGTTCTATAACCTGTTGCCATTTTGAAGATAATTCCATTGTGCCTCTCTCACAGAAACACTAACAAGCTTCTATTGTGACAGGTGCGGACTTTAAAGTGGATGTATGGGTTATTCAATCAAGCTCACGGAGCTTGTGGCGTGACACTATCGTTGTGCATGTCATGGCGTTGTCTTGATAGAATATAATTCTTCCCCTATAGACCAAAGCTGGATGTTTCTGGGCGATTGGTTCATTCAGACTCCCTAGTTGTTGACAGTACAAGTCCGAATTAATAGATTATACGTAGCCGCAGCAGCTCATAGTAGATTATTCCCTGCCAGTCCCACCAAATACACAATAAAATCTTTCTAACCATCAATCCTAGTTTTTTTGCTTGACATTGTTTTAAGCGAATTTAAGAATTTCAGCAAGATGAGCCTCAATGATAAAAGAAAAGCCTTATTCAAAACTTAATACAAATTATGGTTGTAACTGCAGCAAGGCAGAGTTCTTAAAAATAAATACGATATTTCGCAACAAAACAGTTTGCAACTGTGCCGATCGAATTCAACTGATTAACTAACGAGTCACTCCTATTGTTTCATAAGCAAAAGTTCAAAAGAAAATTGCCAAAAAATTGCAATAAATAGACAACAACAACAAAAGTTCTTGTCGCACATATATTCTGTACAAAGCAAGTATTCTAAACGAAGCAAGAGAGGAAACATTATTTCGTACACGCAGTTATCGCGACAAGACACGTGATAAATCGAATACCGGTGAACTGACTGATCAATAATAACAACAATACCAGATTGGTTGGAATGAGCTAAGCGGTGCGCTGCATGTTGGTGTTGTTATAGCGGTAGTTCGAGCTAAAACAACAAAGTACAGTTATGACAAAAATTATAGCAGGATAAAACAAATACTAAATGAATGTAAAACAAAAATTAAATAAAAAAAAAAATGTTCAACATATAAACTCTCCAAAACTCACTCTTCACCAACAGTCACCATTCACTTCATAAATTGGTTGATTTTGGTGCGATTCAGCAGCGAATCGCCAATTGGAAATTCGTGGCACCATTACTCTAAGCTTCTGTATCCAATGTTATTTAAGTAGTTCCAAACGGGATTTTGTGCAATGTGTAGCCGCTGGGCAGTCGAAACAGTGTTTACACGATGATCGGACTTGATGATTTCCATTACTTTAACGACTTTGTTGACAATTTATCGCCTAGAGCGAATGCAAAATTAGCGTGGGTCAAAATTCCTGGAACGAAATCAACAAAATAAAATTAAAGTATCAGTAGCATAAACGTTATTCACATTTTCAGCCTTTTGGCTTGTATTACCGGCTTTATCGAAGAAAAACTGAAAAAACCGTTTGCCGGTATCCATTTTCCGAGTTAAGCAACCACTTTCTAACGTCATCCAGAGTAACGCAATCGTATATAGATTACTAAAGCCATCTATTGAAAATATAATGACTTTCTTTTCACTACATCTTATATACATGCATAGATATATCTTATATTATATGTATGTCATGTATTGGAAAAAATTGAAAAATCTACAGAGGGATATTAACAAAAGAAATTTCCCCTTCCTCTCATAAATGGGATGTGGAAGAGCTTGCCACATTTAGTAAGATCTTGCTTAACGACGATGAAGAACGTCATCTTGAGAAGTATTTAGAGCTGTTCGTCAACACAACGAAGTGACCTTCGTCTAAAGTAGGAATAATAGCTGTTTTGAGGATCGTATCACATGAACGATAATTGCGTATGCCATCATGCCACGGTCGGTCGCAAGGAAAACCAAGAGGTGTATACAACTAGAAATGTACAGGTTTGAACCAGTTTACTATTCGTCCTAAACATCACACATCGATTTATGAAATCCAATGTCTGACCATCTGATAAAGGCAAAAGTTCTTGAAGACCCGAGCAATTATAAATTTACCAGTGTAAATAAAAGAACAACATAATCATAACACGGAGATCCCCCTTGAAATTCGAAGGCATAGTTCACCAGCCGCATAAATGAAGCAACACACAGAAAATGTTGGAAAATCCCCGCACACACATACTCGTACACAAGTAAATGTATGTATATATGTATTTCACCGCCCTGAAAAGCGGGCAAGCAGAAAATAGCCAAACACTGACTCACACAGATAAACTGAAGGTAAAATTGCTCCCAAGCCGGACAAACTGACAGGCAACAAGCCAACAACTGTTATACTTCACCATTATTATTTTTTTATTCCTGCAAGCAAATTCAAATGAAAGTGAGGCAGAAAGGAGAATAAATACAAACCAACACACAAGGAAATACAGGATGGGCCATAAGGGTGTTGGCGTTTTAAATATTCAATTAAAAAAAACTACGAAACATAAAAAAAAATATATTTGTATTTTTAAAAAGTAGAAGCATGGGAATTTTTAAGACTTAAAAATAATGTTGTCCAAATGGCTTCCCTCGGCTGCTTGACACTCTTGGAACCGAAGTAGCAAATTTTGGAAAACTCGTTGAAAAGTTGTTCTCGGTATTTTGTTACTTTCCTGAATAATGTTCCTCTTCTACTGCTCTAAATTGGTCGGATTATTCTCGTAGACTACCGATTTGAGGTAGCCCCATAGAAAATAATCGCATGGAGAGAGATCGGGGCTACGTGGGGGCCATTCAATATCCCCCCTTTTCGAAATGAGTTTTCCAGGAAAAACATTTTTCAGCAGCTCTATGGATACCCTAACCGTATGACATGTGGCCCCATCCTGTTGAAACCACATTCTCGAGGTATTGCCTTGAAGTTCTTGCAAAGCTGGCACCAAAAAGTCTGCTAGCATGTTGCAATAATTGTTCGCTCTAACCGTCATCGCATGCCCTCTTTCGTCCTCAAAAAAGTATGGTCCAATAATACCGGTTGACGTTATCCCAGCCCACACGACAAGCTTAGGGCTGTGAAGTGGACGTTCATGCAAGCGTCGGGGATTAGTCTCGGACCAGAATCGACAATTTTGCTTGTTCACATGGCCATTAAGGTGAAAATTTGCCTCATCACTAAAAATCACGTTCTTGAAATTGTTGAACCGCTCTAGCATCAAATTGACAAAGTTAAGTCGCTTATTGGCATCATCGCGTTTTAATTCTTGGACTATCTGAATCTTATAAGCCTTCAAATGCAAATCACGTTTCAAAATTCGTCGTAAAGTTGTTCTTTTGACATCCAAAGACTGACTTCTCTTACGTGTTGACTGTTGAGGATTTCGCTGAACTGAAACACGAACACGCTCCACAATGTCGGCTGATCCTGCAGAAACCTGGCGACCACGAACCGTAATTGGTACTGTTGAGCCGGTTGTTTCGAACATTCTGATCCATTTCGTATCACATTGGCGCTTGTAACTTCACTTAAATCGTGTAAACCGTGTTCATACTGATACAAACGTCGTGCAGTAATCACTGATTTATTGTTTTCGTAATACGCTCGGAAACAAATGCACGCTGCACTTCCGTGTACGGCTAAATGGCGCCTAAATTTCCAGGAAGCGGCGCAGCGAACAACATATCCCCCCGCCACCCCACGCCGCGCGTTACCGAGAAATTGAAGAATTAAATCGCCAACACTCATATGGCCCACCCTGTATATTAAGGTTCACATCCAAAGAAGAGTGGAGTATACAAACATATTTACACTTAAACGCTAGCACACACCCACACATAGACACAGCATTACGAGTGAAATAGCAAACGACTTTTTATACACTAAAAGCACGCACACTCTTAGACACACACAAACCCAGAGAAAAGAAAAAAAACACGACGCTGATGATGTACGTATGAACGTATTCTACAATTCACAACAAAACACAACTCGAATTGAACTTGTACTTTGCTCGGGTGCTGCACGAAAATGTTCACATACTCGTATATATATATATACCTATATATGTACGATATGTACCTACATACTCGTATACCATAATCTCTTTGTATGTTTTGTGTTTTCCTTTGTCGGCTTGGGGGAGTGTGTGTATGTGCTTGTGTGTTTGTATTTGTTTGCATATTCATGCAAAAGCCCCTACATACTCGTACATTGTTGGGGATTCCCTTACGTAATACTTAAACGAGCATTAAGCAAACAATAACAAAAACAGCAAAAGCAGAAGCAACAAACCACCGCAGACGCCGCACACCCCCACTATCTACGGATCCACAGTGCTCGCTGGCACTCATACAGTCACGTATTCTCCCGCATTTTATTTTATGCCAGACATGCAATGCAGAACTACTTAAGGATTCGTATTGGATTTTAAAGGAAATTTGTGTGCAGCTGAGAAACATTTCAAAGCAGAAAATTAATATCTGTTGGGTTGGGTTCAGTAGAAATGTGAGCATAAGTGTTTTCTGACCCAGGGTCAGAGAGGCCCGTCTCACGGATAGTTCTCAGTCGATCACTTATGATTTTTGTCAACCTCTCGCGATCTTTTATTTACTAAAAATAGTCATCAATAGGTCCCGAAATCGTTAAAATGTCATGTTATTTCAATAATACGTATTTGCGTTACAGTGTTTTATTTCACTTTTTTTGTACATAATGAAAAAAAAAATATGAGAAAAATTAAAAAATTCAGTCCAAAATCAGCAATGACTTTAAAAGTACTGTGTCGACTGACTCTACCACATCGGAAACAAATGGTTTGTTGATGATATTTTGATTTTAAACGAGGTTGTACCGGCGCGGGTTATGTTAAATGCAATGGGTGGCATCAACAATTCTTGAAAACCAGTATGTACACGAATTTCAGCTAGATGAATTGTCATACATATACCTTTATCCAACCTTGCCTTTGTGTTGTTTCCAAAAATGCTCTAAAATAAAGCACAATAAAGGAAGCAAAATTGTAATTCAAAATTGCAAATGCAGAAGCACCAACGATTCTTCCCAAATCTTCTGGGTGTAAAAACATCTATTACCACGTGATCAATTCGGTTTCTCGGGGTTTGATCAAGAAATAGCCACAAGTTTACATTGAAATCGAATAGCCAAAAATTTACATATTCCGTGCAGCGATGAAACTAACCAGTTTTAATGGAAATGCTATTATGTAGATTGAATTTTCAAACCGTACTTAATTTTAAATTAAAATCTCCTAGAACAATTTTTATGCCGCGGCCAGGACAGCGTTCTTATGTCTTTTCTATGCGTCTGCGACACATTTGCTTGGCCTCATGGTATTTTTCCTTTGGACTGTGTGTACATATTAGCGTTATCCGTCGTGGTGGAGACACTAGATATGCAGTCACTTATGGGTCAAAGGGATACAAGGTTTATTCATTTTCTGTCAACTACAATTACACACCTTCACGTCAGTTATGATATATTATAAATCACAATTTCTCATCGTACGTATGTCCGGTTAAGTCCGTCGCATTTCCCGGAGGCTGAAAATGTCGTTTCCAATTTGTTTGAAAAAATCCAATTTTATAGAAGTACGAGGTGTGTTGAAAAAATAAGGTGAATTTTCAAATTTCGCAGGCTACGTACATTCGACTTTCGATTATTATTAATTTTTCGTCATGTTGGTACACTCGTCTCGAAGATATGTTGACGGTTTTATCCATGTAGCATGTTTAGTTTGTTTGTGAGAGGCATAAAAAAGGCCAGTGTTTTTCCAAATTGCAAACTCTCTGCATTTCGTGACAGCATTTGCCGTTCCATTACTATTTTTTCAGGTAATAGGGAAAGCAGATGACTTTTACAATATTTATCTTGTTCAAAACAAGTTCCGCGTACAAAGCTGTGTCAGCTTAGTTCCCCAGCCTATATATGTATATTCTCAGTATTGACAGACACATCAGAATTCTATGAGTTTTCAGACATATTCACAGAGATTGCGACTATCATCTCTATAATAATGTCTCACCACCATACTGTTGGTGAAATACTTTTTACAATAACATACTGAAAAGTTGTAAAAACACGGAATAGAATACATAACGCCGACATTAGCAACAATCAGCAACGGAGCAAACCCACAGCCGTAATACCCGTACAAATGGCTCGGCCTGTCGGCAAACCAAACAGAAATTCATTCATTCCGACCAACTTGCAATGAGCACAAACAACAATATTGCCACAAAGACGGCAGCACAAAGGATAGAATGATAAGACCCAACAGCACCACCGTCCCAAACACGGCCAGACGATAAGCTAAAGCAAATGAGAAAAGACAAGAAGAAAAACAATAAACAGCAACAACAACGTTAGATTGTAATAGCTAGAAAATACATATATATCTGTATTTGCACAATGAAGTCTCTGTAGCTACAGATCTTCCTCAGTCGCCAAACCACCTCTATCACCGCCTTCCCCATCGCACAAGTTGTCCTCAGTCGTCAACTTAAAGAATTTTCCCGCCCTGGGTTTAAAAAGTTGCTGGCGTCAAGAACGATTCTTCCTTGGTCTTTTTATTTTTATGCTAAAGGTTTTAGAAAATTCATTTACTCTGCCCCCACCTTTATAATCTCATCCCATTAACCTTCAATAGGCGCCTTTTGGCAGAGCCTTCAACTCCTACCACAAAGAGCTTTTGCTGGCGTATCTCTGTATGGCATCATATAGATGGAGCATAAAGCAACAGTACAGTGGATTGGAAAAAAATTACAACTGGGAGATTTTGTTTTCACAGAAAAAGGTGTGTGAAAATAAAATTTATAAATGAATGTGAAAATATCGGAGAAAACGATTGGCTTTCTGCATTACATTGAGTGTAAGGAGTATTTGATGATGTTAAAAAGACTATTTTTTTATGTGCAAATAACGTATTTAAAAACCGTGTACAATGGGAGTAAGTTGTTCTCAAAAAACAGGTGGACAGGCACAAAGTTAGGCAGGCGCATTAGTTCGACCAAGGCGAATTTAAACGCCCGCCACCACAAACTCCGGTGGTCATCGGTCATCGGTTTAGATGTACATCCACAATAAATCGATTTCTATTATTTTTCCAGTGGAAAATTCTATTTGTTGATATTGTCCGAAACTAGGACGGTAATATATGCTGCCATATATTACTTTTAATGAATGAATAAACTGTAAAAAATTAAAAACATTCGAGGAAAGTTTTCAAAAGTTATATCTAATACATGCGCGCGCAAGTTTTTTCCCACATCATCGTGGACGATGTATCCAATCATAGCCATATTATTGGGGGTATCAAAAATGCCTTCGTAACACATATAATATATAGGCTTTACTTGGGTTTTCACAACAATTTTATACTCTTTCAGATTCGTCATTAACCATGCTGACGGAATTTATATATTTACCGTGTTCAGTGCCATTAACTATCACCGCATATAATTTTCAACAATTCTATAAGCTGTACCTAAAAATAAATTCCTTTGTATTCCACGAATAAGTGGGAGAGCTTCTCATATTGCAGTGAATTTATACGCATTCTATTTTAAACTCAATCACAGAATCTACAGTTTAGCGGCAATCTCAAACGTCACAGTTTGAGAAGCATTTACCAGACTTATCGACTACACGATTACTGCTCAAAGTGTCCGTCGGACACATCAAGGTAAGCGCTGCTTAAATAGTAACAGGTGGTTATATGCGTTATATGGTAATATACGAGATTGAAACCGCGATCATGAAAGCAATAGTCGCGTGTACTAAACATCGTGCCACGATCGGTCACAGAATGTTAAGAAAACACTGAAAGTGCGCACTATTCCAAAGCTGAGTGCAGTTTTTGGTTCCTAATGTACCAATTTCGCCCATTTCCGGCCCATAGTACAGGTGGCGTTGTGTCAATCTATCGCCAGATGAATGGGCATGGTACAAATGCATCCTTGTTACACATGTAACGGGTAATAATCCGTTTTCCACTGAAAATAAATATGTTTCACTACTTTTATAACCACGCCCACGATTATGCCAGCTCCTTAAACAATTTTATAATTTGATATGGTTCGTTCCAGTACCCAAAATACCATGGTCTGCTGCCTTTTAATAATGAAAAAATGGTAAAATCATAAAAAATACAACTTTCATCGAAGTGGCTTCACATAAATTTTTTATTTGCTCCTACTTAACTGGTTTTATCTAATTTTGAACTTAAACTGCCTACTGGGAATCTGAGTGCGAAAATTCAATTCTATCTATTACATTGACTGATTCGGCCTCTGAGGGTGGACGAACAGACACACATGCTCAAATCGGAAGGACTTTCTGTATCTATAATCTGTATACTTTGTGAGATTTCAGATGATTATTTCTAATTGCTAAAAACGAAACTGGAATTCATCGTTAAGGTGAATGAATCAATTTTTGCAACCGAAAATTCACTTTCCGCGATTTATCACGTATTCATTCAAACCATTAAACCATTTCAGCTACGCTGCGTTTTCGAAATATTGATATGTTTGAATTCTAGCGAAAGATCATCAAAAATAACGATGACCAAGATTATATCTGTGGCCACAAGGGAATACTGTTTAAGCGGAGTTGTTCATATTAACGAAAAGTGACGGCTTTTTCCTTATTTAAACGAATATTTTTGAAACATTTCTAAATATAAAAAATGGTTAATATGCAAAACTAGTAAATTCCCAGTTAAGTGTTTTTTATGAGCGCAGATATGCTTTATCGGATCTCAGCAGAACCCCACTAGTTTTTACAAACTATATGATATACCTCTACAATAGTGGAGGCTAAACAAATTGTTAAAGTAAATTTATTTTCGTCCCTGATAGTTAAAATAAATTTCAAAAATTTGAGACGTTGTTGTGTAGTCGTTAATGACACAATTAATATACGATCGGTGGCGCTAGAGCAAAAGCTCAAACAAAACAAATTCCCTTGCATCCCGGGAATAGGATGGGGAGAGCTTCTCACATTTAATGAGTTTACACACCTTCTATTTTTAAACTCACTAAAGGGGACTTATACTTTTCCGACGACTCCGAATGTCACAGTTTGAGAAGCATTCACCACATTTGTCGGTTACTCGACTTCTCAAAGTGTTCGTCTGAAACATCGAGGTGACCGCAGTTCAAATACTGATGGGTGACTGTATAGAGGATTGAAGCTGGGATCGTGTGAACAATAGTCGTATGTAATTACCATCGAGACACGGTCAACACGAGAATACTTTCGGTAAATAAACTTTTCACTACCAAATTCATCTGCCTTACATAAGGTGCACGCTCCAAAGAATTGTTCTTTCAAGACAAAATTCATATTACCAGTTAGGAAAATTTATATGAATATAAACATCCATTATGAAATAAATACTTACCGATACTACTACCAAAATTGCTTTATTCAATACCGAAATCCAAAACTAGACACCCCGTCGTTGTTATCCCAAACTGCATGTCGTTTTTTTTTATTCAAAACCGTAACTAATTTTTGAATAATTTTAAAAACCATTTTCTTATCCAAAAAAAAAAACAAGTTGGCGTATAATCAGTATAAACATTTTTACAGACCTTTATAGTAGTTCAAAATTTTTAATTATCCTTAACATCTTGCAGTAAGGCATTACAAAGCATTTGACGATGTTGAGAAGAAAGGTAAAAATTAATAATATTTTTGTTTTCACATTTGTTCTCCTCTTTATATTAATAATATCCCCATAACCACTGTTCCATATCCTTTCATTCAAATTTGTGGCATGTCATTGTTTGTTAGATCAACTACTTTGTTGTTGCTTTTCTTTCTTTTCTTTTTCCTATACGAAATATATGGTTTTCGTCTTGTTTTCCATTTTGAACGAATGCAAAAGCGATTTGTTACATACAGCCCGCCCGTGTGGCACAAATATTTACGCAAATCAAAGATCCTTTTTTCTTTTTTTCTTGCTATGCCACTACCGCCGCCTGTTGTAATTTTCTCAAAGTTTGCCACCCTTTCCAAAGCAGCAGTATGGTAGTGGCATCCCCTTTGGCGGCCTTCTCTCCTCATCTAATGAAATCGTTTGATAATTTTTATAACATTTATATCTTTCCATAATCCCCCTCCCCCGGCAAAACAACTATTTCATTGTTTGTTGGCTTGGCCCTGCTTTGTTTTCTGCTCACCATCACATTCCCCCAAAGTGTTCTGTGTTGCCGTTGTTCTTGAACACGCAACAAAAGTTTATGTCGCAGTCAAATACACCCCATTCCCCGGTGGCATAAATGTCCTGATTTACCTCACTTTGTGAGGAAGCTCCCTTACCCCTCCCCAACCTCAACGCAATCATCCACAAGGATATGTTTTGTTATAGCAATACGTATAACTGAATCT
>JAHXMU010000450.1:1525781-1539936 GCA_019455685.1 Philornis downsi | reverse complement strand
AAGTGCCATAGAGGGTAGACCGCCTTTTTAAGCGGAAGGACAACAATGGAAACCTTTTAAAGTATACGCAGAGGATATAGCAAATACAAATTACTAGTTTCGAAGGTAGTACAGATGGAAAAATAACGTCAATTATCGAAGATGCTATCAACGACCTGCCAGTAATACTTTTTAAGATCGTTGGCGATAACTTAATAAAGAGCACGCGTCAATTCCTAAACATAATTTGGCTTAATAAATGCAGGTTTGTTGATTGACACCTCAGCGTATTATGTCATGTTTCCAAAAAAGTTCATCACAGCATAAGTTCTAACAACCGCATTATCAATTTTATACACAGCACTCATAAGATTCTATCAAGAACGATATATAAAACACTAATGCCTATTCTATCTGTGATCAAATTTCATAAGAGCGACTAACGACCTGAAAATTTCACAACTGAAAGAATATTCATACTACGGCAAGGGGAAAACTCAAAAACAATAGATGGGCACGAACAGACCTATCACCGACTATAAACCTGCCTTCAACAGAAACTGGATACTGCAAAAGTTGAATAAGGCCATGACCGGCCTTGATGTTATGTAATGTAAAGTTTACACAATTTTTGTAAGATGTATTTAGAAACGTTAGTCAGTTGACACAGCTAGTTTACGCGAAATGTGGCATTTGAAAATAGGTATGAGTAAAAGTACAGTTAGCGCGACCGGTACCATTACCATTTCAATCCATATGTAATTTGTGTACGCTAATAATATGCACATCATTGGCCTAACACAGTTAGATGTTACTGCAATCATCTCAAGCATTGTGAAGCGAGGTATTTTCATGAGCAAGAAATCAACACGTTTGGAATGCATGGATGCTACACTTCACGAAGTGGCGTCGCAAAAACTAAAGTAATCTAAAATCTTCATATCTAAGTTATTCGAAATGTGATTTCGAAGCGCTGTAAAAAGTGTTGAGCTATCTAGTACATATGCACATATAGTTTATAAATATCCTTACGGGGCGCAACTACCTCCCACTTGTTGTTGTTGATGTTCACATAAACCTACACACATTTATCGCATTGTTTGTTTTACCGACCAACCGCTACAGTCGTCTAAGTTTTCTTTATATTTGTTCTTCTCCGCATCAGTGTTTTTCCTTCAACAGTTTTACGTTTTGCCTTTATATTTTTGTTGCTGTAACTCTTCATGTTGCCAGTGACTCAAGTCAAGTTATGTCAAGGAATTCAAGCTCTGACAAAGTCTAATGGTGGCGGTGGCGGAGATGGTGGTTGTGGCAGTGGAGGCGATGGAGATGGCGTCTGTGGCGTCTATTAGTCGCAAACGTACCATTGTCACACTGCAAAGGCGAGTGGGGCAAAGGGTCGGTCATAGAGACAGACGTTGAATGATGGCGGCATGGTATGTCTGTTGTTAGCTCAATTCTACTGATGTTTTTCTTGTTGTTCGGTTGGCTTGCGAGCATATGCCTCGACATTATAGAAAATGAAAAATGGAAAAAATTGTGAGTGGATTCAGTCATTCCGGTCCGTCTTTCGACTGGAATTGATTGTTGAATTCTAGTTTGTTTTTGTCGGCCAAATGGTGGAGGTGGAGGACGGGGATGTTGATGATGATGGAGCTGTTGCTGGAAACAGCGGTGACGAATGCCACTACTTCTGCTGATGATGATGATTATGTTGATAATGACGTTCTATGCGGAAAATGCGAGTGTTGTGGGAGGGGCCGGGCTGAGCTGGGTTTGCCAAATGGCTGTTAGTGTTATTGTTTTTCTGAGACCAACCGAATAACAGTCTTACATCCTCAGCACATGGCACATTTTATATAAATTTGTATAAACACGAGCACGAATATGTGTATTCTCCCTTCCTCCTTCTTCTCCTCTACCACTTCGTAAACCTGCACGACGCTGAAACAGAACACAGAACACAAACAGATACGTACTTGTCTCCTTGGCGATAGAGAGAATAACATTAAATCGTTTCAGATTCTGCTTTGTTGGAACTATAACTTTGTAACTTTTGTTGCATGTTGATTTTGTTGTTGTTATCTTTAGTTTTCAAAGAATTTGTTTGAGGGTTTAAAATTTGTTGCGTTTCGCTCGTAGTTTCGACAGCTTTGTAATAATTTCAAAGTGATTTTCGTGGCGTAGAAATTTCTTTGAAATTGGAGTGACTTGAAAATTTTTAATAACAAATCTTTAATATGAGGTTATTAAGGAAATGCAACTTTTACTCAAAGTGAGGTTATGCTGCTTTTCGGTGCATTCCATAGTAGTAATGCATAAGGATATACTACGGCTCGAAGGACCACTAAAAAAACAGCTTAAGAATAATAACCTGGCACAGAGATATCGTTTCGTGGTAAGATCACTTTGCACGGACAACCAAGTTGTAAAAGACATATACCCAGTTTGAGAATTGGTTTTTCGATTTTTCCCACTTTTCAACTTGCAGAACCAATCAAAATCATAACTTAATAACCCAAACAGAGAATATAAATGTAGCGTTTTAGAAATACATTTTTGAAGAAAAACATTCATAACGAAATTTAAAAAAGGTAATAAAAATCTTAACGACTTGAAAAAATAACATATTTTCATAGACTGGTTAAAGACGATGTAAAAAGCTTGAAATTTGGCAAAGACACAAAGATCAGTTTTCGCATATTCCCCACGGAATGGAGCAATTTCGAGATTTTTTTGCCAATTTTGAGTTTTGCGTACTGCTAGAAAGAACAAGTTAGAAATAGAAATGAAAGAGACGCAAATATACCCCTTTGGAGTAATCCAACTTTCAACTGAATCACATTTTAAACTAAATTCTAAAAGACATATACCAATTTTCAAATCAGACGTTTGTTTATTTATTTATTTATGTATTTATAATTTTAAGCTTTTATCAAATATTTAAATATCAAATACTGATACCTATGCGGAAAATAACGTATCTTATGTTGTGACATCTTAGTTGATCAAATCAATTCAGAAACAGGACTGGTAGTTTCAGAAATGTCGTGGCTATAAATCCTTAAGCCTGAACAATGATCTGAGACAGTAAGAATCAGCAAGCAACACGTGTATGGAGTGAGATTTACAGGCGTAAATCTGTATCTAAGTTTTTTGATAAAGTTCGCCTAATATGACTTGCTGTTACAACATAAATTTCCTATACTGAGACATCATATTACAGTTTAAGTTTCTCACAAAGAAGCCAGGATATTCATTCCAAGATTTGCTCATATTCTAACAACTTTTAGATCATTTTTTCTGGTTATAGAAACTAGCCGACCAGACGCATAGTTGGTGCCAGCAGTTTGAAAAAAATTATGTTATTTTATATGTTTTAAGTTTCAAGGCGCCACATTGTTTAGTGTTTTTAATTGAGCTATCAAAAGTCATGGAAAAAAGTATTCTCCGTTGTGTAATTCAATATTTCCATTTGAAAGGTCTCAGTCCAACAAATATTAAAGCCGAGCTAGATTATATTCTGGGGGAGCCTGCTCGTTCGTTTAGGACCGTAAAATATTGGATTGCAGATGTTAAACGTGGCTGTACGAGCTGCCAAGACGAACACCGTAGTGGTCGAGCAATTGAGGTGTTTACGCCAGATACAATTAAGAAAATCCACAAAATGGTGTTGGATGATCGTCGGCTGAAATGATAGGCATTTTAAAAAGTGATATACATCGTGTTTCGGTTTTTTAAACTTTTTTAAGCTAAATTTAATTTATTTGTTCGTTTAATATAAATTAATATAATTTATAAAAAGTAACACTTTATTTAATTGATGTTGATGCTGATATTGTCTGTTCCGTGGTCAAAAAAAAAAAAAACAACAACAAGAGTGTTAAAATAGCAAAAGCAATGTGCAAACTGAAAATTACATTGTCACAAATATGTTCTAAATTTCGATATTTGGGAAGATCATAAAAGTAATCCGCTACTTTGCAAATCATGCACTGTGATCTCTACTTAACGTATGCGAAAACACAGCGTTAACGCTCTTATTATTCAAATACAATAATTATTGAGTCGAGACGTAAGTGTACTATATTCAATGCACAATTTCTTTCTGTGACCGCAACAACAACAACAATTTAGCTTTGATATGGAAGGTCTGATTTGTATCAGGAGTTAAGGTGCTGGGAGCTAAGAAGATACTTTAATAGTGCTGAATTTAGTTAGAGGATCAAATTAAATATCGAAATAGACTATTGCAAATAATATCATTAAATGATATTACAATATTTTGATGATATGCTATGTTATGAATATTAGTAACTTTCGGTTAGGTTATTAAAAAATTAATAAGAAATGGTGCTTTTACAATTTTTTGTTTTATATTGGACAAATTCGTTTTTAGAAAAGAAAATAAAAAGTTGGAGGAAAATATATATATTTACGAGTATTTATATATATATTTCTACAAACCTTCTTCTCCAAAAGAACGAATGTTTAAAAATGTTGGAAAAAGTTTACGGATGGCAAATGGTTGGGAGTAAATTGTTCGAGTTTTGAGAACTCTGATATGCTCCGACTGACGGTAGGCTACATCCAAGATTCAGCTTTCTCGTTTTAGATTTGGTCATCAGTAAGATTATGTTTCGTTTGAGGTGTTTCGTCTGGAAGAAGCAGATTTTAAATACAGGTCTTGTTGGTTCATTTGTATAAATTAATGTTCGCGTTTCCCAAGCCTTTTTTCTCTTTCCTTCTTTTAAATGAATTATTTATAAATTACATGTCAAATCCTTCGCAAAAGTCCTGTCAATAGTCTATACTTTCTTTGGTATTCGTCTTCAAGGCTTGGAAAATTTTTTCTTACTGTAGTTTACTGTAATTTAAATATAGAATAAACCCGCACTTGTGAATTTTAAACGAAACCAACCGGTGCTCAATTTTAATTTCAAAAACCTTTTTTATCAAATATTTTTCGTGATTGTTAAATCCTTAAAAAAGCTTAAGGCAAACAGGTCTTTTAAAATTTTTATTTTTACAAAGAATAGATACCACTCTTATGCCTCCATCTGATCCAATATGTACAGTTCAGATTCGGCCGAGTAACATTGCTCTGCTCAGCATCTTTCGTCCGCTATGAGAACTAAATCTCCCACCTTGGCATCGGGTTTGTGTTTGAGCCGTTTCAGATGAGCTTGAAGGCGATTCAGGTACTCACTATACCATCTTTTCCAGATATGTTGCTTCAGCTTCTCCACATATTTCCAGAGTATAACGCAATTTGCGGGAATGTCCAGTAGAGTTTCTTCTTGGATGCAGTTTGTCGGTTCTCCAATAAGGTACTCCCAGGAGTAAGTGCATCTCTCTTCTGATTACTTTTAGTGTTGCCCGATGATAACGGGCAAAGTGGTCGAGAATTTAAACAACTTTCGATTTGGCATAGTAAAGATGCTAATTCCTCGAAATTTAAAAGGCTTTCATCAGTAATCAGTTTTAAATGATGTTTAACTGATTTAACTTCTGCTTCCCATAGGCCACCAAAGTTGGGTGAGGCAGGAGAAATAAAGTGTCATTTGGTAGAGTTTAGACTTAAAGTTTGCCGAAGTTCTTCGGGCAGTGACATTTGGCTTCTTTGATGAAGAACTCTAAGTTCTTTCAAAGCACTCACAAAATTGGGGCCACAATCTGAACAGATATCCGTACATGCTCCCCTTCGGGACACAAAACATTTAAATGCGACTAGAAAAGGATTAGTTGTAAGGTCTGACACAGCTTCTAGTTGGTATGCGTATCACAGCAGATCGTAAATTCGATTTTTTTATAGATATTAGCCCAGCAAAGCCGACACCGCTGTATTTGAATGGCCAGATGATATTCATTTCGAACAAGTACAAATCGATTGCCCGATACTATCCAAAATTTACGATTTACGAATGACTTTGTTAGAGTTACACCTCCATGTAGAATTCGTTCATGCGCATCCGTAATAATTAATGTTGATAATGGATTGTTCTTTGATAAGATAATTGGATGTTTTAGATTATATTAAAAATCTGAATTATACCACTTTCATCGAGAAATGGCAATAACTTGAAAATTGGGCTATGTTTTGCCTCGCGGTTGGCAGAGAGTTTGCAAATTTCGTCTGAAGAATTGACATTTTGTGTTTGTTTCACAAAATTTAGTAGATTTTTTTCGGATTTTTGACAAGGTCAAATGACCAGGATGCTTAAAGTTGAGCGTTTACAGTTGTGAATGAATTTTTGAATAATTCGTTCTTCTTCGGAAGTACATATATATAAATTCGAAAGACCCTTTGGCCATAGTGATGGAGGCTAATAAAGAAATTTTGGACCAAACCGCCATATTTGATTTTCTATTAAATCCTTTGCCATAGTCCCTCTAAAGTCACAGTCCTGGATGAGCAAAAGGAACGTACTTCCAATGAAGTGGACTGCTAGGACGTTGAATATCGGCAACTCTATTAGCCACGTATACTGTCCAATTTGAGGGTGATTGGCGAATCCAACTTAAAACTGTTGAGCTATCACTCCAGTAAGAAATACTCTCCACATTCAAAAAAGCCAAAGATTCTTGGCGGCAGCACAAAGTTTCAATTTTGGTAATAAAAATGATATTTATTGAAGAGATTTTAGATTTAGCTCTTAATATGTTAACAAGTATTTCATTTGAAGTTATAACCCACGAATAACCTACAGCAGCACACGCCGTTGTCGATGCATCGCAAAGCAATGTAATTCAGTGTATGATGATTTCGACCATTGTACACATCTGGGAATTTTTATGTGAGCTAATTCTGGGAGCGATGATCTGTACTTAAGACAATTTTTCTTCATATCATTTGGTATTTCTCCATCCCAATCAATACCATGCTCCCAAAGCTGCTTTAAAATAGCTTTGGCTACCACTGTTGTTGGTGTTAGCTACCATAGTGGGTCATAAATTCTGGCAGACTCAGAAAGAATTGTACGTTTAAAAATAGAATGATTTTCGTCAAGATTGACTTTAAAAGAAAATGAATCGGAACCTGTATTGAAATAAAGACCAAGAGTTTTTACAACATTATCACGATCAAAATTCAGCGTGACTGAAGTTTCCCTGACAGTTTTTGGAATTTGCTGTAAAAGTTCTTCAGAATTACTAATCCATTTACTTTGATTAAATCCTACTTTTCTTCAAAGCGTGCACATTTTGAATAGTGTCTGCGCCAGAAATAATATCGTCGACATGGGAATCAGTATTTAAATCGCCTGCTAATTGCTGCAGAATGCGAATAGCAAGATACGGTGCTGGTCAAAGCGCTATAAGATTTGCTGAAATTTGCAATGATTGGTACATACGAGTACGTTAATTTGTCTGAACGCCCTTTCGATGTCAGCTCTAAAAGCTATTTTTGCATTCTCCATTTGGTCATTATACCAGGAAGGTCATTTTGAAATGCTGGACCGGAAGAGAGTTCATCATTTAATGTAATAGACAATATTACAGTGACTACTTTCATCAAACACTACTCTTAAATTTGTTGTAGCGCTGCAACACTACATGTTGCCATGTTGTGGCAAAAAGTACGAATTCTTTCGAACACTTTGGGGATATGTTCCAATTTTCGTCATGTAGCCCAACGCCTCGTATTCTACCATGAAACTTTTAAGGTTAAACTTTAAGGTTTTCAGAAAAAAGGACGTTTAGAAAAAGAAGTTTCTAAAAGTTATAAAAGCATTGAAAATAACGTTATGGATATCTGGTTCAATTCCATCATTGAGAATTGATTTAAATGACAATTTTACCATATATCGATCTTGTTCCGTACGATTTGTTATTTTCTTAAAAAAACGTTCGCAAGTCGTTACTTCTCCGGTTAGTTTTCTTTCCGTTTTTTCCTCTTGCTCCCAAAAAGATTTTAATGTGTTCTCTAGGTTGGCATACCTAACTAAAGTATGTGTTTAAAACCATTGTGAATAACTGATTCTTAAGCGAATTGTTATTTTTGATCAGTTCTTTAAAAATATGGATCAGCCAAGCTTTCGGTTTGTATGTTGGGCATAAAAATTTGTTCGGAAGAAGGATCTGGTATGTAGGAAGACACATTTTTAAGAACAACGGCTGTGCTAACTTGCACCAACTCATGTTTTCGTGAATATAAATCAACATCCACTGCATACTTAGATAAGTTCCCACATTCGCCACCAATGCCAACCATTTTGCAAAGCGAATTGGCCCTTTTAAGCCCTAACAATTGTACAACCGATTCAAAAAATAGAGTTCTTGTGATCCAGGATTAAACGAGCTCGCAAAGAAAATTTGACACGATTGATAACGGCGTTTAGTGTAATTTTAAATTAGAGAAAGTAGCAGTATTTGAAGCTTTCAAATTAAAATTATTTTCAGAATTATCTGAGGGAAGCACAGTATGGTGTGGTTGTTTGCATGTCATGCAGCGCAAAGTTGACTTTCAGTTATTATGATCGTAACCGGTCATAAAACTACTACGGCAAATATTTTTGAGTGATAGGAAATTGTTTTTGGAATTCAGTGGCAAAGCCAGGAATTTGAAGCATTTAGAAAGATGATGTGATTTCTCACAAAATGCGAAAAAAATTTGTTTCTTTTTAGAGACTTTTGTAGTATTACACGAAATTCTCTTGTTTTAAACAGAATATTTGTTATTGTTTTTCAAATAACACAATAACAAGGTGCAAAAAATTTTTTCGAAAAAAGACAATAAATGGAAGGAAGTTCAGTTGTTGATTTTAAAGATTATTCCCAATCTCTACTGACTGCAAATCCAACTTTTGTATCAGTAAATGTATTATAATTGGATCCCAGCTTCAAAGAAGTAATATACAAGTTCTTGAGCAGAATGAAGTAAATTTTAACCGATACAAATCCACCTTCAGATTTCGGAATATTAAATAGCTTGGAAGTCAGAGTACCAACGAGCATTCGTTTGTTGTGGTATCTGATTTCCAGTAATTTCCAAGTGGAACCGTAATATTAGCTTCCGTACCAGATTTGCGGCCTCGCCTATAAGAGTTCTCTTCAAGTACTAAAATTTTTGAATATTGTTTAGGGATTCATTTTGGTGAACTAAACAGAAATACATATATCGAAATGGTATTTATTCTATGTATCCGCCAAAAAAAAAATTTGGCACTGAAATTTTGGGCAATTTAAAATCCGAACCGATCGTTGTGTCATGCGATTGAAGACTGAGTATCTGAATGTCCTGACAGCGAGTCAATGATTTTACCTTTGAATTTTAAATATTTTTCTGAGAATTCAAAATAAACGTCTTCACTTCCATATGGTACATCATCGACGATTTAAAAAGCATCACTTATTAACCGAACTATTGCGCCTCAAATCTATTACAAATATCGACAACCCTTTAGGCTAATGCGTTTAGGTAACCATAAGTTTTTTCTGCGCTGTTTTTTACTTCAAATCAGCTTTCATATCTTGTTCGAAATAGTAAGAAGTGCCATTGTTCTTTTATGAAATTATCCAAATCGCTCATGTAATATTTATGCGAAATATTATAACCAATGACAATACCGTAGCCGCTTTAATATATGACTTATGCTTGAAATTTTTTAATTGTAAAGATTTCCCGACAAATTCAATTTAATTCGATAGACTGTTTATTTGCGGGTTTCGGCATCAAACAATGTTTCGATTTTTTTTAAAGTAAATTCAATTTATTTGTTCGTTTATATTAAAAAAGCAAGCACTTTATTTAATTTAGCCAAAGTTTAGCAAATACCATTTTCATTTCTTAGGTGCTCAGATGTACTTACCGTTAAGTGTTAAAATAGAAAAAGTTATGTGAAAATTGAAGAATGCATTGCCACAAATACTCGTATGTTCCAAATGTCCATATTTGGGCAGATCATAAAAGTAATCCTCTACTTCAAAGTGTTTGGAGAATTTTGGCGTCGATTTGTAACCATGGATGAGACGTGGGTCCACCACTTCACACCTGGAGCAAAGGAAAGGTCAAAGCTGTGGACTGGAATGGGAGAATTGTGTCCAAAGAAAGCGAGGACTGTTCCATCTGCATGCAAGGCCATGGCGTCTGCTTTTTTTTTTTCTTTGGGATATCTTCAGAAATGAATAACCATCGTTAAGGCGGGGGTGAAAATAATCAATTATTTTGTTTTATGAAAAGTAAAAGACGGAAATTTAGTGCTGTTGTAAGAAAAAACAACTGGGGGTTTATTGTATTGTCTTCAGAGATGCACTTTGTGTCGGCTGGGTTTCCAAAAGCGAACTGACAGAAGTAGCAAAGATTGGATTATTTGTGACGAAATATTAACCATTTCGAACACGACTGCTAGAATAAATATGGCGGTGGAGTCAAACTTTACCACACAGTAGTGTCATCAAACTCATGACCACTTGCGATAATAATTCAGAGACAATCGATAAAATTCAATTCTGGCATAAGCAAACATCAACGGTGAATATTATGCTACTATATTGCAGCATTTAGGTGATGAAATTATGGAAAAAAGGCTGCATTTCGTGAAAAAGAAAGTGTTGTTTCATCGAGACAATGCTCCAGTTCTCACATTCGCAATTGCGGTGACCACAATTAATGAATTAAAGTGTGAATTGCTTCATCACGCATCTTATTCGCCAGATTTTGCTTCCCCGGACTATTTTCTATACCAAAGTTGGCTCGGTGGTAAAAGATTTGCTAACAATGAAGAGGTGGAGTCTGCGGTTGGCGGCTATTTTAAAGAGTTTGGCAGCTCTTACTATGAACAGGGTATATGAGCTCTTAAATATCACTGGTGAAAAAAGATTATGTTGTTCTTTATTAGGTCGGCTGGTTTTGGACCGATAAAGTTGAATAACCAAGTCTTTATTCTTTATGAAAGACATTGTAATTTTAGACAACATCAGTCATAGGAAAAGGTTAAAATTCTATAAATCTTTAACTAGCAATATAAAATCTCAATTAATTTCTTGATATTACAGATGTCGCTAACCCATTGTCTTCTATTTGCATATTATTATACATATATTATATTATTGCCAAATTTGAATGAAATCAAAAGGATTTCATTCCTCTCTCCCATCAGATTTTATTTTAATTGCTTTCATCGATTTCCTCTTTCTTGTTAAACTCGAGATTTATTATCAAACAACAACGAAATTTGTTATTCTACCAACATTTTTATTAATTATTCGAGATAACATTGTTAGAATCCTCAACGCAGAAATTCTAATTAAAGCTGTCGCAGCACTAAAATCATGGCAATTCCTAAAGACTATTTAACGAAATTTCCTAAAAATAACAAATGGCTGCCACCTCCTGCCATGGCTTAGCTTCAAATGAATGGAAAGTAGCAGAAGTAGAGAGCATGAAATCAAGGCTCACGGGGTAAGCTTATATTCCATGGCTAAAGGAAACTGTTTAAATTTCCCCGCAATATACAACTTTAGAAGGCAATGCTTGACAAAAATAAACAGACAAAATTAAAAAAAAGCCAGAACAAAAATCATATTTTTGTGTTGCTGGAGAGAAATTTCCCGGCTGCCTTTAATTTACAATTGTTTTAGTACATAAATTGATATATTCATGTTCTGGGCTTTATTCCCACTGCCATAAATTTTAAAAGTTGAAAAACAAGTACATTAGATAAACGTAAAGTATACGAGTACAAATATCAGCGTTTTGCGAATTATTCGAAATAAAACTTTTCCGTAAATCCGGTTTTCGTGTATTCGATCAACAAAAAAAGCGGTTAAATCGGTTTTATTCGAGTTTGTTGTATAGAGCAAGATTAAGTTCGCACCATTATTTTGAAACACAAATTAGTACCCTATTTTGAAACTATGTCAATATTTGAATTTGAGAAGCTATCCCATATCACGTTCATGGGATGCAAGAGAATTTATTTGTTTTTTATTCTCAAATCTGTTTTTTAGAACCAAAATTAAACTGATTTAAAAGTCTAATTTCTAAAAACAAAGAACAAAAAAAGAACACTTAAGTATTACAAAGTATTACATTCCACCCGAAAGTAGTTCTGTCTCAGCTCTGAACACATGTTTATGGTTAAAACAGATCTTAACCCTAAAGTTTCATAAAGCTTATTTGCCAAAAATTCAACGCTGTGGCCGGTCGCCCCATGCTTTACACAGCACGGATGTAAATTTTTTCAGTGTTCTTTAATAAAACAAAACGTATTCGCTTGCATCCCCTGAATGGGGTATGGGAGAACTTCTCACATTCAAATAGCTTACATGCTTACACGCATTCTATTTTTAGGTTCACTCAACGGGGCTATAGTTTAACGACGATTCCGAATGTCGAGAGAAGCATTTACCAGACATTTGGGAAGCATTTACCAGACTTGTCTATTACTCGACTATTTGAAATGTTCGTCAGACACATCAAGGTGAATGCCGTTCAAGTAATGATAGATGACTGTATGCGGGATTGAACCCACGATCATGCGAACAATAGTCGCGTGTGATAACCATCGCGCCACATTCGGTCACAGTTTCCTTTAATCATAATAAAGTGAAGCTATTTTTAAATTTGTTTTGTTCAAATTTTATATTCGGTAATTGTTTTTCGATGAAATTAACATTTTTGTACTAATTGACGCGGTACCGCAAAAAATGTGCTGATATTTGGCAAGCATTTCAAAATGGTTGATCACTCAACCTAAAATTATCGTCTCATCAAGTCAGACCAACGGAAAACATTTTTTTTTATTTTATACAGTGTTATCATTGTTACCCTTGCTAAATCCTTATATAAAACCAGTATCAACAACTCTATAAAAAAATAACCAGACACTGTCTCCGAAACGAAATTAAATTCGAAAAAGATTTTGATTTGTTTCTGTTTCTGGAATCTAAATTAAAAATATATAAAGTTTTTATTATGGTTCCGATAATCGAGTTAAAATTGTACTGAATTGTACTTCGTTTTCATACATCCAAAACGAAATTAGAAACAATTTTGATTTTGATCCAGTTTATGAAAGTTTTTGTTTGTATTTTCATTAGAAATTTTTTATTAAAAAAGAATAAAGACAAAATGTTTAAGTAGCTGTTTAAATTTCTTAGAACCTGGTATTGTAAATTCAGAAAATAAATTATTTTTCCCTGCTAAAAAATGAACCTACATTTGGTTTCAGTTGTGATTCAAAACTGCAAAAAACTATATTTTCGTTTCTTTCATCTCGGACAAAGAATTTGCCTCAAGTTCTGTATTGCAAATGGAATTCCGTGTACTGAATCATGTTATAAAAGTCTTACTGTCAATAATATTTGCATATGATGGTCGAGATGTGATGGAAGATTTGCTTCGCTTTGGTCGCCCATCAACATTTGCAACTGAAGTTAACGTCGGAAATGGTGACTGAAAGTGGTTATTTAAGTTTCAAAAGCCCGCTAAACTTTCTGCATCTCACGAATCATTGCGTTCCGTTGAATTCGTTGAAATAGGCCGCAATAACTATCAATGGTAACGAAAAACCCAACAAATATCGTCGACCAACCATTGCATTCATCTGACATTTTTCCCTTTCCAAAATTCAAATTATGATTTTCGATTATTAAATCGAACAAATTAATTACAATTAAAACTCAATTACTTATTAAGATCGCCGTTTAAACGTATCAATTATTGACTGCAGGACGCATTCAAAAGAAAGAAAGAATTGAAGAAGAATCGGTCTTTTGTACTTCTTCTTCATTTGTCAAAATTTGATGAGGTCTCAAAAGCCTGTGGAGAAAGAGAGTTTCGGGTGCCCTCTTAGGAGTCGGTCTGTGTCGAATAGTATTTCCGATGAAGCAATCTTATATATCCGACCAAAATAACCAGTCGACGCAATTTCAGGAATTTTCTACACTTGACCACATCGATCACATCTCATATTTCGGGTGCCACTGCAAACTGAGGAAAAAAGTGATATTTTTTGCAAATATAAAGATTTTAACTTCTCTATTCTTGTTCTGAGCTTATTAAAATAATGATTTGTAATGTGATATCCAATGCAAAATGTGTAAAACTATTACTTACTTCTAATATGCCAAACAACATTGACACAATTGGAAAGAATAATCGACAATCAGAATCGGCTGCAAGTCGGGATCACCAAGATAATTTATAGAAAATATCACGTTTCCCCATTAGACT
>JAHXMU010000450.1:1454110-1520781 GCA_019455685.1 Philornis downsi | reverse complement strand
GCTGTCTAAAACGCCCAAAAACTACATATCTCTAAATACCAATAAATTGGAAATATGTTCTTTGACGGTTAAAAAAAAAACAATTTCAATTTGACAATTTTGAAAGAAAGGTTATTTCTCTCGTTGCAACATGAACAACAAAAAACAAATTATTTGGCAAACACTAAAAACTCATTTTGCCATTTAATGTCATATCAGTAACCCCTAAAAATTGGTTCAAACAGATTAACTGATACGTGGGCCGACGGATCGACATGATTACACTGATATAGATTTTTGGTAATCACTTGATGCCACAAATTTATTTTTGCATGGCATTGAAGGCTTCGTTTAGCATAGTTAAAATGATCCGATTTAAAACAAATATGCGCCGTTTTGTTCTGTAACCTGTTATAGTTTTGAAGGTAATTCCATTAATCTTATCTAATAGAAAATGGCAGAAAACTGGGATAGTCGATTGTCAAAAGCCTCTCTTGATTCGCATTTTTCACCAACAAAATCATTCCGCATAGCCAAGAACAAGTGGTAATCCTAGGTTTCAGGTTCGGAGTATAAATGCATAAGAAGCTCCCAACCAAGCTCCTAGAAATTCGGGAGAGTCATTATCGATGTGTATAGGGTGATGTTGCCCTGATGGAACACTATTTTTCTTCTGCCTCTTGCACCAAACACAAAGCAAAGCCCTCCTGACAGTCTATACGGGCTCGTCTACCGCAATTCAACCACAACCACTTTTGTCTAACGTTGTCGTAACTGACTCACTCCATTCCAGAAATTGGTCGATTTTCTTACAATTGGGCATAGATTCGCGTGACGGAAATTCGGTCCATGATGTGTTTTTACATTAACTCATGTGACAACCATACATCAAGCTCCTTTTTGTATCCAGCCTTATTCAAGTGATTTTAAACAATTTTTTTGCTCCTAGGCAGCAGTCGTTACATGATGGTCGGACTTGACGATTTCCACTATTCTATCGACATTTTCGATAATTGACGTGGTGCATCCTTGACATCAAAACTACCGGATCGAAATCGAAGAACCCAAAATTGCGCATGATTGGCTATTACAATACCAGTTCTATAACTACTATTCACATTTTCAACCGCCTGGCTTGAGTTTTCGCTGAGTTTCGATGAAAAACTTAAAATATGGCGTATTTTCTCTTTGCTGACGTTCATCTTTGACGCGCGCTCAAACGATATTGAGTCAAGCAATTACAAGGCTCTCTGAGTATTTTTTTGAGTACGAAACCTAATCTTTCTAACTCCATTTAGAGAGTTAGAATCACACTTATTCAACGCGAGATACAGATTCCTAAAACCATATATTGGAATACTAATGGATTTCTTTTTTACTACGCCTTATATATTTTATATGACCGCAGATAAATGTTTCTTGTTGTTTTTGTTACTAAAAAGAAAAAAACGAAAGTTCAGTTTTGTTTCGGACTTGATACTACCAACTTATTTAAAGTACAATAGAAATATGTTCCTAATTCATATTCGACACTACAACTCACTTCATACATTTGTTTCTCTATCGAAACGTAATGAAACAGATATTTTAATTAATACTAGAATCCAAAACTAAAATATATATGTAGTTTAACGAAGTTTTGTTCCTCAATCTGAATCAGAATTGAAACCAAATTTAGTTTCATTCCTTGACAGAGAAAAGGCATGGCGCCAAATTGTGTAAAGTACGAATGTGTAAGTAAGTAAAAATGCTTTAAATAAATTACTTTCCGAATTTAGGATACCAGGCGCTTAGAAATTTTCAAGGCTACTCAAAAATCGTGTCTGTTTTCTAATTGAAAAATGTTAAATGGTTCAGTATTAAAATTGTTTCTAATTTCGTTTCGGATGTATGAAACAGAAACAAAATTCAATACAATATTCATTCGGTTGCCGGAATCAGAATAAAAGCTTTATATAAACTGAAACAAATCAAGACTATTTTCAAATTTAATTTCGTTTCGGCGACAGTCCATGATTTCTAGAGAAAAAAATCAGAATTCACACAAAAAATCAATAGTCTAATATCGATCAATTCGTTATTTCGGTTACGATTGTTTTGTAAAGCGATTGCGTCCTAATTGCGATGCATCAATTTATTTGAAATACAGTTAGGGATGGAGAGGTATGTTTTAAAATTTATTCCGACCACTTTAAAGAAGACATATTTTGGTATAAAAGTACGCTAAGGATATTTTAGAAGAATAGTCATTATTGTTGCTGTTAGCAAATTAAATTTTCCTTTACATAATTATAAAGTCTTGAAATTTATGTTTCTCGGGATTATACTATAACAAAACTCTTACTATCTTCCCGTAAAGAAGGGAAATCCGTGAAATGAACTCGCCTCCCATAATTAAGGTAAACTCACAATGCATAAGGAAGTTGTTATTGAAATGTTCATGGGAAATTGAAATTGGTGTGTTGTGTTGTGGTGTGTTTGCGGGAAACAAATATGGATTTGTAATTTTCATTACAAAGCTTATAGTAAATACAGTTATAGCAGTATTAGGGCCTTCAAATTTATTCTTTGCTCTATTATCAGAAATGTTTGTTCGAAATTTTATAAGATTATTCTGATCTTAGATTATACCGCAAAGTGATTAAAGTTCATATTGGTCTCGCATAAAAACTTGTTGCCGCTATCTACGTAGTAGCTGTAGTTGTTTAGTATTTTTATTTGAGCCATCAAAGGTAAATGATCTCAGAGAATTTGTAAACAAGGAAAAAATTGGTCAACGTTATGTTATTTGAGCGGATCTAGATTCTACACTATTTGCTCCTTCGTTTACGACTGTGAAATATGCGGTAGCAAAGTTTAAATGAGGCCGTATGAGCTGTTAAGGCGAACACCGTAGTGGTCGACCAACAAACTGTCTGGTCTGGTCTGGAATATATGTATTTCAGTAGAGTGTTTGGCGATGTCTCACCGCAATAAAGTCGAATTTTTGAGACGATTTATATCCATGGATGAGACATGAGTCCACCACTTTACACCTGAGATAAAGGAACCGTCAAAGCCGTAGACTGGAATGGGAGAATCGTGTCCAAGGATGGATATGCATGGGATTGTTTTAAATGATTATCTTCAGAAAGAAAAAACCATCAACGGAAAAAGGCTGCATTTGGCGAAAAAGAAAGTGTTGTTTTATCAAGACAATTGCAATGGCCAAAATAAATGAATTAAAGTGCGAATTGCATCATCGTGCACCTTATTTGGCAGGTTTTTGCTGCCTCTGATTATTTTATATTTCCAAATTTGAAAAAAAGACTCGATGGTAAAAGATTTGATAACCAAGAAGTGAAGTCTGCAGTTGATGGCTATTTTAAGGAGTTTGACAGTTCTTACTATAAACAGGCGGTAGAAGCTATTGAATATCGAGCTAAAAGGAGATTTTGTTCAAAAATAAAGAAAATGTTGCCCAACATTTTAGTGTCTTCCTTGTTAGGTCGGCTAGTTTTGGAATCGTATGTATGGAACGTTGGTCTGAGGCTTCTAACATATAGAACGATAATAACGTCCTTATAATTAGTCGCTCACCCGAAATGACTTGTTTTGAAAGCTCCTTTCGTAATGTCTCGTAAGCTTAAAGTGATAATCGGGTAATCGAAATATCATTTTTTACTTGCCTAAAATTAACCAGAGGTGACGAAAGCCCCAAATTGGTTTTTTTCGCTACTTTAACAGCAGTTGTTTTAATATGAGGTGTGATAGAAAATGTTAAGAACGACATTTCCTTTGTGAAATATCTCCTATCCTATTCCTCAGAAATGTTAATCTTGCAATCAAGATGTAATGGGGTTCAAGTACTACATTTGTCTGTTATAGTTGCAACATTCTTTTATCAAACACTGATTATTTTTGAAAAAATGTTATTACAAGTGTCTATCACAATTGCGAATTTTTCTTATTTATTGTAGAATAAACCAAACAATATCCATATTCCACAACAATATTCAACAACATTTTGGCACAAGTTATTATATTATTCTCGCATATTTGGACTCCCTGGTATTTTCTTGGTCAAAGGGAGTCTAATTTCTTCCCTACTTATTTATGAAGAGGACAGAAGAACACTTTTGGCAAATACTATAAAGCCTCTTTTTATTATCTGTGAGCACTCAGCTTTAACACGAAGACACACTCTCAAATATTCTCCTATTCATTGGGCACACACGCCTCGGAACTTTATAGGTACATTAAGCTGAATTCATCGACGTGGAATCTAAGGATTGCCAAAATAGACAACGCAACAACAGCATATACAAATTATTACGATTATTATGTCGAAGGAAGACCATTTGATTAACTACGGCGGACTGTCGGACGACTGGTTCGTTGAGTGGTCTGTGCCAACATGTCGATCCAAAGCTGCGACTGAATATTAATGATGATGATGATGATGATGACAATGGCGACGAGGACGACAATGACGATGTGTTGCTGCTTCTACTGCTCCTTCTAGAAACGTTTTGCGGAAATCGAAGGAGACAGGGAAGCTTCCTACAAGTGGCAATGAGTAAGAAATTGTTAATAGGATCTGAGAAGTAAACAACCAAACGCGCACACTTGCGACTTATTGGCGCCGACATGTTGCAACAAGAACACTTCCTCGTCACATACACACGCACATCTGAACACGAAAGTATAGATGCCAATACCGTGTAGCACATTAGCAAATGCTTCAGTTTCCCTTCGGTGTAAGTTTTTGCTCGTTTATTTTTCTTTGCGTGTATGTGTTTTTACCCTTTGCCATTACTTTGCCGTTGTTTTAAACCAGATGTAGTTAAGCGTGTTTGAGGGATCATTTAAACGCGTTATCTCAAAAGGAGCCTGATGACAGGAGCTTTGTGGGGTAGTGATTTGTGTTGCCACATAAAACTTATTGGCATACAATTAGATTTGGTAAAATGCACTACAACTCATTACAACACAGCACACGTATGGAATAATAAAATGTCTTTTAGTAAATTAGGAAACATTCCGTGGGGATACTCTGTGATCTTTGACTCATTTCTTTGGAATGTGAAGTGGGAACTTTGTTTTTTTTTTTTTTTGCGAAATTACAGTAAAATGAAACGCACAAAAATGTTAGTATTTGTTTGTAGATCTCAAAGCATTTCTTTCCACAGGAGTAGATTTCGGTAATTGCATACATTGTTTAAAAAACAGGGTATCCGTCGGGATACTTTGTTTGTTTATAATTTTTGATTAAATGAAAGAGAATGGATCTTATATTGATAAAAGTTTTATTTAATGTCTGCAATTATGATGGAATACAACATCAGATAATTGTCCGCCTCTGTTAGCCTCATAAATGCGAGCCCTTTTGAGCACATTTGCCATTACATTCTCACACATTTCACGCGGTATTTCATCAATTTCATCACGAATATTTTGTTTGAGTTGCTTAAGCGTTTCTGGTTTGTTTGCAAAAACCTTGCTTTTCAGATATCCCCACAGAAAGAAGTCCGAAGCAGTCAAATCAGGCGACCGTGGAGGCCAATCTACATCACCATTTCTTGAAATAACTTGTTGTGGAAGGAGGTCTCACAGTAAATCCATTGTAATCCTGGCTGTATACGATGTGGCACCGTCTTGTTGATACCACATGTTAATCAAGCCCAAAGCATGCAATCGTGGCGTTAAAAAGTTTTTAATCATATCACGATATCACTCCCCATTGACAATTACCGTTACGCCGTTTTCAGTTTCAAAGAAGTAAGGTCCAATGATTCCTCCTGACCAAATTGCAAAAGGTGACTGATTAATAATTTGAGGATTTCCATTGCCCAGAACCAACTATTCTGTTTATTCACATATCCATTTACATGAAAATGTGCCCCGTCACTCATTATGATTTTTTCATGAAAATCGGGGTTATCATGGGCGAGCTGTAACATCCTATTGGCATATGTACGGCGGCGTAAATGGTCTTGTGGAAGAAGCTCTTGTGTCAACTGAATCTTAAATGGAAACAAATGCAAATCCTCGTGCAAAATTGTGGCTAAAGTTGTTCTTTGAAGACCAAGCTCCTGAGCACGGCGTCGAATTGAGGTTGATGGATAAATTTGAACACTTTCTTGAGCAGCAGTAATGTTTTCAGCCGATCTTGCAGTACGTTTTGGTCCATGCTTGGCTCTATCAGCTACAGACCCTCCTTCTTCGAAATCATTCACTACACGATAAATAGTGCGTCTGTCGGCGCGTTGTTTCTCCCAAAAATTTCATGTAACTTTTTCATCGTCACGGTAACAGATGATTGATTTTGATAAAATGTTTTAATGATCAAAAAACACGTTCGTTTATCGAATATTTTTCTATAACAAATTTCCCACGTTTCTACTTCACGACTGCCAAATACGAGCTGTCAAGACTAATATTTAACAAAAGTTGTATACCTTCCCGACAGACACCCTGTATCACAACTTCTACAGTATTTTAAGCTAAACCATATTTTGGAATATATCGCTCACCAATATTTAATTTTTACAGCTTATAATATTTTCGGAACATGTTGCTACATTTACATAATTTTTCTTGGCTGCCATGAATTTTGCATGATTTAGACCGCCAACAAATAATAAAATATAAATAAATGTTTAATAACGATGTCACATCAAACGCCAAAGATTTTTGTTCGAAATGTCTTATTTAAATGTGCTATAAAGTGTTCACACTCGTACATATAGGTATTTCAAATTTGCAAAAAAAAAAAAAAGAAAAATTATAGATATGAAAGTTTGAAAGCGAAAAGCAATCAAAATCTAGTTGTTCAATATTCATAGAACATTTGCACCACTTATTGGTGACTACGCTCAATTGGATCAATGGGTTTTTGTGTCTATTATGCACTCTTAGATCTCTAATTGATATCACTGATCGTTTTGAATAATCGATGAGTGACAGTGGGCTACCTTGTTAATGCTACAAGCACATCACCTGGTATATTATCTTCAAGCATGCAGAGGCAGTTGGGTATAAAAAAAAAACCTTTCGACATATAAATGCATTATATTCTGGGGCATGGGGCATGATTACTACCGTGTGAAGACCACAAAAGAATGCTTTAGATATTGTAGGTTAATCCAGCAGAATTTTATCAAACCTACTTCTAATACTACACAACCAAGGAGATGGAACAGTTAAAAAAAATTGCCTTCTTCGGGAGATCTTAGTCCGATATCGATCGAAAAAGTGATAGACGCTATTTTTTGTGACGCATTTATTATAGTTAGGGATGGGTTATTAATCGGTTAATCAGACTTTAAGACTAATCAATATCATAATTAATATGTTAATCGATTAACCAAAAATTCAGTTAATTCAGAGATATGATTAATCAATTAATTTGAATTTTGGGTAGTCAAGTTAGAATAATTTATTCAAAATTCAAATAGTTTGGGCAAGGAACTTATATTTATAAACAAGAGGGAACGATTCGCTTTTGGCGTGTTGTTATAAATCCGGCGTGTAAAAAGAAAACACAGGAGAAGTAATTGGGTAATTGGCAATTGCGCAAGAAAATCAATGTGCGCTAAGCGTTTTCTAACATTAAAATGCAACTGATTTCTGTGCAATGCCGATGATATTGGTAGAATGCTTCAAGATAAATACAAAATGTAAACTTTTTGTACACGTAATTATAGCAAGAAAAAGAGCGTATTTGTGTAAAATATTGCTCTGGCAATGTTGAATGTTCAGATTTTTCATCTACTCGCTGAAATTATAATGGGGGTGAAATTTTCTATCAGCATGAGAGAATGGTTTTCTCTTGTTTATAATGTTTATAATACAAATGAAAAATATGAAATGTTCAATTATTCAAATTCTGGTTAACTAATTGTTCGGTTAATCAATTATTCATGAGTTTTGAATAATCAAAATTACGATTAATCGATTAGCCCTAAATATGATCAATCTGAATGTATGATTAATCAGTTGATTAATTAATCTGGATTTTAGTTAATTAGATTGTCTGTCGTACACCCCTAACTATATTTTACATCGATTATCTTCCATCGAAGCATAAAATCAATGACGATTTACAACGCAGTCTCGTGAGTCATTTCAATAATACTTTAAAGGAAAGATGTCTGAATTTACCGAAGGAGGAAGTGCTCTTTCACCAACAAAAGACTCGCTTTCACACGTCGGCGACACTGATGGCCAAATTCAATGACATTTCTCTATGAATTATTTCCCATCTACACTAGCACCAGATTTAACCCTCTGCGACTATTCCTTACTTCCAAAGCTAAAGAAATATTTGGGAACAGAGAGATTTGCCGTCAGACAGCAGATACAAGACATCATTTTGAAGAGTTTGGCAAATCTTAATTAACCGTTAACCATCAATCATTTGAAAAACTTGGATAATAGTTCAACCAATAAAAGTAAGAAGAAAGAAGATCGTGTTGAAATATAAAACGTTAATCTAGTTGATTACAGCAGTTACAGATGCTTTTTGCAAACAAATGAACCAAAACTAGCAAATTATTAAATGCAAAGCACAAATGTTACTTACACATTCACATTTATTTATTTACGCTTTCAGTCTGTTACAGTAAAAAAATTCATTATTTTTCCAACAGGTGGATTTACTGATCTGTACCTTACATTGAGTAAGTGCTGTCGGGTTACGGAAGATGGCGTTAGAAAAATACGATTTCGTACTCAAAAATTCACTCATACAATTTTATGATTGCTTGACTCAGTATTGTTTCAGCGCATAAAAGATGGACTCCAACAAAGAAAAAGTACCGATATTTTATAGTTTTTTTTCGATAGTGGAGAAACGCAAGCCAGACGGCTGAAACTGTGCTGTGCTGTGTTTATGTTTCTAGTACTGTAACAACCAATTATGGGCAATTTTGGTTTCTCCGCTTTCTTTCCGGTAATCTTGATGTCAAAGCTTCACCAAGCTCAGAAGGTCAATTGTTAAAAACATCGATAAAATAGTAGAAATTGTCAAGTCTAACCGTTTGTTTCCTTTGATGAGGGCCTAAATATTATACAAAAAATCGTCTGGAACTACTTGGATAAGGATAAATACAAAAAGAAGCTCAACGTATGGGTGCCAAAAAAGTTAAGAAGGCAAAAACATTCATGGACAGAATTTTCTTCTGCGAATCGCTTCTGAATCGAAACAAAATCGATCCATTTCTGAAGCGGATGGTGACTGGTGAAGTAGGTCACTGACAACAACGTTAAGCGACATGGCACCAAGTGATTTCCACCTGTTCCTGACTGTGCCGAATGATTTAGCTGGTAACAAAAATTCGCTTAAAGACAACCTTGTGAATATCGACTGTCCCAGCGTTTTGCCAATTGGGGTGAAGTTCCTATTAGAGATATGGCGACAAATTGTCCAAAAAAACGGTTCATATTTGACCTTTTTTATAGACTTCATACTCTGTGAGAAAATAGGCTATATAAAATCTTTGCAGACTTAATTTCTACAGAAACGTAGGTGATTCCGGTGAAAAGTAGCTCGCTTTTATAAACCAGAGGAAATTCAACTGATAACAGCAACGATTTTTTATATAAAGGCAACAAAGCTGATCGATGGTTTAGAGCTTAAGTTTCAAATAATTGTTGTCTTCTGTCAAGTTCAGTTTTTTTGCAATTTCAATAATGGAAATTTTAACAACCGAACAGAGTGTTTATTCATTTTTTGCTCTTCGTGTTTTTTTTTTTCTTTAATCAATACAATTGAGTCCAACTACAAAAAATATTACGAAAGGATCAATCGGCGTCAGCGGCGGACTGGAAAACATTATTGCCTGTTCGTGCGATACGTTCAGAATATAATATTGTTTCAGTGCGTGAAACTTGGCCGAGAACTCGAGTATCTTCCAAAAATTTCGGTTTTTTACAAATAATTATCATTTTGTCATATAAAACTAACATCCAATAAAGAAGTCAAAATATTTCTCCCAATAACATTATATTATTGATAATTAACAGCTATCCGTTCAAAATTGCACTCTCAAATTCCATAGGAAAAAAGGATGCCAATCCATTTGTGTTTAAAAAGACTCTCTAAATGTTGCCTCTGCCATCTCAAAGGTGCTTTATCCTATAAAACCTCATCACCAGCAGCAACAAATGCAGCAAATTCAAAATTGCTCAGAGGATAAAACAGTGCCAATTCTGTAATAAGATTCAACACACAAAAACAGCGAAACAGCCTACAATTTTTTTATCAATGAAATTGGAGTCGCCCTAGACGCTCGGTGTTGCGTCCCAGAAACGGCGCAATTTTATTTTATCGCTGCTAATGTTTTTATTGTTTTTTTTTTTTCTCTGGAACAGATTGTTTTTTTCCTTTCACTGTATTGCTGAATAACAAAGAATAACAAGGAATAGCAAAAGAGAGAATTTGCATGAAACCAGATTTTCCTTCGTATTTCAAGTAAAAACAGAAACTACACCAACAAGAATCAACAAACGTGTTCAAATTGTGAATAAGGACGACGAACATAAAATCGAGGAAGGATTACAGTGGCAGACACATCAACCGCCAAGTTCGCAGAGTGCGAAATGTGCAAACTTCCATGTGAAGGATGTGGTTGATGGACTGATAGTTGGCAGGCAAAGTTACCCCAAATAAAACCAAATATCTTTTTACTCTGTTTCGGTCAAGTAGAAAAACAAAAGACAAACCAATGCCCAGGGGCAATGAACACGTCATACCGGTTTCGAATTTAATATTGTGGATGCCACAACTATTTCAAGTTACACTCAACAAACATGCAACCATTGCGAGTATTTGATTAAATGGGGGCAGAGCTGAAGCACACACACACACACACAATCCTACAAATGCCGAACAGTGGAACCTTTTTGTATAATATTACGTGGTAAGATGATTTGATGCAGTTTATTTACTATTACAGTTTAAATGGACTTTGCTGAAATTTGAACTCATAACCTCAGGGTTTGTAAACTGACAGTCACTTTGCAAAAGCTTCTTTTGGAAAAGGATAAGACCAAAAGAACACGTTTCCAATGGTTGAAAGAAAGAACTACAGCTACACATCTTTTAAAAAAGAAACGACACAAGACGTATGTCGGGGCTTTGACAAGAGAATTCGAAGTCCTTCTTTGGATAGTAGTACATGCAGGTGCATCTCACAATGCACTGCAAAAGGAAGGAAGGTTTCTTTACGAACCGGGACCAGATGCATATCGGATCATTTATGGGGAAGCGAGAAAACCTTTTTGTGAGAAAGGAAAATGGAAATATTTAGCACTACTAATATTACATTCTGGAAACAACGTCAGCTTTAAGTCTAATAAAAAAAGCACAACACACAATCGATATTTTTAGAGGGAAATAGGAAACTAGAATTCATGTCTTCTTTGTTAAGGGAAGGTAAAAATACTTTCAAGCAGTTTTTTGAAAGAAGATCCACGAGGAGCCTTTTAAAAGGAGCAAGCTGATATCCTTTTTTAAGAAAGGAAGGCAGAATTACCTAGGCTCAACATACGAGTATGCGGCTTTTTTAACAGTAGAGATATCTGGAGATATCCTAAAAGAAGTGAACTATAATGCATACTGGATATTTTAAAAGAGAATAAGAACAAGTAGCTACTTACTTTCGTTGCGAAAGGAACATGGACCTGAGGATCATAAAATACGCTCATCAAATCCTTTAGAAGGCAATAATAAAGCCCACCTCAAACTTTCATTGAAAAGGAAAGCTGGATTTACTTATGAACAATTGTTTTGGATTTCTAAAAAGGAAAGTTTAATAGAGAATAGTTTAAAAGAGAATAAGATGGCTTGGCTACAAGCCTTCTTTGAGAAAGGAAGCACTTCACGTTGCTGTTTGAAAATAAAACATGCTTTTTATTCAAAAAAGATTTACAAGGTGCATACCGTAAATGATCTTTAAGAAAGGCAAAGAAAAGACTGACTATGTGCCTTCTTTGGAAAATAGAGGAAAAGATGAAAGAAGCTAAACGCAACTGGCAGTGTTTTATAAAAAAAATACATTTACTACAGTTCCCTAAAATAGACGCTCCGCAGGACCACCAGAGGGAGCTGCTAGCAGGGATTGCCGGAGTAAGCACATGGTCTTTCGAATCTTGCAAAAATTGGCAAAGGCCCGCAAGAAAGTTTGACTATCTACATATGCTTGAAATCCTTTGTGGCACATTTTAGCTTAATTTTTAATTTTCTTTTGCAGTTATCCCACATTGCAACCACTACTTATCTTTTACGACAACTAAATTCCTATCTATGGAATAAAATGTTTAAAGGAGAATTTCACAATTTTTTATTAACCCTTGCCCACTGTTTTCCTCCTCTACGCGACCTTTTGTCTTTTTGCAACGACAACACTGCACTCAATGGCTTGGAATGAAATGCAAACACACATCCAGCACATGTGGTGACTGCTGTGCCAGTTAAGTAGACATCGCGTCATTCCTCCAACTCGAACCCCAACATGCAGACACCATGAAACTGCAGCAAAATATGGCGCACAAACACCAGCAATAGTAGCTGCACATTGCATTGGAAATACACGGGAGCGAGGGCGATAAAATAAAAGAGCAACCAATTTAGCCAACACGACTTGCTATACCAAGTGTGGCGTTTACAATTTTCAAAAAATAACGACGAAAATACCGGCAGCTTAAGCAATGCTACGGAATTGCAGTAGAAGGTGGAGGCGACGTCTAAATTCGGCTGCTTTCGGAGTAATACATTTTTAGTCGGTGCCACAAAATATAAAAATTTTAAAAAATTGTAGTCAGTGTCGTAAAAATTTTGGCAATTCTGAGGTTAAGGATTTTATTTAATAGTTCGATTATTTTGACAAAAATACATCTTTCTGCTATTAATTTTAATGATATAATTGTTACCTTCCGAAGTCCTCCAAGCACTGATTTTTGAAAAGTCGGGCAATTTATATGTGTGGTACCCAAAGAGACGTAACAGTGCAGATTATTCTCTTCGCAGTACTAAATACCTGATACGTACTCAATTATAATGTATGTATACAGAACAATTGAATGAAACACCATTTTTTCTTTCAATTGCAATCGAAACATTTTTTCCCCGATTGCAATCCTTAAGAGATCTGAAACTATCATATCATATTACTTTACTACTTTATCCCAAAACCTACATATTACAAGCAGCTTGTTGAGTTTTTGGTTGCTTTGAACGGCTTTCTCCCTGCGGACTGGTCATCCATTTTAAAGATCCAGTATTGGATCGGTATGACTTCCATTAATACAAGGAGAAAAAGTAACATGTTGACGTTTTTATTCCACCGTTTGCAAACGCAATATCCATTTGGAAAACATTTTTTTTTTTCTTGATCAAATTTTTGCGTATAATAGTGAATGTATTACTTTTTTATCTGCAGGATGACAGTAGCTGTCCTCAACTTATATTTTCGATTATTGATAATTATTTTAATGGATTTGTACGATTTCAAGATATGTCTTTTTGCCGTTCCGTCAACTTTAAAATCTGCAAACCACAACTCTTTCGGTATTCTAATATTTTCAAAGCAGTTACAACCTAGTTTAAAACCAGCAGACCATAACCCTTTTCAAGCCATTACTGAATTTGAACGATGTTTAATCAATCAAAAGTAACGTCAAATCAAAGCAAAAGTAACGTCACTTAAGAGCCATGATCGAAATATTATGAAATTTTGACAAGCGTCTTTTGAATGTTAAATTTATAATGTTAATGTTAAATGCTAAATCAATGTTAAATGTTATTAATGTTAAATGAATATTAAATTTTTAAAATAATATCAGTTTTTCAGTTAAGGGTAACAGCTACGTTACCACTAATTGATCGATGTATTGTATACTAAACCTTAAAAGAGCAAAGGTCAAGTCATTTATTTGAAAATTTCGCAATTTCTTCTTCGATTTTGATATTGTAAATGTATTTAAAGTACCGCAGAAATGTGTTTTTGATTCATATTTGAAACAGCGATTTGCTTTATACATATGTCGATTCGTTTTTACCTAGAACGAAATCAGAAATCCACATTGATTTTGTGTCTCAATCGAGATATAATGAATTATACTCTTTCATTAAAGAATCCGAAACGAAAATATGGTTTTATACAGTTTCGTTTTTTATTCTGAATCATAGCTAATGCCAAATCTATTTCCTTTCATTTCTAAAGAAAAATAAAATGGTTGAATAATTGAATTTCTGAATTTACAATACCCGTGTCTCAGAAATTTTCACAACTACTTATAAACGAAATGAATGAATCATAATCAAAATTGTTTCTCATTTCATTTCGGGTATACGAATCAAAATCAAAACTGTTTACAATTTCATTTTAGATGTGGAAATGCAATACAATTTGATTCGGTTGTCGGATTTAGAATAAAATTTTTGTATACATGTATATTTGATTTAAATTCCAGAAATTTTAAACAAATCAAATCTATTTTCGAATTCAATTTCGTTTCGACGATGATTCCTGCAAACGTTATAAAAAATTGTTTAAATTTCAGTGTTAGTTACATATATGCAATATTTCAAGGCAAAGCGAATAACGGTCTCTAAAAACTCATCTAAAAATGTTTACAGATCTTACCACGCCTACTTTATAGGTCTTATGAATAAATGAACTAATATTTTCAGGAAATTTTACATAATAATAAAGCTATGAATCGATAAGATTGATAAACCTCATGTTCAAAAATAATTACCCGATTTAAAAATCTGAATAAAGAAAGACGCAACAAAAAAGAATACCTTCATGGTTGTTGCCTACATATCCACTACATTATTTACTCAACATTCCCACCCTATCAGTTCGTGTCTCTGTATTCATTACATTAAAACGAATCGAATGTGGTTATGGGAACCATCACACCCATACTGCCCATTTCGATGTTGAGCTCGCATGTGAACATTTCTGCGTCACTGCCACCTCACGTACTTTCCTCTGTCTGTTGGTCTCATTTCCCTGTCTGTATGGGTGGCTCTTTGCATTAAAGCACTTTTGTGGTGATTTCTTTCTCTCCGTTTGTTTGTTGTGTGAGTATTCGAAAAAGGCGGCAAATAACATTTGCTCTTTTCTTTTTTTTTCTGGTAATACTCAGTTTTTGTTGCCAAAATATTTTCGCAGCGATTGTGGGACCCAAGTTAAGCCAAAAGGGGACAGGACGATTTTGCCTCACAGCTGTTGAATTGAAATGTGTGCAATGCTCTTGTTGGGCTCTCCTTCATCGGAAGACCCGGCCTGTTCTTTTCTTTTCATGTCAGCCCATAAAGGAAGCAGTGGGGCGACTTCAGCAGAGGTTGTTCGGTTGCCACGAAAATCGAAAAGCAAAATAAAAGAGCAAAGGCTTCGTAAAAATATTTACATACTTTTCACATGGACACATACGTTTTTATATAATATACTCGTTATATATGTATATATGTAAGTATATGAAAACATGCTTTTATCTACACATGTGGCTTGCGCTTCTCCTAATTCGGTTTTTATGTCTGTCGTTGTTGATTGAGGATATATCTTTATTGTTGTCTCAGACCATGTGTGGTTTACACTTTTCATTTGATATTTGATTATTACAAGTATTATATATACATATGTATATATGTATATGCGTATTTGTTTTATTTATATATGTACAGGGTGGCGCAATAGAACGCGCATATTTAAAATATTGATTAAAAATAAATACAAAAGGTATGGTTAAAATAAATCTAAGGCATTGTAGAGTAATAAATGGAGTTTATTTTTTAAAAATAACATCATCTAAATGGTGACCCTCTCTACGACGGCACTCCTCTAACCGCAAACGAAAATTATTGAAAACTTTCTTCAGTAATACTGGTGTAATGGCTGCCATTTCACCACGGATATTCTCCTTGAGCTGAAAGATGTTTCTTGGATTATTACTGTAGACTTTGAGTTTGAGGTATGCCCACAAACAAAGTCAAGAGGCGTCAAGTCTGGACTACGTGGGGGCCATGGGATATCACCTCTTTTCGAAATCAGTCTGCCAGGGAACATCTGCTTCACCACCGCCATGGAGTCATTTGATGTGTAACAGGTAGCTCCATCTGGTTGGAACCAAGTTCAGGAATTCACTATACTTGAACTTTCAATTTCTGGAGCCAAAAATCCGTCCAACATCTCAACATAGCGTTCCGTATTAACCGTGACGTTTTGGCCCCGCGCATTTTCGAAGAAAAAAGGACCAATTATTCCTCTGCCAGACATCGCTGCCCATACTGTCTCTTTAGGACTATGCAATGGTTTCTGGTGTTTGATTTTGGGATTTTCTCTGTTCCAGTAACGACAATTTTGACGGTTTACGAACCCATTCATAAGGAAATAACCTTCGTCAGAGAAAAGGATATTGTCAAAATTGGAAAATCGATTAAGCATTTCATTAGCAAATGCGAGCCTTGCTATGAAGTCAGACTCCTTCAATTCTTGTGTTAATTGCAGTTTATATGGATGCAGTTTAAGATCCAATGTTAAAATTCGTTGCAAACTTCGTCGCGATAATTGTAAGACAGACGATTTATTGCGAGTCGCCATTTCTTCGTACTGACTCCATAACTCTCTCAACATTGTCTTCGGTCCTAGATGTTCTTGGGCGACCATTTGCTTGTGGTTTAAATGTTGAACCGGTCTCTTCAAAACGCTTTACCCATATTTTAATTAAATTAGCACTCGGAGCTTCACTAATTCGCGTAGTCCATATTCAGCACAATATAGTCGCCTAGTAGCAATATATGAACGAGAGTTCTCGTAAAATGCGCGCATGCAAAATGCGCGAGTCTTCCCGTCGAAGTGATTCTGTAGATGATCTCTCTTTATTCCTTATAGAAAATGATATCTCTTCCGATACTTCCCACACATATTACCGATTTAACTTGCATATTCTTAGCTTTGACCCTTTAGTTGCATACTTGATATACGTTGAACATTTACCCAAATATGATGGCAGACCCAAAACGGAACACATTGCCACACCCCATCTGGTAGTTATCATACAAATTGGTCGATTTTCCGAACTTCGACCATTCCTCGAAATTTTCCAAATAGAAGTCTGCAGTAGAATAGATTTTTGAATTATTATTATTATTTCTGTAAAATTTGTGAAAATCGATTAAATAATCACACCTTTTTTATGCACCTCCCACAGTTTAACATCTTTCAAGCGGTTGCACTGAATTCAGATAGATTTGGCACAAGTCAGGAGATTATTAAATAAATTGTAAAAATGGAGACAAAAACCATTTCCAAACCATTTCTGAACCCCCCATATGACTTGACCATTGTATCGATTTTTTTTTTCGTCCGCGATCCCTAATTCAGCAGTTACTTACAGTTCGGTCATTCGTAAAGCATTATAATCAAACAAAAATTACCTGATTTAAACAACGTATGAAGATGGACTACATTGTCATGCCCTTTTGACGTACCACACATACAAATTGGATAACTTACTAGTTGTTCTTCTTGAATTTCCAAACGGAGAACCTCGCAATATTACAACTTCGCTGCTTTTATTGTATCATCCTCCCTTTCAGTCTCTACGCCGTGTTGCATCAACGCAAAAGAACACTGAGCAAAAGCATACACAAGTCAGTTCGCCTGAGTAAAATTTCCGTAGTGGTCCTTTTTAAGTTATTGGAAGGCAGAAATACGAGCAATTCAAAAATACGTATAGGAGTCGCCGCTCGTAGTATTGCCAATTAAAAATTCAGTAACTTTGATAATTTTAATTAGTTTTATTGAAATACTTCAATATATCATAAAAATATTTCAAATTGTAAAAAACATATTTTTAATGCTACCAGTATCATTATAACGTGTGTATCGTGGTCCGAAATGTTGTAGCTCATTAACGATGACTGGTTGCGATTTTCAAACCAATAATACTCTTTTCGTTTGAATTCCGTTTCTACAACTTTCAATGACTTTCTTTAGTCCGACGTAAAACGATATGCTTCCGCAGGCCTGTAAACAACAGAACACACTGATAGTTATCACAAAATGAGCACGCTGTTATTAGCCATTTGGTTACTACAGCAGCGTGATTGGTAGGTTGGTAACACTATCTCTGTACTTTTTATGTTATTATTGAAAATGATTAGGAGATAATTGTTTTCAACAAAACTGATTCCATTTTATTTCCATTCGTCTCCAATTTGGATCTAGCTTCACGGTCTCAATCCAGTACCAGTTTTGAACTAACATTATTGCGCTACCTAATATGAAAGTGATGCGAAATTAGGTGGGCTTCAACTAGTAACAGAAGTATAATTTTTTTTATTTACTATTTTTTCTTATTTTGGGACTTACTGATAGCTGTTCTTTCTTTAACTATGTACTCGTATTTTATTTCTTCCTCTCTGAAACTCTCTGAAATTCTTACCTGACATTTACTTTACATAGTTTATTGCATTGCATGAAAATACCTAATCAAAAGTCCTCTTTATCCTATTAGCAATAAAAGAAAATTACCGCCTTTCAGTGTCGTTTTTTATCAAAGTTAACCCAAAGGGTCATAAAAGCAACGTGAACGTAGAATCAAGCGCCATTGGAAAGAGGCAGAATAAGTGGCACGACAGAGTCCCGAAGGATATGAATAGGAAATACAAATATTATAAGTCAGGTAAGGCAAACCGGCGTTACACACACGTGTGCCAATTATCTGCACACATTCGTGCATGCACTTGTGATAGCGTTCTATATGTACATAGATATGTACATTTTACACGAATGCGTTGTACTCGTGGCAGATATGCACATGCCTATATTGCCAATATATCTAACAGTTGTGTAGAAAGTGACATAAGTCACAATATTTTGGCTTTGAGGTATTTTTAAAAATTTACATTTACTTTCGACAAGAGATTGCTTTTGTACTACACAACTAAAAGCTATGCATATGCCAATGCATGCTTTAGAATACTAAAGTTCTTGTCACTTTTACGAAGTTGGTAGTTGGTAGTTTTTAATTATCGACGTAACGTATATACGAATCAATTTAACTTCTCTATAAACAAGCAATTTAATTTTGAAGAAAAAAAAATTAAAACTACTTGTTGTCCATTTTTATGACGACTCTTGTAATTAAACAAATTCCCTTGTATCCCTTGAACGGAATATGGCAGAGCTTCTCACATCACTGAGCCCACACGCATTCTATTTTTAGACTCACTCAATTGGACCTGCGATTTAACGACAATTCCAAACCTCATAGTTTGAGAACCATGTATCAGACTTGTCGCTTACTCAACTAAACGAAATGTTTGTCACACACATCGCGGTGACCGCCGCTCAAATATTGATAGGCGAATGTTTGCGGCATTGAACTCACGATCATGCAAACGATAGTCATTTACACTAACTAATTATTATCTCTTAATTTCGAAGTTCTTAAAAAACGACAGTAAAAGCAGCCTTATGGACGCTCCACCATCGATGGCCGCTTTACAGTGTAATAAACGATGAACTCGCCGCTGCTAAATAAAATGGACATGACAAAAATCCATATTTTTATACATAACACATCGGCTTGGCCCGTTTTCCAGGGCAAAATTGTCTCTTTTATGGTATTTTCTAATAACCATGGTCAGAATTAATGTGGCCAATTAAAAATTGCATGAATTAATATAATTTCTTCCAGCATCTGTCCGTCATATCTTGCTTTGAGACAACAAACAAAATTGTGGGATTTCTAACCACCAGTAATGAATCAAAGTTATCCGCCGCTATGGTTTCCAATTGGTGTCCGATCGTAAGGCCCAAATAGAAATAAAATTAAGAAAGCTAATTCATATACTTAGTAGGAATATGCGATTAATCAGTTACTTGATTAATCATAAATTTGAACTAATCATCATCACGATTTATTAATGTGAATAATTGAACATTTCATATTTGAAATACTTTCTTGTGGAACACTCAAAGTGTTTCAATATACATTTTTTGTCGTTTAAGATATACGTAGCCTGTGTATTTCTTTAACATTATCTTCTTCCACAAACTATTTGAATTATGAACAAATTATTAATTAATTAATTAATCAAAGATTTGAGTAATCAGTATTTTTGGTTATTCATTCAACTCATTGATTATGATATTGATTAATCTTAAAGTGTGGTTAACCGATTAATCGCACATCCTTAATATGTAGTCTATTAACCTAGAAGTCTTATCTGCAAAATAAAATGTAAATATGATACATTTCTCGACAGGTGCGAATAAACTTTTTCGCACTGAACCAATTTTGTTCGCGAACTTACATTTCCTGCGGCATTTCAGCATACTAAATCATGAATTACTTTTTACAGAAATACAGCCAGGCGGACGGACAGAATTGCTTGAACCGATTCAGATTTCCACGAAAAAATCACAACTTTTTAACACTTTTACTTATTAATACTATGATTGAAGCAGACTCGTGAAACTATACCCGATGTTGTAGATAACTGTGACTTCGCTTTTTTATAGAAAGTATACCTTAAAGAATGGAATATTTTAAACTTTAAATCACTTTTGTAAATTGTCAGGGTAGAAGTTGTTTTATTTCTCATCTATGTTTTGTCGAAATTAATTTACCAAAAAATTGCCATCAGTAATTTTAATTTACTAAACTACATTTTTATAAAGTTTTCTGACAGAATCTATTGCGTACTAGTGACAATGTTCTAGGAACGCTGCTCTATACATATATCAGCAACAAATTATAAAATTTTTGTCGCAATCGATTGAACGGTATATGAGATTGCACGGAATGAATAAACAGACAGACAATCACATATCGTTTTTAATCTACTTATATACAACACACTCATATTTAGGTGGCAACATTGTGTTTTTAAAACGTATCGGCCTTCTAAAAGGGGAAATAGTGTTAAAAACAAAACTTGTTTAAAATTTTTCGTCTAATAGTTTTGCTCACATAGAATGGAGCAAGAGCGCACATTTGGCCACAGAGTACATCAAAGCAAAAATGACGCAAATAGAAACAAAATGTTGTAAGTATTATTCGGTAAATGTTGTACACATTATCCGTTTTGGACAAAAGGATGACAAAAACATTGGATTTGTCTGGTCAAACTGAATGTTAAAAAAAGAGGAGTGATTCCAAAATAATTAGCTGGACTATATTTTCTAGTCACAGCTTCAATATATTACAGATATCGAAGGTGGTACTCTTATCAATAAAACTATTTAACCACCAAGAACGTATTTTTTCTTTAATCATATTTTAGTAAAAATTAAAATTAAATTTTTTGTTATACTTTTACCCATTTCAATTAAAACGCATATCCTCTATTTATTGATTGTTTATTAAAATAGTCAACGTACATTCTAAAAAGCCCGAAAATTGAATTACGCAGCTCTATACTTTACACCAGTTTCCGTTAAAAAAGAAACTGAAATCGGAATTTAATTGGTTTATTAACTTAATAGCGGTAATTTATTTGTTGGATTTCTATATATCAACGGTGCAAATTGAAAATTTCAAAAAGCCTAAAATCTTTCCTCAGAATTTTTTTCAGAAAACTTACAAAAATGTATAAATTTGGGAAACCTCAAAAATATCTATTTAACATGACCCTTGCAAAGTCTTGTTTTTGAGATATGCATAAACAAGCACTAATATTGTAAATCTATTGCGAGTGAAAATATATTTCCACCGTTTTTTGTCAGAAATTGGTCATTTATTGTAAAAAAGCGTTACATTATAATTTATTCAAAATGTTGCCCATAGGAAGCCCCTACTTGTTTCCGTCTATGAGGCGGCACACAAATACCGCGTCAATAGAAAGCTTCTTCTTTTAAGGCTTTCCAGGAATCGGACCAATTTTTGTTTTTTGTCGCATGATGCGAAGCGCTGTCTAGATAGGCCATCTAATATCCTTTTGAAACATGTTATAATCGGAAGGACAATATCTGATCAATACTGCGGATGGGTTCATATCTCTCAATTGAGGTCTTCTAAGTAAGTTTTGAACGACTTCTCGTAAAAACCATTACGCTGCCAACAAATAGTTTAGTCGTGCTTTTAATGCTCGGCTCAAACTCCTCAATTGCGCTTGTTAGAGAGTTCCAGTAATGGTTTCTTTTGGTTTACGCTACTCATAATGGACGGCAGCGATATGATCCTACGAAATATAATATGACTTAGCCACGCGCTCCCTATGACCTCCTCTTCATTGGATTATCGCAGTGAATATGTCTGTTATTACCCGGTGCTATATAACGCCATTTCATTTGTGCAAAATTTGACGTTCAACATTTCTAGGTGTCAGTTCAATGAAAGCAAATTTCCATCTTTTTGAATTATTCCCGATGATATTAAATTGCTTGTTGAGTCACTCCTTATGTAATTGCTAGTTCTTCTTCTGTCACGAAATTTCCTTTAACAACGATTCCAATTCCCCTGCTTCGTACACATTCGTTCTTATACCACCCTTCTTGCCTTCGACGTCAAACTCATCGTTCTTAAATTTTTGAAATTACCCATGTCAAATCGTGCGATTTAAATCAGCGTCATACGCTTCTACAAGTAATTGATGCGCCTCAATTAAAGATTTCTTAAAATTAAACAAGTTCATTAAAAATGCTCTCACATAATGCTTACACGGTTCAAAAATCGAGATTTCGGCTTAAAACTAATGTGACGGTGATACAAAATTGCTAATACTTATTTTACAATATGACGTTTTGCATTTGAAAAGCTCAACCATAACTTGCCGGTCTAATCATCTTTTGTAAAACGGCGGAGATTTTCTTGTATTCCCAATAGTTGGGGACTTTGGAAACTCCTCTAATCAGTGCTTTTATTAATTATTAATATATTCTGCAGAAGATAATCGGAATAAATTTTCAAAATGTCTGCAAGATATCTCGATAAGTATCACAACTAGTGGTATGGAGGAATAAATTTGTGAACATCTTACTGTAAACATATTTTATACTGTCTACATTTTTGTGTCGCGATCGTTTGCATGATCGAGGGTTTACCCGATGTGTCTGACGAACACTGACAAGCCTTCTAAATGCTTTTCAAACTGTGACGTTCGGAATCGTCGTTAAGCAATAGGTACCGTTTGCGTTAGTGTAAAAATAGAATACGTATAAATTCACTGAGCGTAAGAAGCTCTCCCAAACCTTATTCATAAGATGCAATGGGAATTTGTTTTTTTTTTTTTTTTGTTGCTCAAACTTTAAGTGTTTTAAATGTTTTACACTAGAATTTTTGGGAACAGTATCGGCTACTTCATATTAAGATCCGTAAGAATCGATATCCAAACTTGAGGCAAATACCAAAAGGTAGTACTTTTCAGCGCTACTAAAGGGTCCTATCTTAATAGGTCACATCTTTCTCTTCACAATTGAAAATGTAATGAGTGTACCCAATTATGCAAAATATTCGTACAATCTTTTATCTTCCTTTTGCTGGAGAAAACCATCGGTTTTCATACAATATACATATACGAGGTGTGTTCAAAAGATAATGTGAATTTTCATTTTTCTCAAAAAATATTTATTTATTCATCAATTTCTATTTTACGTCTTTCAAAGTAGTCCCCCTCAGATATTACACACTTGTGCCAGCGTTTTTTCCAATCCTCAAAGCGGTTCTGATATGCACTTTTTGGTATGTCCTTGAGCTCTCTCAGCGATTCGGTTTTTATCTCCTCAATCGTCGCAAAACGCCTTCTTTTCATGGGTCTCTTCAATCTTGGGAACAGGAACAGGTCGCAGGGGGCCAAATCTGGTGAATTCGGTGTCTGAGGCATGATAACGGTGTTGTTTTTGGTCAAATAATCTCTCACAAGCAAAGATGAGTGAGCAGGTGCATTATCATGATGCAAAAGCAATGAATTTTTTTCCACAATTCCGGGTGTTTTTTCGTATTGCTTCACGCAAAGGTAATACTCCTTATTTACCGTACGACCTTGTGATAAGAACTCCTGATGCGCTACGCCATGGTAATCGAAGAAAACAGTGAGCAAAACCGAACTTCGCTGCCACACGCTTCATGTCCAAAATTTCCAAAAATATTGCATGGCAGGAGTCAACCGATATGCAGACATCCTCAGTAACTTCTCTAGTTGTAATTAAACGATTCTTCATAACAATTTTCTTCACTTTCTCAACATTTTCATCGGTTGTTGATATGTTGGGGCGTCCAGAGCGAGCGTCGCCATTCACATCTTTTTGACCTTCCGTGAAAAACTTGTACCACTTGTAAACATTTTTTTGACTCAAAGTACTCTTACCGTATGCCACTGTCAACATTTCAAGTGTTTTTGAGCACTTAATTCCACTTCTTACACCAAATTTGATGTAACTTCTTTGATCCATTTTTTTCGATAACAGAAAATCGCCGAACATGCAAAACACTTGTCTTATTTATGCCTCTTACAAACAAACTAAAACATCTTCGAGACGAGTGTACCAACATGAAAAAAAAAACAATAATGATCGAAAGTCGAATGTACGTAGCCCACGAAATTTGAAAATCACCTTATTTTTTGAACACACCTCGTATTTTATTTATTGGTTTCGCAACAAACTTATTCTGAAATAAGCAGTATTCTTCGACTCTTTATCAATAGGAAGAAATTCTGGCTAAGCTGTGATTTTCCCATGCATAAGACTTGATAAATTATTTACCGTTATCATTCCAAATCTCCTGACAAAAATTTGTGCCTGGTTCCAAAATAGCTATACAAACAGCGTATCATTAAGATAATATCATGCTACTAAAATTTTTTTATTAGCTTAACTTTGTGAAAAGCATAATTTGATCCTGAACTTGAATGAACAGAAAAAACGGAATTCTAATACATAGAACAAAGAAAATTTAAAAAATTTTAAAATAGAATTATTTTTATATACAATTTTTTGGAAATAATTTTCACGTTTAGGCGACAGAAATACATGAGAAAATATTATAGCTCTTTGTTGCCAATTTGCCAACTTGTTGCTAGATTATAGCATATTTCCACGATTTACCATATCCATAGTGGTAAACGGTGAAAATACACAATAAAAAATACAAAAAAAAAAAATACAAAATGAAATTCAAATTAAACGTGGAAACTAAAATATTAATTTATCAAACACTTATTCAAATCACCTAAATTACATGGCGTTAATATATGGTTACAAAAGGACAAATGTTATGAAATCATTACAAACTATGCAGAATAAAGCACTGAAAATAATTTTCAATTTACCAAATCTTTATTCAACTATGTCTTTGTATGTTAATGTTTGTAAATCCATATTGCCGATTTATGGACTTTATAAATATCAATTACTCTTGTATGTTTTTAAGAGTTTGAACAATTTCGGCTATCGTACCATTAGTTTTTCCCAGAACCAATCGTTTATGTGTACAAGACATCAACAAAATCTAAGAACACCTAGATGCAGATTAGAAACTACTAAACAACGCATTGAATACATGGGTAGTTTAGAGTACAACAATTTGCCTGCAAATATGAAAAGAATAAATAGAATATCACACTTCAAACGTGAACTAAAAAGTTTCCTTTTACAGAACCTTGAAACGCTTCTTATGTAATTGCGGAATAATCCTAAAGTGTATTGTACGGGTTCAAAACATGTATGTTTTGACATAATTTTTTATACACTACATGTTTTTTTTTATCTCTTCTTTCATACATAATTATAATTATAATAATATTTAAATTTGTAATTACTTTGTACATGTTTTTTTTTGCCAACTTGCCTCTAACATGCCTTAAGGGCGCTGAGGCCATTTTTGTAATCTGATATATATTTGTACACGAATTAATAAATATAATTACAATTATAAAAAAAAAACAAAAAAAACAACTATTTAGATTTAAGTCAGTTTCCAAATCAACCACACATACATAATGACGTCTACAAATTTATATAAATAGATTTTTCTTTCGAAGTCAGACAAAGTTCGTAGGCACCAACCATTCCAGGAGACTAACACAAACACACAAACAAACGAACACGACAGGTATATTACATTGCAAAAATGAAGGACATGGGACGAAGATTTGGGTGAGGACAAAACGAGTTGAAAAAAAAATTACGGTGCACAAGGTAGGAGGGGGACATACCTCTTCAATGCGCTAAAAGAAAATTGAGCAAAATATAAAACACACACAAGCAAAAAAACAAATATAAATTTCTCCATTTCACTAAGTGGCTGCCAGAAACAGCGTCACAGTGGCTGCCAAAAGTGTAGGGAAAAATGAAATTGCTCATTCCAAGAAAGCCCATATATTTCAAGACATTGCACACTTAGTTAACTTTTATCTCAGCTCGCAATATTTTCAGTATCACGTAGCTAAAAAAAATATATGGTGTTCTGTGGCATCTGCTGTAATGAATTAATTTATATCTCACAAAAAACTCTATTTTTTTTTTTTGGTTTCTAACTAAGAATTTGCTACAATATTTTTCTTTTGAATGAAATAACGACATTTGCAGTTTTTATTTTTTGCAATAAAAAAATTACTTAGTCTTTGGTTCAAACAAAATTATTTGATTTTGTTAATTTGCTTTCAGAAGATATATGTTATTTTAAACTTTGCAAATATAACGCAAATTATTTAAATTTTTTCCCTAATAACGAGTTGGAAATATTTCGCTTTTACTGTTTTCAAAAATAAAAAAATTCTTCGAAATGTTATAGCAGTAGTAGCTAATTTAGTAATAATTTTAATGTGAAAACCCTTAAACTATGAAGGTTCATTTAAACTTTTTCATAGAAAAAACAAATAAACAAATAAGAATAGAAGAAGTATAAATGTAATAAAAATAGAAACAAACTCGAAATTATCTTGCAAACGATAAATTTCATTCTCTTTCTGTTAAAAAACAAAAAATTATTTCCTTCAGATCATTTGAATTTTAATAGATAGAAAAATCTATAGAATCTAAAGTGTATAAAGTTTTGGTATGGAAAAGTTTTTTGGAAGTCACATATTTCACATAGAATAGTTATTCGGCAGACATTTTTCATACAGAAACGTTTTATAGTAAGTACATTTTGTAGAGAAAATATTGCCATACAGAAAAATGCTTTGGAAGGCACATTTCTTATACAGAAGTGTAAGACATTTTTTATATTGAAAAGCTCATTTGTAAACACTTTTCATATAGGAAAATTTCTATAAAAAACGGCCCTGGTAAGACATTTGTCACATACAACAATTTCCTTCTTACACAAAAAAGAGTTTCTTGAAAAACACTCCTCCATAAGGAGACTTTCATGGAATGCACTTTTTATATAGAAATGTTTCCCGTGAGATATTTTTCATATTGCAAAATTTCTATATTTGAGGTGGAACAGGTTCATAAGGTATATTTTTCATACCAAAGAAAGTTATTTGGGAGTCACTTATATTCTAAACGATAATTCTCTTATTGAATAACATCCTAGATTAAGTAATTTATGTAGAAAAGTTTCATATAAGAAAATTTTTATGTAGAAAATTTCATTGAACATTTTTTTGCATAGAAAAGTTTCATAGAAGAAACGTTTTACATAAAAGAAACTTTTTATGTAAAAAAGTTTCATAGGAAAATCTTTTCACATAGAAAAGTTCGATGATTGATACCATAAATATCGTAAATCTTCATGAAGCTTGTCAAAAATTGGCAAAAGCTAATACTTGTATTTTGTAAGGACCTTGCAAGGAATTGAGAACGGGCCATACTGAAGCACTCTTTTTGATACCTCTCAACAATATGTCAAATTTGTTTCAATTTTATGTTCTGGAATCTACTTAATTCCGTAAAGTTTTAATTTTTTTTTAAATCGTAATCTCTCCAAATGACCTTTTCTTAAGGGAAAAAATGTTTTATAGTTCTATTTATAATGAAGAAGCGCTTATTATTACTATCCATCGCCACGAAATTGAATGTGAACACTTTTTTCTATAAAAGGCTTAATAACATACTCGTACAAAACCTTCAGACCGTTATTTCGGAAAAGTTACCTTGAAAATTTTTAACATTTTTATATTTTTGTATTTTTGTTTAAATTTTTGTAAGAGCAAACAGTTTGGTTTTTTTCTATCACAAAAGATATTAGAACTTTCAAACTTTTTTAAAGAACATAAACTTTTCTTTTCTAAATTAAATTTTAAATTTCTGCGATCACATATTTCTTTGATCTCTTTTTAAGATAAATAAATAACTCCTTTCGTTCAGCTAAGCTTTGTAAAAGTTTTCGTTCTGTAATTACTCTAGACCATTCTATGGTCGTCATTTATCGTGTGTAATTTTTTCCACCGCCTCCCCGGTGACTTCTGATTTATGGTCATGGTTTTCTAACAGTTGCCTAGTTATTATTATACCTAGCTTGATTTTCACAACCACTCTGACACCCTTTCCCTGCTCTGTACAGAGGTATGAGGCAAATGGCCTTTCAGGGACATCATCATCACCATCATCGACATCATCATCGTAATCATCGTCATTATCGCCAACTCATATCTAACAATACAAAACAAAAGCAGCAACAGCAAATGAAATGTTCGTAGGAGATTTCATATTTACAATGGTGTTAAAACTTACAAAGGCTTTTTCAAAATACATTTAGCCGTAAAGAGCAAACGTTGCCGTGGTGCAGGGGTGGCTGCGGAGAGCTGGGTGAGCAAAGAGGGCAAATGTTTCAAATGTGCTTAACATGTAATGTTGTCACTACTGCAGCCGCCATTGCTGGCGCTGTCGCCGCCGCTGCTGTTTCTGCTGCTGTTGCTTTTGACATACTAAATACTTCTGCTGCCCCCTTTTGCACCACCCGGTCCTTCCATCATTTCCCCAGCGGATTCCCCCATTTAGGCCATTATAATATAACGTGCAATCTTTTCTTCTTTCAACTCGTGTTCATTTCCTCTGCCGAGGGGGGTCTCTGCACAAGATTACATAGAGAAAGAAAACCCGTAAACTTTGAGTATTTATTTATGTTGTTTGTGTTGCTTGCTGCTGTCGAGCTGAAGGGACCGACAACATTGGGGATACCCTTTGCTTCTACCGAAGCCATTGACGTCGTCATTGTTGATGTTGTTGTCGTTGTTGCTGCTGTTGGCCTTATTTAATACATTTTCCATAGGTCTCCGGGTGTTGTGTTTCCTTAAGCGCAGACAAAGGGGAAAGAGGAAATGAAACGTAAGTGAAATGTTTATCATTTATTTTGCAATTCTTTTGGCCACCTCTTCGTGCTGGCAGCCACCATCGGCTGATACCATTCACATGAATTTATATCATTTAAGGAGGCATTATGGGATTTATTCCAAGAACAGGAGAAAAGTTTTTGTTTCACATCCAGATCAGTTGAGAGGTATAAAGCTTACATTTTGTCAACTTTTATCTATAGGGGGTCCAAAAAGGAATTTAAGAAAATCTTGTATTTTAATACAGCAGAATTTATGATGATTACGAATATCATGGAGGCGGGGCTTTCTCTCCCTCTAGATTTACTGTATGATGAAGTAAAGTCTCTTTTAATCGACCTGGATTTAGATTGGCCAAATAGGAAACTAACCAGGTACAAAATTTAACCAGCGGCAAATATTGGAAAAGTTCCAAGAAAAATAGACCAACACATATTATTTTATCGTCGAATGTAACAAGAAATTCCATGAAGCGATTTTCATCTAATCGACTTTCAGCTATTTGACTTTTTTGTAGGATAAGCGGAAAATTTGAAATCTGTTCTGAGGTGAACAGAGATCGATTGTCTTCTGTGTCGGAAACTCGGCTATTGTTAACACTTTTAGATGATTTTTTTTTTTTTGTAAAATATAAAAGATTTTGTAGCTGAACACCAAACGAATTGCATACAAGATTTTCAGCACAATATCGGTACCATTTACATCAAAATTTCAAATTTTACATAAACAAACAATCTATGCTCAGTATATTTCAACCCACAGAATTATGTGACAAAATTATTACTTATTGAAACCGCGTTAATAAAACTACCTTTTTTCTAAATCACTCAATTGGAGATACCAGAATACGCCTTTCGAGCATTATAAAGCAAAGCTATGGATAAAATCTCAACTTTAAAATTAAAAATTTTTAAAGGAAATTTGACCTTTCGCGATGCCGCTGAAAAAGCGGATCAAAATAATCCATTTTTCAATGGCAAATTTTGCGTCTGCCTTATTTCTTTCGTGAGAAGGTACAATATCTCCAACAATATTAGAGAAGAACTAACACAACGCTAGGATTGCAATTTAGTTTCTTATCTGCTCTACCCACATATGGCCCAGCTGGAAATCGAAAGGTTAGCTGTAATACATTCGTAAATTTCTGCACATATTGAAAAATCACTGAATAAACTTTACTCGTCGATGCTACTTCTCTTTCTTTTGATAGAAATCTTTTCACGATCGAATAGTAGGTAACCATCTGTAAAGACTACTTTCGCCATAGGATTTAAATATTTTACTGCTCTTGCACTTCTCGACTAAAAAATACAAATTTTAAATTTTCATTTATTTTTGGCAGTGATCTTCAAGAAAGTTCAGTTTCGTTTCGATCTTGATATCGTAAACTTACTTAGAAATTTGTTTCTGATTCATATTCGAAAGAACAACTTCATACATCGATTCATTTAATTTGTCTGAAACGGAATTAGAAATCTACAATGATTCTGTTTCTCTATCGAAACATAATAAATCTGATATTTTGCTTTGGCGATCTGAAGCGAATATATACTCGTAATTTTATGCAGTTGCGTTTCTTAATCTAGATCAGAACTGGAAACATATTTCAAGTTCGTTCCTTGACAGAGAAAAGGTCTGTTTTTGAATTTAACTTTTTCAAATGCAATACAAGCAAAATGTTTGACAAACTCAATACAAATCAAAATTGTTTATAATTCTATTTCGGGTATAAGAATCAAAATTAAAATTGTTTGTAATTTCGTTTTGGATGTTTGAAATGGAAACAAAATTCAATACAATACAAAAACAATACAATTTGATTAGAATAAAATTTTATAAAAATAAAAATTTTATATATTTTAGATATAGATTCCAGAAACTGAAGCTAATCAAAACTATTTTGTATTTAATTTGGCGATGACTAATTCCTGATAATGTCTGTACTGATACTTATTATTTACTGTATTCAACAGATTTACACATGGATGAATGAAGTTCTGAAAAAGTACAGATTTCCGTGCTGATACACTTCTGAGGTTGCAATGAAAAATCCGTTTAGACTCGTACTTTACTGTGTGAGTGCTTTAATAGGCCGCAATTGTGCGCGATTGTTGAGCCTTTATCCATATCTATCCTTTATCTGAGTTAATTTATGTATGTAATATATGCAAATAAAGGTAATGCGTTAAACAAAAATATGTAACACATAAAAACCAGTTACTTGATATAAAAAACCGGTTTGTGCGTAAACACAAAAATTACTATTTTTGAAAACCAACGGGGTTTTCGGGTATAATAAGCCGAAAAACAAAACGGGGGTCCACCACTATGCTAGCAGTCGGCTGACTGAATAAAACCCCGAAGAAAGTCGCACAAATCGACTAAAAACGCACAAGTCGATCATTAAAGTCATGGTGCCCGTAATTTGGAATGCGATGTTCTACTTTTCGATTGTCTTGAAAAAGAAAGAACATTTTTGGATCATTTGAAAGACAAAATCAGAGAAAACCGTCCTCAAATCAAGAACAAGAAAGTTTTAATTTACTTAAGCAAGGCACCATATTACAAGTCGATGACAAAATTGAATGCATTTAATTTCTAGTTGCGGCTATTACCAGATTGCAAATTCCAAAAAGGTTCCCTTTCTTGTTTGGTCATATGATTAGCTTTCTGCAGAAACTGACGCTTATTTCGAGTTTTGTTACAAAATCTTCCTAAACATAAAAGCGGCTTCAATGTATGAGAGCAGGGTTAATCGTATTAACCTTGAAGGAGACTATGTTGATGAATAATGCCAACTTTAATAAAAAAAAATAAGGCTTTTTCTTTTCTTTTCATTTTATCGAAAATGCATAATTATACTTTCCTTCGAAGCAATCAAGGTATATGTCAGTGTTCACAACTTATCCTTCATATTTAGGCATCAACACAAAAGGACATTGAACGTTGGAGGTAGATATAAGCCAGTTCATCTAACTGCAATTTCTTAAAAATTTTCGTTGGAATTTAATTATATTTAGCAAATATGTTTACTTGTTTGGTGCAGAGACAAACTTTACTCACAACTTTTCCTATCGATCCATATCTTTGTGTTCTCCCTTACAAACGAGTCGCTAATCTTGGGTTTACCGATTCAACAGGTCATACTTTTTATCGGACCTTTTTCATATTGCACATTTGCATATTTATATTTACATCCCAAAGTATTGCAGTTGCATTGCGTAATAATATTTGCAACTGACAGGACTGTTTCTGATCCGGTGATGCAGAACATTTTATGGTTTACTCTGACCGACAAGAACAGTGCACGTGTCCAATAATTTCTGATCAAAAAAAAAAAAAAAATATATGAATTATTACAGCTCCTGAATGACATCAGTTCAAAAGTTAAATGATTTTTGCTATTGGACACTCCATTTCCGAGGTATAAAGACGTTAATATTTTATCGATCAAATCAAATCAATACAGGTGAATTGACTTACAAATACTTTCATCTTACGCCCTTTTGATTTGATATTAAAATATGAAGTTTGCCAGTAGGGGCAGCGCAAAGCTACGTTTACTAAATCATTATACTGGCCTCATTAAACTGAATTTTGTGCCATTGAATGAGAGATATAAATATATTAATATATGTAATAAATTAGGTATTTTGAGAGGAAGTGGTTATCCGGTTGAACCGAACATTAGAATGCAATACACTTGATAAAAATCTAAGTAATTGCTGTCTACTAATTAGGGGTTAGAGAGAGAAAATTAAATATCAATAAATCGATCAATTTGTGTGGGAGGTACTAAAAGGGGTGGTGACGATGCACTCCATTTTCATTCTCAGAACCAGAGTTAACTAAACGCATGTTGTGTAGCAAATTTGACTGAATTCAGAACTCTTGTTTGAAGTATATAGGTATAAACCTAAGAATATAGGTGAGTTAAATGGACCATTTGTATAGGAAGTATCACAAGAGGCGTGGTTATTTCACAGATTTTCTCAAGGTGCATAAGGAATTGTAAAGCAATACATGGGACAAAACTTTGGGCTCATGCAGCTAAGTAATATGAAATCACAGAAGAAAACTGAATCTCGGCAAATCAGCAAATTTGTATAGGAGGTACAGAAGTCCACGAGGGTTTAATGTGAGTCTCGCCGTGAAGGCCTTACCCACGGTGTGCGACACACTGGGCATATTACAATGCGATTGCCAACGCCCCCCTGGGATAGCCAAGTAAAAACTTGGGCTATCTAGGAAAAGGGGCTGACAATTGTGCTATTAACACATATTGGCAGCCCTTTCTTCGCAGCCAGGAGATACCAAATTGATTATGCTAGTATGGAACATAATCCCCATTGGCGGAGGTGAGGCCTATCTTACCACCTCTGCTACTCTATGCGTCTGTAGCACCCGGTTGCAATGCAACTCCACATTCGAGCACAAAGTCTCTACCAGCGATTTTGGTATCAACCACAACCCGCGTGATGCTCCCACTAGGGGTCCTACACCAAATGATCAGGCGGGAACTCAGTCCCGGGGCCTCCTGATCCCCACGCTACCGGCCAAACTCACCGGTTGGAGTTGCGCAGCAAAGCACATGGCTAAGCTACTACCAAATCGTGATTTATACACCATGCTTCACGGGATTGGTCGCCCTGTGGCAAGAGAAACAGACTGGACATTTTTACTGGATACCTGCAGGCACGGAGACCCCAGGCAGATGGAACGGTCGATACTACATTGCAAGGATGCAGTATCCTCACCGGTGGGAGGCGGGGAAAACTCCAAACCCCTTCCGTTCGGCGACGGTGAACGGTAACCATGAAATATAGACATAGGGAAGACCCCATGCCTGTCCGTACCCCCCGAGAGATCAACAAGATACAGATGACAAGGCACGAACCCGAGACCTGCCCGTGTGTATCCCTATCACCCCCGGTACCAGACAGCCTCTGGTGAAACTTCGTAAATATTCTAACTCTGTAGAAAATCTACTTCCAGTTTCAACCCCTTGCGGCCCAGCGACTGGTGCCCCTGCAAACGAGTACACAGCTGCCAACAATCAAGCTGAACGGGATTGTGGGATCAGCATGATCCGAACAGTCCCACAGCCGCTCAACCCCCAGGTCAGACTGCCGTGAAAAGGTCAGCAGACCCACTTCCCCAACTACGTCACAGTAGCCCTCCGCCGAGCAAATGCTCTGGAAGCAAACACCGTTGCTCTAGCCAAACCACCCTGTGTAGAGAGCATATTGCTAACCACCCAGTCATCCCCAGACCTTGTTATCGCTAATCCCTGGAGGTCCCTTATATCTGCATATAAGGGACATTCGCACAAAACGTGCCTCCAGTCTTCGACTGGTGCACTACAATTGCACGACTCGCGCTCGGACAGGGCTCTCTTATGCAGGAAGGCATTGAGTGACCCATGTCCCGTCAGTAAGAAACCAAGGCAGAGGTTAAAACCAAAGTCAGGGTTTCTTCCAACGAACCTAACATCTGGCAAAAACCTAAATGTTGCACGTCCGTTCTGACTCTCTTCCCAACGTGTTTGCCATCTCTACAAGACACATTCGTCCAAGAGCCCCCTACACTCAGTCCTACTCATGCTCTCTACCCCCTCAATGGGCCAGTCCGTTCCCGTAAGTGCATACCCTTCCCTGGCCTTGAATTCCGTCGCACGACGGATAACAACAAGATCCAGCGGGGCAGCACCCATCAGTACTTGAAGGGCCTCTGTCGAAACATTACGACACACTGGCATGCAAGCCAATAACACCACTCTCTGACAAGAGAGGATCTTACGGTACTCGAATGCAGACTTCACCGATTCGTACCACACAGAGGAAGCGTAAGTTGCCATAGCAACAAACAGCCCCTGATAGACGATACGAACTGCTCGTCTGCTAAGCCCCCAGTCACTCCTCAGCACTCGTCTAAGCTGGCCGACAGCGCTTACCAGCTTCCCTCTCAGCCTATCCAAATGAGGCAAATAGTTCATTCGCTCTCCCATGGCAACACCCAAGTACTTCACCTCGGTGACGCACCTGAGCACAGACCCATCAGGCAAACGAACAAGAGGCTTGCAAGATAATCTACCCCGCAATAGCATCATGTTGGTCTTATCGACAGCAACATCTACGCCGACATGTTCCGACCATTGCCTAACTATCGTTATCATGGCCAGAACCCTCTGTTCCACCTGGAAACGAGAGGGGCCCTCAACCATGATGAGTAGGTCATCAGCATACGCGCAAACTTTGCACTGGTCACTTAGCTGCCGTAATAACGGGTCCATTATTAGTTTCCATATAAATGGACCGCAGATGGAACCCTGCGGGCAGCCACGAACAACATCGAGTTCCACCGCAATATTTACCCCAACTACTCTAGCTGTTCTGCCACAGAAGTAACTACGCCAAAGGCGCAACTCCTGGCACCCTACCTCCTGAAGCCTTTCCAACACCCTCTCCCACAACAGGTAATCGAAAGCGCCCTTGAAGTCTACGAATACACCGAGAACATACTTCTCAGTGGATTCGCTCACGCACCTCTGAACGTGGATCCAGGCATCCTCAACACTACGACCCCTTGTGAAGCCGTATTGATAAGGGCACATGCCGTCAAGGACTCTCTCCCTCAGTCTTTGCACCATTATTCTTTCCAGTACTTTTCCAAGCACTGGAAGCAGGCTAATACCCCTGTAAGATCGAGGATTGCTCCTGATCTTATCGGACGATTTTAGGAGAACAATGACATTGGCTGTTTTCCACTGACGCGGAAAATAGCCAACATGTACACACTGCATTGTATAGGAGGTACAGAAGTTAGTCGGTTGATTTCCTTAAATGCTCCCACATATTGTACATATACATCAAGACGAACAAAAAACTGAGCTATTGAAATCTGCCAATGAGGAGCTATAGGGGGAAATGGAACTTCGGCAAATAGATACGTTTTTAAGGGAGATACCAGAATTGATGTTATAATCGCCGACTCATAAAGAATTAAAGATGCCTATCAACCAATCGACCCACCAGACAGACGACCATCGTTCAACCGACTTAAAGAGTCTTGAAACACATTTGGCCTAAAGATACTTGGCGCCTTTGATGCTTCTTTGTGAGCGTTAAATTTTTATCAAATCAAATGATTTGTGTCTTCATTCTTTCAACTGAAGATATAAAAATGGAGTCACTTTCACGATTAGACACTCTGAATTGTGAACAAAATTTCCAATTTTCTTCTCACATTATGTAATCTCAGTATTTTGATAATCCCCATTATGATTATTGTTGATACTGTGATAACAATTTTGTTGTTTGTTTCTGTCGTTACCCGCGAGATTCATTCTTCGTTCGCATTAATTACTATATTATTAGTTCGCAGATTGTGTTTATATGGCTGACTGGTTGCTATAACACATTTAACTGTCACTATCGCTCACTGAAAATATGACTGTTGGAAATATAGGGTTATCCATTTTTCGGCTTTAAAAGTAAAGCTAACTAAACGCACATAAAGCAATGATTTCGATAAACTTTTGTTTCATTATAATGCTTAGACCTTGTCATTATGTACGAATGACAGTGTCATTTAAATGACCGCCTCTAGATTGGTAGCAGCAGTGAATCCTTTTGAGTGGATCCCTTTCGGGCGGTATCTCGACAGTAATTTGACGAGTGTTGGATTTCAAAATTTTCCAACTTTTAGGGAATATTCGCGTAAACACGGCCTTTGACGTAGCTCCATAAAAAGACGGTGTCAAATCGCATGGTCTTTCTGGAAAATTCTCTTGCAATAAAACCACTTCCACTAACAGAAGCGTAAAGCTTTCAGCCTCTTCAAACTTTATATTCTTGCCAATTTTTTGCACAGTAGGCCGATTATGACGATCATAATCACCCCATATTGCACGAAAATTGCCCACGTTTGAATCACCGCTTTTGTGGTAAGTTTTAACTATTTTTAGGCGTTCTTCGGTTGTTAAACGATCCATATTCGTAAATGGAAACCTTTAACTAAAAAAATAGCACTTCAGATGACAGCTTTGCCAGACCGGCGGTTTAAAACCACAAAATGAATAACCCGTTATGACAGCTAGGACGGACATGCCATAGTACTGAGGTAATTAAAACACTCAACCATTTACTGCACATCACACTGGTGGGCCCACTCATGCAAATTGATCCCGGCATTCCGCTCATATATGTATATTGAGAGCGGACGGACATCGCACTCACAGCAATAATAATACTACGACCACCATCGTATTACATCGTATAGACAAACGACGTCAGCAGTGAACCGCATGGGAAGAGGTTATCAATTGCGCGTTGAAATTGTGTATTTTTCGTTCTATTTCTACCGAACTTCAGCTAATAAGAGGTTGGGGGAAAGGTAAATTATCAGGGACTAGGCGAGGCGATGAGTTGCTGCTATATGCGAATTTTAAACGAACGAATTGTGAGTCACAATTGAGTTAACAAACGAAAAAAAATTTTATTGAAGTTTGGTGATATTTTGAACAATTAAATTCAATTGCATCACATTTGCTTTGTTTGTTATTCGTTTATATGTAAACGTTGGAATCATTCTTATTGAAGAGAATCAAGGAGATGTGGAGGAATTTAGCTGAGAAGAATAACCACGAATGACCCAGTAAGTTAAGAATGTTGAAAGTAGGTGAAGCTTTTACACAAAGTTTATACAAGTTTTCACAGCTCACAAAAGAAGTTCTCACCGATTCATTGTCTGCCAATTTAGGGTTATACGGAAAAAAATGTTTTGGCACGTGTGGCATGAGGTAGAAAATATTCATAATATTAGTAATTATAATCATCAGTTCCTGGCGAAGATGAAAAGGATCAACTTACATACAACTTACAACAACTTAAGTAAATTACTACCAAAGTATATTAACATGGCATCACAAATCCCTAATCTATTATGCCGCTGCTCACACAAGAAGTTTTCATCTTAGAATCGAGACATTCTTTCAATTTTACTTTAATAACTCGCTAACAAATTTTCTGTTTAGAACCTCAGAACGATTATTATACTATAATATTATGATTTTATATGATATCCTACTTACTTGAATAGCCGTTCACTATTTTGAATCCCAACTTTGGGTTTGGATCAGCATTTTCACCAACCGAACGAATTCCGAGGCTGTAGAATCTCTTGCGAGATCTCTTGTTCGAGGTTTTACACTGAAAATAGAAAGTATGTAGGACTGATTAAAATATGAAGTAGCAAAATGAACAATTAATCAAGGAATAAATGAAATTAAAATCATGAATTGATTCAAACATCTTTAATGACAACCTTATAAAAGTATTACAAAATCAGAAAAACTTCTATGAAAACAAATCCTCCTGAGAGGAATATCGATGCATTAATTTAGAAAAGGCTTATCCAACCACTTTAAATCTTTTATTTGGCTTCTGATTCATATTTGAAACAAAAACTCAATTCATACATTGATTTGTTTCTTCCCTAAAACGATATTAGGAATCTAAATTTATTCGATTTCTTTATCGAAACATAATGACATAGATATTTCGATTCGAGGATACGAAAAGAAGGTGAACGAAGTTTCGTTTCTTAATCTAAAACAAACTGAAAACAAATTTAGTTTCATTCCTGGGCAGTGAAAATGGCATTTTTTCGCCAAATTGTGGAAGGTGAAAATGCTTGAATACTTTATTTTCAGAATTAACGATACCAGGCTCTCAGAAATTTTCAAGCTTTTCAAACATGTTGTGTATGTTTTTTTTTAGTTGAAAAATTTCAGATGAAATACAAACAAACTGACAGCCTGTTTCTATAAAATGTTCAAAGTGGTGGACGAACGAATCGCCTATGAACGAAAGCTTAGTTAACAGGGTTTCACATGAAAATGCTCGCCAACTATCAAAGTTTTCAAAAAACAATGTTCACACAAAAATCACAATTTTATGGCAATCTTTCTGAATAAAAATAAAAACAATTTGAAACGGAAATCCATTGCAATTACAAAGACAAACAAAAATAATTATTCGTTTGCTTGACGAACGAGTTGATTGATCCATTTTATAGAAACAGGCCGTGAATCAAAATCAAAATTTTTTGTAATTTCGTTTTAAATGTATGAAACAAAAACAAAACTCAGTACAATTTTGTTTCAGGTTGCTGGAATCAGAATAAACATTTTGTATATTTTTGATTTAAGTCCCCGAAACTGGAACAAATCAAAACTATCTCTCTGAAAAAAAAAATAGTCATAAAACATAGAACTACAAATTCAATCAAATACAATTACAACGCCGTTTGGTCGTTAGATTCTTGGTACTTTAAACGATTTTCTTTGACTGTTACATTTTTGACTGTAACAAATGAGATATATCTTCATTTCTTTGTCGATAATTCGACTACATCCATAAAGGCTAATGCTGAGCTCAAGTTTGCCGTTACTGTGTTCTTTTTTTCACGAGGAAAAAATTCCACGCTTGCTTGTGAAAAAAATTTATGGCATTATCAGCTTTTCTTGCATTGATTTCCAACACTGAAATCAGAGCAACTTGTATTTTTACTTCATAGTATATTCATAGTAACATCTTTGCAAATTTGTAAAATTGTGTCTTTTTTTATTACTTTCTACTTCACAATGTCACAATTGTATTAATGAACAGATTAAGACGCAAGAATGAAAGTTACTCTGATTTCAAGGTTTGGAAACCAATAAAAACAAAGTTTGGAGTTGCCACTTGGAACAGTTTTCCTCACGAAAAAACATAGTACTGTCTGGTGAAAAAACTTGGCTCCAAATTGTACGGCCACCGTTTTTTTTATATGGAGTTTCACCGTGAAAAATCAGCATAGCATAGCTTTAAAGCAAAGTCACATTTATTCAGATAAATGTTCGTCTATTATTACATGGAGGAGAAGATTCATCTCCCAACTGGCAAATGTTACAATCATGACATGCCGGATACTAAAATCTACCCCAGTTGAATTTCCGAAACTGGACAATTCTTGCTTTTACGATTCATCATTAACATCCCAATTGGCGTACCGTAAGCTTCTTCAGAAATTGAAGTTCCTCATCAAAAAACATTTTTGACTTCATCGTCATCATCATCATGATGCAGATCAGTGGCAGGAGTAGTTGCAAAAAGCAAAATAATATAAATTTAATAGAAAATGATGCCAATGACATTGTGTAAGAGAAAAACATCATCGCACAGACGTAATAACTAAAAAATACATTCATGATAATGCAACACATGTGATCCCTTTGCTGCAACAGCTCCCCTTACGAAAAGGGCCTCACTTTCTATGAAGAAAAATGTGTGCAACTAAAGTTATAAATAATTGAAGGGACTGACTGGGGCAACGTGCAACTTGCAAAAGGAACAACGCCATGTCAGACATAAAACACATCACAAAATTACAAAACAACTAAAGAGCCCACCATCATCATCAGCATCATCATCATCGCCGTCATTTGCAGCACCAGCGACCAGAAACTACTTTTAGTTTGTTGTACAATCAAGAAATGAATAACCCATGTTTATCCAGGCAGCAACCACCGCAGCAACTCAGCAACTCGGATCGGGCAACCAAAGTTTCATGAAACTTTGAGGCACAAAAAAAGACAGAAAAGACGGACGCACAAAACCGACTATTCAAACCGACGAATTCGGGCGTAAAAAAGTTGCTCTGTGAAAAGTATGAATAAAAGACAATTTGTAGTCACTTTGAGAACGCCGCCGACGCCAGACATTTAGACGTCAAATTGTTAGTCGTTTACACGCAGCGTACATGTGTGAAATGCAGTCGCCAAACTCGCTATAACGCATTAGGGTTATCCAAAGGTAATGAAATGCAGCAAATTGAAAGACGTGCAATATAAAACAAAGAATGGTAAAGCGAAAATCTAAACGGAGAAAACAGATGATAACACCTGCTGCACTGAATTTGTAACTTGGTAAATCAGCAAAACGTCTATCTATCTAAAAGTATTCTAGGTTTGATTAAATTATCACCATAAAACAACAACACTACATAAAAACTCCTTTAAGCTATTCTAGATCGCCTCTAGTTCTGGAAATATCATGAAAACAAATTTCGAGAAAGTTGAATTCTAAACTTTTTTGCGAACCACAAAATTGCCACCTGTTCCAAATGCTGCTTAATTTGTTACATGATAGTTAGGATCGGATGTAATTTGAGGCGCATCTAGAAAAGACGTCCAAACGCTTCTGAACGCACAAAGTTTAGATAGAGTCTCAGGAACTTAAACTTTCTCCTGCTATTTAGTTCTTCTCGTCTACCCTACCAACCATGATATATATCGACGGATTTTCGTACCGGAGCGTGTTTTGATGCGCTACAAGTTTTGGACCGTCCTTACGTAATTATAGAGAAATTTATTTTGGAAGACTTTCAGACCAAGCCCATCTTTAACCAGAGATTTTCCACTCTTCAGCAAGGCAGACAGAGCTAGTGTCTGAAACAGTTAGATTTTCGTTTGTTGGGGCAATAATTAAATTGCTTAAACCATAATAGCACCCATTTACAAGCACCCATTTCTCATATCTATCCAATCAGGTAAAGTCTTTGTTCGTCGACGCAAATGATTCCCATTAAACTCATTCTCAAAGTTTATGGAGGCTGCAGTAACATCCCCCAATACAGTAGCCCTCATCACCGGCGTCCCCTTAAGCATATTATGGAAATCGCACGATAGTTTGTTTACCTTAGTAAGGTCTAAAATGACTCAATAAGTTGAAGACTTCGTGTCGTTCAATGCCCTCTACAAACGTGTAAACTCCTCAGGAATATCAAATTCGGCCATGATTCCAGTCAAATTTTGACCTTTTTCCAGAATTTGCCGCTATGTAAATATCTGGCCAGTTATCAGTTTATCTGATCTGAAAAGATCCAAACAGATCGAATACGATAAACTCGATAGATACTTGAATGATCTTCGAATAGTTGGATAGTCGGATTTCCATCATCGGGAACGTATTCTTTTGGACAAAACGTGTTTGAGACACAATGCATATTCTATATTATCTCATCGCCTCTGGACCATCATGGTGGACAGCATTATTGTACATAGCCATGATATTGCTATATGACATATAATCATCACATATAAAGGTCATAATATCTTCATTTGTGTTACCTCCAGGAATTGGAAACCTATACAACTTCTCCCTCTGTATTTTCCACACGTTCTGCGTATCCGTACCATAACTTTTCATTTTTTGCTGTAACTTTCAGGCCCATTCCCATAAATATTCATTCTTTAGGTCCTTACATAACCATTTTTTTCATTCTTTCTTTCTTGTCTCTTCCCTATATTGTTCCCTCACAGCAAGCGCTTCAACTAGCTACAGCATTGCCATGTATACAGCAATTCCTTTCTCCGATGCAGTGCAAACATTCTTTATCTTTCAGGGCATGTTTTGGAGGGGTTGCCTAGAGTACACAACACGTCGTGGCGGTGTGTCAGATGTATCAGGATTGTGTTATGTCAGGTGCACGACGTTGTGTCGTAGAATTATATCGTCTATATCTCAGTGATATCGTTATTATCTTTAGCTTTTCATTGCCGTTTTTCCACGTTGAAAATTATTTGTCCCCCTTATCTTCTCCTTATAGCTATCCCTCACAGCACTATTTTCTGTTGGCTGCAGCGCTGCCATATACGAAGTATGAATTTCTTCGGAAACAATGCGATGTTCTCGGCTGTACCAGGACTTTTCTGGCCATGTACAGTTTTTCATGGCCATGTACGATTATTGTAAAAGTTGCCTTCGAATTAGCTATATGTTGCCGCTGTGTGTCATCAACATCAGGATTAGTAATTAAGAGAGTTTTTTTAATGTTGATTGAACTTTTTGAGAATAAAGTTTATCAATCTAAAGCCATTATTGTAAATGTTGCTTTGTCAGTTTCCCTACCTAACGGAGAACGGTTTTAATCCTCCATAGCAATTAAAAATGTTTTGATATTGTATGATGCCATTATTTCCTGCATGGCCAAATTATTAACTCAAACATTGGCACAGTACTGTATTTTCTCATTTCGTGTATTGCAGGCAATAGTGCATCACATAAAAACATGGTGCTGCGTCGTATCTTTAATTGAGAATATATGTAGTACTGTTCTAGCACTGGGCCGTTGATATTTTCTACCTGGGTTACCATTAAAACTAGTGATCCCTGAGGATCAGAAAAGTGTTTATGCACTGTTTCATTTTTGATTTCCTTTCTTAAAAACTTTAAATTAAACCAAATCGGGTAAAAAATATGTGTATTGCCATCGCTTTTGCTGAATATACGAGTATGTATAAAGTTTGGCATTTGGTCTGTCTACAGGTTCTGTGATGATATTGGTATCGAATCCCCAATGATTGTTGTTGTGCCTCCAACATACGAAGGCAAGATAGGAGATTCCCTGATCGTATATGGGATATTTCATTGTTAATGGTATCATTCGCAGATACCTGGTGAATTACTGCACCCAAAAACACGAAATGAAGGGTGGTTAACTTTATTTCATCGGAGAATTGAATCATGTTTTTGTTTGTTAGCATAATGTGCGGTTTCACCAAAATAAACAATTTTTTTCATGTTTTGATTTTTTGTTTGATTGTAAATTATTGATAATTTATGTGCTGGCAGTCAAAACGATTGTATTTGTTGCGGTTGAGAACGGAATATTGACAGAATGTTCCATACAAGAACGTGGCGGAAACAAAGTATAGTGTATCAGTAGTAACTCGCGAGAATTTCCGGAAAAGTGGTTAGAAGGTTTTTACACACCCACCGTATAGTCCGGACATGGCACCAGATGATTATCACCTATTCCTGTCTATGACTTGTGAAAATTAATTGTCTCAGTTTTTCCGCCGATAGGGACCACAATTTCTATGAGAGAGGCATAATGGAATTACCTCAAAATGGCAAAAAGGTATCGAACAAAACGTCCTAACAGTGGTAAATAAATCCTTTAATGTCATGCAAATATAATGCTTTCAATACATTTCTTCTTACTACACTAAATAGGCAGGCAGCGGAATCAGTTAGATTTGGCACATTTTATGCTTATGATGACGAACTAAATTCGGAGAAATAAAATTCAGGGCATTACCACATTCCTTCAATAGAAATTGATGACTTCAATACAAATTAACCTATTTACAGAAACCTAATTATTCATCTGTTATCTTTAATTCATAGCCTACATTTACTTAATTTTTTGTCGATTGTACTGCATTGTATCGCTTCGTAAAGCGATACCAATTAACCAAGCTATTCAGTGAAAAAAAATGTATAACATTGCCCATTAGGATACCACACATGCAAATTAGCCGATTTAACAGAAATCAGTGTTTTTTTTTTCAGGGGGCTTAAAAAAAACAGGTTTGCTTGCAACCCATGAATAAGATATGAAAGAGCTTCTATCATTTAGTGAGTTTACACAAATTTCCATTTTCAGACTTAATCTGCGGGGCTTGTAGCTTAAAGGCGATTCCAAACGTCAGTTTGGGATGTATTTAATACACTTACACTACATCGATTATTGGATTACTTGAGGTGTTCGTCAGACATATCGAGGCAGTTCAAATTCCCATGCATCTCATGAATGAGACTCTCCCACGTCTCTTCTCACATTCAATGAGCTAACACGCATTCTATTTTTGGACTCCCTCAACGGGACGTACAGTTTAACAAGGATTCCGAAAGTCACAGTTTGAGAAGCATTAGCCAGACTTGTCGCTTACTAGACTACTCGAAGTGTACATACTAACCATCGTGCCACGGCCGGTCACATATCGAGATAACCAATGTTCAAATAATGATAGGTGCTTGTATAGGGATTCGAACCCACTATCATGTCGACGATAGCCGCGTGTTCCAATTATCATGCTATGAATTTCAGGAAGTCATAATTTTGCTTTAGTTATGATTATTTTTCGACAGGAATCTCACACTTTAGCATAGAAGGAAGTTCATAGAACATTAATGAAAGTTGCTTCACCTGACTGAAATTTCAATTTCAATTTTTTTAATTCAATTGTCCAATGCTGAGAATAGTTACCTTTATCCCTAAAGTGACAGTATATTTCATGCAAATAAACAAATTTTCTACCAAAGCTGTTATAAATATGCACACACTACACTACGTAAATGCAATAATGAACATGTGTTCGGACTTAAATACATATGTCATATAGAACTACACACAGTTTGACGCTTTGATACTCCTACAATGCTGCATGGTCATATTTGTGTACATGTCGGTATGCCAGCACGCCATATCTCACCAAAAACAACGACAATAATGGCACAAACAATGAATATATCCCATCGCCTGAGACAGTGTAGGCCAACATACCCCCGACCTGAGCTGCCAGATTCGCAATTGTGATCTCAAAAAATTCACACAAAATACCCAAATTAAAAACATATTGAACTCAATCGAATTCGCATTTCATTATTACTATTAAAATATGCCACCTTATACTCAAACAGATTAATTTTAATTACAAAATTTCTAACCTCATGTCATATCTTGAAAAATCACAATTAGAGACAAGCACGGTTATAACGAGCCCGGAAGAACCAAACATTTCAGTTCCTTATAAGCAAAATGCATTAAATACAAAATATTTAAAAATTCAACATTTTAATTTACTTTTATCGAGTAAGAAAATAAACAAAACAAATTGAGTATGCGCTCAAAAAAAAAATAAATTTTTTTCTGAATTTGGGTTGAAAAAATACTTAAAATAAGTATATCAAATATAATCATTGCTGCTAAATTTTACTTGAAACGAGTAAGCGAAACTTAAATTGATTAAATTTAATTTGATTTGGGCTCGCATAAAAATAGTACGTACTTAAAAAAGTACACAAACTTCCTCGAATTATTTACATTCATACTTATTTTGAGTAAGAAGGCATCAAGTGCCATATGGAGGTCAATTTTACTCAATTTGATTTTGTTTTAACTCAAAATTAGTTCACTTTCTGGAGTGTGCTAAAAAACGAACCGTAACATTTTAAATCCAAGTCGTTGGTGTCATAAAAAGAAATCCATCTGTATCTCACATTATCTCGAAGTCATTAGAAAGATAAAATTTCGTACTCCAAAAATATCTCAGGACAATTTTTTGGTCGCTTGACTTGCAGTATTAACTGAGCACGAAAATGGAAATGGAAAATAGACCACATTTTACAATTTTTCTTCGATAAAGGAGAAAACGAAAGCTAGACGGCTGAAAATGTCAACAGTGTTTACAGTCCTCATACCATAACAGCAAATCATGCGCAATTTTAATTTCGTCGATTCCATTCTGGTAATTTTGATGTCAAATATACACCACGCTCTGGAAAGACAGTTGTCAAAAATGTCAATAGAATAATAAAGGTCGTCAAGGCCTATTGTCATGTAAGCACTGTTTCGATTGCCTAGAGAATAAACATTGCACAAGGAATTTTAGAAAACACTTTAATAAGGCTGGATACAAAAAGAAGCTTGATGTGTGTGTGGGTGCCACAGAAGTGAACACAAAAATTTCGAATTCAAAATCCAATTATTTCTGAAGCGCTTAGTAACTGGTAATGAAAAGTGGGTCACTTATGACAACGTTATTAACCGAAAACGGTCGTATTCGAATAGCGATGAACGGACGGAAACGGAGGCCAAGCCGGGACTGATTCCCATGGTGATGATTTTGCTGTGTGTTTGATGAGATTGGCAGGGAACCATTTGCTATGAGCTTTTCTCCTACAGCCGAACTCTTAATTAAAACATGTACTGTAACCTTTGACCGTCTGCAGGAAGCAATTGTCCAGAAGTGGCCAATAAACAAATTCCCTTGCATCCCAGGCATGAGACATGGAAGAGTTTCTCACATTCAATGACTATTCGAAGTGTTCGTCAGATACATCGAGGTGACCGTGTACGAGTATATGATTGACTCGAGATCATGCAAATAATAGTTTCGTTTACAATAGTTTTCGGTCACAATAGGAAAGAAATGTTGTTCCATTAGCACAAAGCCTGACCACATATGTATACTTATATCGATGGTGCGAAAAGCTTTGGAAGCTTGATTGGAAGATTCTTGTACAACCACTCTATAGTCTTGACCTGGCACCAAATGATTACCAACTGTTCTTCTTTATGGTGAATGATTTTGCTGGTGAAGAATTTTACAAACAAAAATTTAAAATTTTTTTCAATAGGAATGAGAGTTTCTATGAGAGAGACATAAAAAAATTAACTTCAAAATGCCAACAAGTTAACGAACAAAGCTATTTTAACTATGCTAAATAAAGTTACCAATGTCACGCAAAAATAATTGATTCTCTTACCTACACCTTATGTTCCAGAAAAAATGTCAATAAATTTGTAATACCTTCAGAAGAATTCTCTATCCCAATTAGATTTTTTGTCTTATTTAGAAACTCCAAACCCCTGATTCCTAAAAGCAATCTCCACGTCTGGCAACCCTGCCCCAGCAAGCCCCCTCTGTTAATATCCACCTTATGGAGTAGAACCATACATGCATAGCACACGTTACTTACAAACTCACTTATATACTACGTCAACAAAAAGTCGTATCTACTTATTCACACACAACACAACGCTGATTTTAATACAATTACACAATTGAAATTGTATCTTTTGTTCTTTGTCGTTGGTGTTGTTATTGTTGTTGGTGGCGATTATGATGGTAGTCGTTGTGGTGGTGGGGACAGACATAACAAGTATTGACAAACAGAAATCACTTAACGAGGGAATTCCCTCTCTCGCAAAGACCACAAATTCGAAAGAGTACATTCGAATTGGCTCTCATGGTTGTAGAGAAGCAAGAGCGCCAAAAAAAAAAATGACGCAGTTGAGCTCGTAAAAACATTTGTTAAAAGAGTAATTTGTAAGAGATACAATATATTGAGAGCGCAGCGGTTTACTAACTAAGAGCGACGAGTGAATGAAATAACCATAAAAATTATTTTTAGCAATTTATTGTTTGATAACAAGAAATTCTTAATTTTATCGTCTTAAAACTAGGTAAGTCAAGTGGTGAAATATAATTGGACTAGAAGTTAAAAAATTAAAGAGGTTTACTTTTTGTTACTTTTAAATTTGCACTCATAGGAATGATATATTACGTATTCCGATAAAACTTCATAAGGCGATGGAGACTTGTTCTTTTGTCCGAAAGGCTGGAACGCAAATCTTAAACAATTGGAGACACTGCCACCTACCAATAGATCAATTGTTAATAGTACATTTTGTTGTAAATCTCAAATATATTTAAATATTTTATAGTAAATATTTTTCAGCACATAAAATGGTATACTCAATTGTTTGTGGTCTAAAGATTAAACCTTGTGGGATCTATCAAAATGGGCTTCAAGCTCTCACGAATTATGCGCCAAATTGCATCATATTTATCTACGTATTCACACACATTCTTTGATAGATAAGTATAAATCCGATTACAATACAAGATTTTAGTCCCCCATGATATGGAGCGTTTCAATCATCTTTCAATTTCTTTTCCAATTAGCCGCAAGAATAGCCGATTGGAAATTAAGCTGATTCATTCTTGTGTGCCAACTATAAAACTGGTTTCGGAAACTCCCTGTAATGGCATTCTTTTAATATGATGTAGTCCATAAAATCACTGTATTTTGAAGCGCTTAGCCGCATTAGTATTGGGATATATTCAATAAACTCTTAATTCATACGACTCCGAGCACGTTCTTAATTAATATCGGTCGTAAGCAGCGCAGCAATTTAAGTCTGTCAACTTTGAAGCTATGTTGTGGTGTGCGCATACAGATGACATAGACATATTTGGCGAGGTAACTGTAGCAAGTTACTGCAGCCTTCTCAAGCACTGAGAAGAATTCAACAATACCGCTGATATCTGACGAAAGACCAGGACAACAATGAGTCTACTCGTTTGGAACTTGCAGTGAAAATGACTTGATTTATGTTGAATTCTAACGGAACCCGACAAAGTGATATACAGGTATGTGATACAAAACGTTTTCGATTTAAAATCGATGCAAAAACGATGAAAGTTGTGATGCACATCTCTTTATCCATTTCGTTCTATGGAAAATATGGATAAGAAAGGTGTGATAGAAAACGAATTACCGTTTTCATTTACGGTTTTAAATCGAGTAGTCTTTGTGTGGCGATTTTGCAAAGTCGCATTTCTTTATTCGGAAGAAAAATAATAAATTGCGAACAATTTAAAACTAAAGTGAAGAAAATTTTAAATGTAGGTATTTATATCAAACATCTGATAAAACACAGACTTATTTTGTATATTTCAGGGGAAAGCACGCAAATTCGAGGCAAGAAGATAAGATGCTAGATTTCATGGAAAAGTACCCACAAATAGGCAAAGGATTTGTAAAAGAGGATAGAGTAGAAGTTGAAAAACTTTGGCAAACCCTTGCTGCTGAGTTGAACAGCATTGGTCCACCACAGTCAAAATATTCATTTTATAGTCGCAAATCTAAAAAAAAATTGAATTAATATAAAATTTACACAGATACAACTCATCTAAATTAACTCACAATCATGGCATTTATGCTGTAATATCCTTTTCTATTATAAAACAAATGTTCCTGAGTACCTGGTTTAATTATTGTAATGTGGGTACCGTCTATGCAGCCAACAACACCTGGAATTCTGTATTTATAAAAAAAATGTTTTTTGGACTTCCACATTTCTTGTGGCTCAGCGGAAAGTTTTATCCAGTATTGGCACAACATCTGCTCCAGGAGAACAAACATGCGTCCAAATATTTTAGAAAATGTGGTGCGGTGCATAGCTATGGCAACATCATTCCCCACAGAGCGTTGAAAGTAGCCTTCAGCGAAAAATCTGAGCGTTGCTGCCAACTGGATTGCTAATGGAATGGACGAGGGTGTAACACTTGTCCCAAGTTTATCCATTATCTAAATAAAGGCTTCTTTATTTAAGCGAAAGCATTCTACAAAACTATAAACAATTATGTATTACTGAAACCTTGGAATGACACATTTGGTTTACTTTTTTCCCGGCAAATCTAGTGGGTTCGAAGCATCGCGTAACTTTTTCCTTTTAATATTTTCTTCTTTATTTGATGCATCACTTAAAATTGCGGACACTGCGACAATAAATGCCATGTTATAAAATTATTTTTCAGCTTACACTTGTTAATTTGATTCTTGTTGTGCAAACACTTGAATTTTAAAACGTAAACAAATGCTCTGAGTTGTTTTTTGCAAAAGGATATGGTGGAAATGAAACACAACTGGAAAATGAAATCGATACGATTTCTGTCACAGCTAAAATCTATCTGTTCGTTTTGGTACTTCGTTTTCATTTGAAAACGAATCGATTTACATCACATACCCCATAATTCGTGCGATGCAAAATAATATTCGAAAAATCAAAAAAAGATCCAGCAGTGGAATATAATCTCTGGGAATGCATTCACTTTGCCTACCAATTATGCTTTGCTCTTGTTTGCTTCTCACATATAATAAATTCATAAATATCACTTAAACTGTTCTCTCCCTTGCACAGATACGAGTATATCTGCCAGATCAGTATTACCATTTTAAACAACTAAATGTTTCCGTACAGCAAACCTTTTTTGTCATTCACTTCCATCACCTATTGGATATCGAAAATATTTGCCATCAAATTGGTCACAATTGCAAACTTGTCCCAAATATCACTCATACGCCTTGGGCGACTTGGCTGATTTCGTGTCGGCTGGTTCAACGATGATGGTTAGTTGTATGCAACGCAATGCAACGCATACAACTTTCAAAAAAGCGTTACCGTTTTATTCACCTCTATAGCGTGGCAGTCATTGTTGCTGCTGCTGTTGTTGTCAGTGTTTTAGTGTACCATAGTTTTGCCATAAGGACCGGTTTGTTTAGGAAACACTACTGCCATCACACGAGCAACCATCACTTGAATAAACAGCTGCAATTTTCAAAAGTTGTTGTTGGCTCGCAAACAATTTGAAGTGGCTGGAAACTGTTGACGACTACAACAACAGAAAACCGCATTTGTTGTAAAGGTGAATACAACCAACCAGCAACAACAGCAAAGCGAAAAAGCAAGAGACCACAGACAACAAAACGGATTCCCCCAATTTAAACAACATTGTAGACGGGTTGTATGAACGCAAGTTCGCCCATTCGTTTATTCGTTCATTCGTTGGCGTATGGTTCATAATGAAATGCTTATTTGGCTAGTAATATGGACAGTCGATACGACAGACTGACAGACAATTGGATCGAGGCTGGTTGGCGGCTGGTGGGTTCAGTGTTTGTTGTTGGCTCACAACGTTGGTTGCACGTTACGTTACGTCGACGACCAGTAAATCAAACATGTGCACTGTTTGCCGCTGCACGGCCATATAAGGGAACAGGTTTTTATTATCAATGTGGCCCCTGACAACGTCTTACCACAGGCACCAACAAAAAAGGAGTGGATAAAAGGGAGAGGATAAAGCAAACAAGTTGACTCAAACAATGCCACATACAATGGTGAGCAATGAATGGCGGCTATCAACGACACCAAAGATTTCGATGACGACAAAATCAGCAATGACGATGACGACGATGATGGAGACGGATATGATTATGACGAAGGAGTTGCGGAGAAGTTGTTTTTCATGATGATGAGGATGATGGTGATGATGACGCTCACTATAGCCGCTTTTTTCATCATCATTATAGTGGATATGAAAACAAGTTTTTTGTCTTTTGGATTATCGACTCAGTGCCGCTTTTTTCGCCAGCTGCACCGCAACGATCAACAAATGCATATTTGTAGAGCAAACCACACACAAGTATTTCCGCTTCGATTTCTTTGTTTGTTTTGCTATGAATTCACTTAAAAGTTACTTTTTACGATACAACGATAAGATGTTAAATGACTCCGATGGCTGAGCGCAACATACAACGACTACAGACAGCCGTGAACGTTAAAATAGAAGTGGTTTGAGAGTAAATAGTTTCAATGGAGCAGAGAAGAGTTACCCACATCAAAAAATGTTTTACGAGACCGACCGTGGAAAGTCTGTGTGCCCGGGTCTTCATTAATCGAAAGCAGGGACCTTGACACGATCATTCCTCCGATAGATGAAAGTCGGTAGATTGATACTAGGTACTAATCAAATTATTTCTCTAAACATAATGTATTATTATAATACATAGGCCAAAAAAAATTTCGATTAATCAAAGTAGTATTGGCGCCACCAAACAGATCTAATATACACAGTTTTTGCGAGATCCGGATAAATTGTTAAAAAAAAAAATTCAAAAACGTTTTCCTATGTCTAAAATATAACATATATCAAAAACAAATCCATTATTTTCTGTATCTGTATCTCGCGTTGTATTTGGTTGTTAGGAAAATTGGTTTGGTTAATTCGTTAGTTCACCATACGTCACTTCTCATGACGTAGAGTTCATTCAAACACTATCATAATTTCCTCCTACTCTAAACCGTTTACTACTGTTTTATTGTGTTCTCGGTCTAGTCTTCAGTGGTTATAGCGTTTTAAAAAAAGTTTTAAAGAGTTGAAAAAAAATTATTTCCGAAAATGAAAAACGGCTGCTGAATCCAGCCGAAAATTAAAGTCTGTTTATGGAGAAAACGGGCCAAATGAAAGAGCTTGCCAGAAATGGTTTAAAAGATTTTCTAGGGGCGACTTCTCCGTAAAGGACGCTCCCAGATCAGGACGACCAAAAAAATTGTTTCCGAGGTGGCGAGAGATTTAATTATCGTTAATCTCCGTGCAACAGTTAGGGAAATGCCTGAAATTATCAAAAAATCAGTCTCAACCGTTCACGGAGTCATAAAAGAGCTCAGATGTGCTCGATGTGTGGGTACCTCACTCCCTCACCGGGGCCAACCGCCCGAATCGCGTCTGCGATAATCTAAAGATACGAAATAACAAGACACCATTTCTGAAGAATCCCATCACAGGAAATGAAAAGTTAATAGTCTACAAAAATATAACACGGAAAAGATCATAGGGGAAACCAAATAAAACCCCTCAATCCACCTCTAAAGCGTGCCTCCAGGAAGGTAATGTTGTCAATTTGGTGGAATGCCAAAGGTCTTTTTTGAGCTTCCCAACAAATCAAACGATTAATGCGGACTACTTACATTATATCGCACAATTAGATAAATGGAAGCCGGCATTAAAAGAAAAACGGCCGAGGCTCATCAATCGGGGAAAAGACATCTTCCATCATGACGCACACAGACAGCCTTGCGGACCCGTCAGAAACTGTCAGAGCTTGGGTGGGAAGTTTTACCTCACCCACCGTACTCCCCAGACGTAGCCCCATCCGACTATCAGCTACTTCACAGTCTGAGCAACCACTTGAAGAATTTGAATTTCAATAACAGCGAGGAAGTGAAAAGTTGACTTGAAGAATTTTTTTTTCAGGAAAACCACGCGAGAGGTGGGAAGAAGTTATTAAAAAAAATGGGGAGATAATATAATAGATTAAAATAATTGTTTTCTTGTATACAAATTTGTAAATAAATTTGTTTTTAAAAACGATATAATTGCTATCGAGTTACCCTAGATGGCGTTAGAAAGATACGATTTCATACTCAAAAACTACTTAGACAGCTCTGTAATTATTTCACCCAGCAATGTTTGAGCGCGCGTCAAAAGTGAATACCAACAAAGGAAATCGCTAATTTTTTATAGTTTTCTTATATAAAAGACGAAAGTATACATATGTCAGGCGGCTGAAAATACGAATAGTATTTGTAGTCCTGACACCAATTGATTTTGACGATTCCGCTCTCTTACTTTTGATGTCCAAGATACACCAAAAATGTTAATAGAATAATGAAGATAATCAAGGCAGATTGACACATAAGCACTGTTTCGATTGTCCAGACAGTAAACATTGCACAAAGAGTTGTTTGGGACCACTGGATAGAAAAGGGCTGAATACAAAAAGAAGCTCGATGTATGAGAGCGACAAATTAAAAGATTGATCACTTACTACAACGTCAAGCGAAAACGGTCGTAGTTGAATCGTGATGAGTCAGCGCAAACAGTGTCCAAGCCAGAATTGATGGCGAAGAAGGTTTTGCTATGTGTCTAGTAAAATTGGAAAGAAATCGTCTACTATGACCTGCTTCCCAAGAGAAAGTATTGTATTCCATCAGGACAACACCAAACCACACACATCGATAGTGACCCTTTAGGAGCTCCGGGAGCTTGATTCTTGTACATCCACCGAATAGTGTTTGCCCAACACCCACTGATTGTCACCTATTGCTATCTATGGCAAATGATTTTGCTTGCAAACAATTTGCTTCAGGAGAGGCCTGCGAAAATCAACTGGTTTCTATGAGAGAAGCATAACTGAATTAACTTCAAAGTGGCAACAAGACATCGAACAAACCTAAGCCGAATTATTTTAAATTTGATAAGAAACTAAACCTATTTGATGCTTTGCATGAATTAATATCCCCCTCCGTTCTATTCGCAGTGATTTCAAATGTATTCAATACCGTATGTTAAAATCAAATACAATAAAAAGATCGTAAGTTCGAACTCCGTTACAACCACCTATACGATGTGTCTGACGAACATTTCGGGCAGTTGAGTAATCGATAAGTAATTGTCAACCTGACTTTCGTAATCATTAAACTCTTCGCTAAGTGAGTCCAAACATAGGATTTCTGTAAGTTGACTGAATGTGAGAAGCCTCACATTTCAGCAGTCGGAATATGTAGTCTGCATAGCAAATGCCTTCAGTACCGGATTCAGACTAATCCTTTTCGCTGCAGCGAGAATTATAGCAATAAGTTGAACCAATTTGGAAGGCAACGCAGTGGCTGCATTTCGAGGCATCGAATGTGATTATATGCATCACGTCACATCACGAATAATAATAGAGAGACCAGTTAGCAGACGATAAAATTTCGTGGATAATGGTTTCTGTTCAACGATAAATAAAAAGGATGACCGCTGTGCAAAATAAGCCACTTAAACAAATTCAAATTCGTTTTTAACGCAGTTTGAGCTGGTTTTAATATCGAAACTGGAGTGGAGTTGGAATTGAAATTGAATTCGGTATCAGGAAATTGCCAATTTGGAGTCAAGTTGGCGTTTCGAATTTTAGTAGAACTACTCGGCCTTGCCGCTAGTATAGATTAAGATCACCGCATGGTTTTAGCTAAGATACAACCAGAGATTCACAGGATCAAAACACGTATTTAACCAAGTGCAAAAATAGCTAGTAATCACAAAGCAGCATACTTTAACATAATCGCTCGATTACTCGACAAAACGTCCCATATCCCGTTGTTCCTGTGTATTCTATATCAAACCCTTGCAAGGTACAGGAAAAGATATAAGGTCCGAAAATTCTACCAGAATGTGAAAATTTATGGTGGTGGGACACTTGGGATAAACATAAGTGAGGAAAGCATAACAATTATTTGAGTATCATAGATTACCCAGTACATCTTGTCGGCCAAGCTACCTAAGATCGGCGACAATGAGTTAATAATGAGCATGCATCGGCTCTTACGCACAATTTTGCTAAACGTCTTATGCTTGGGACGGTCCAAGTTTATGTACCGACTACCGAGGTAATTGTTTTTTACACAGCCAACCGAAATTGTATGCGCCTGAGGTCCAAAATGTCTTTTAAAATGGTGTTAATGATCCGCTTGAAATGCTAAGATCATTAGTAAGGTGCCTTATTGTTATTCGATGATTTTTGAGTACAAAATCTTGGATTTGTCGGAGGTAACTTTCATCTGTAGAGGCTGAGGGTTTTAACTCGTTCTAGGTCTTCTTTGCACGGCTTATGCCACTTGGAACCATTTCTTTTCGCCAAACTCTCGTTACCGTAGATTTCCTTCAAAATTATAAACATTTTCGCAGCAGTAATTCCATTTCATAAACTATATTTGATGACATCTCTTTGTTCAGCAAAATCACAGAGCGTAGAAATCACCGAAATCACTTTGTGTGTTATACAAAACCAGTCGTAGCCCAAATACTACCGACATTCATGATGTGTAATTTGGCACAGAAATCGAAATTACTGATGCCATCTTTAACAAAAGCCATATGCTACTTGCGTATGACGATGATACAGACATTACTTGCAGAAAACTGAGAGATGTTACTGCAGTCTTCTCAAACAAAAATGGTTTTGGTGGTGATGGTGACAAAACAAAGTTATTAGTTAGTTTCGATGAACAAAGAGTTTACTCGTTTAGTAGACTTGTGATAACTGTAACTATGGAGTGGCGGTAGGATTCATCATCCTCAGTTTCGCTGTGAATAAAACTAATGATGTCAGTGTGGAGATTAAGATAATAGTACTGCTTGCAAACCGATGTGGCAAAGGGCCAAGCAAACCTTAAATGACGAAGCCCTCCCTTGATAAATAAAAATGCAAACATACCTGACATTGGTTACAGCTGTTCTATTCTAAAGCGCAGAGCCTTGGGTAATGACACCAATTGACGATATAGTGGAATGATATAGTGTTTTTTTTTTTAAGAAAAATACTAAAGAAACTGTATGAGCCCACCTTCGCTAAAGAAGAATATGAGCTATATATCGACGTCAGTATGTTCAAGCACATCAAAGTGCATATGGATCCATTGTTTTGGATAAGGCGACCGAAAGCCCTTTGAAGTACTGGTGTGGCTTCTGACGACAAATGGGAGAAAAACCGCAGAAAACACAAAGATTGCGATTATTTGCTACGTGCGGCATATGATAGATAAGAATATCTATTCCAGTCGCTACCGAAGAACTAGCCGACTTAACAAAGAAGACACAAAAATGTTAGCGACACCCATCGTGCACAATATAGCTGAATACGATGTACTTTTTGAAATGCTTATCATTTCAGCTATCTCACGCACCTGCAGCCGACGGACATACAACACCATTTTGTGGATGTTGTTAATCGTGTCTGGCGTGGACACCTCTATTGATCGACCACTGCTGTGTTCGTCTTAGCAGCTCGTACTGCTTCGTTTAAACCCTGCTATCTAAAATTTTACAGGTCGTAAGTGAAGGAGCAAACTCCCGAGAATTGAATCTAACTCGTCTTTAATGTTGGTTGGACTAAGACCGTTCAAATGGAAATATTGGATAACATAACGGTGACTAATTTTGACCATGTTTACAAATTCACAGAGATCGTTTACTTTTGATGGCTCAAATAAAAACGTGGCGTCGTAAAACTTAAAACGTATATATTATAAGATTGTCACTTTTTACCAAAATAATTTTTTTTTCTTTTCAAATTACTGGTACCATCTATACGTCAGGTCGGCTAGTTTTGGGACCGTCCTCGTAAGTACTGTAAATAAGGATTCCATATATCCGGCATAATACAATTTTTTTTGGATGTCGTTATAAACTTTTACAGAAATCGTCCAATAATGAATTGATTGAAAAAACACTTAATTTTTTACTGCAGCCATAATCATCATCAAAAGAAACAACCTCAACCTAATATGAATTTCTTGGCCTCACTTTTTACTATTGTCTGCATACAAAACAACAGACTGAACTTTGGTCAATCTACTCCAGATACGGTAATGTAATAGTTGGATATGGCTGATTCTAATGTGGTATGCATCTGGTACTGTGCTCGTTTCAAATTTCTACTTGTCGCAATTCCTTCCGATTTGATTTGACTGTCGACTGTATAACAACAACAACAAAATTCAGTACGGAATTCAGTAAACCTCTTTTCTTATAAAGGCAGAAATATGTGTCGAATCCAAATAAAATTTCACACGCATGATTGTCTTGTATTCCTTTTGCAAAATATGAAATTATTCGCAATTGTGTTCATGTTTCAGATCCTAATTAACTTTATCGTCCGACTTACAGTCAGTCAGACCGTTCAAATTTTCCACGTACAAAAAACAACCATTAAACACCTGCTTTAATCGCCCCTAGAAATGAAAAATTTTGCGATTTTGTTCGTCGCCACTTAAAGAATTCAGCTAAAATCATGTAAATTGCAATGTCCACATGTGTGAACAATTTATGATATGTCTGTTCTTCAAGCCGTCTTAAGACTTTAGGCGTCACAGTCCCAGCTACGGGGGCAACAACAGCAACTGCAATTACCTGCAACTTAAACGACGATGATGACGACGCGACAGCAATCAACAGCAATAAAGTAATCTTTGTCTGAGATTTATATTTGGCAGAGAAACCATAGCAAATATCTGACGGCCATTTGAAAATAAATGGAAATCGTCATCGCAGTAAGTGTGTGCCCGTATTGAAGCAAGGCAAGAGAGCATTATGTAGCAATGAGCAAAGAGCGTATCAATTATTTTTACCAAAGGAATGTTATTATTATCAAATTATTATTATCATATTATTATCCCACGCCTCTTTTTCCCCCAGATACCGCGAGAGCTGGGTTACTGGGTTATCATTTACTGCTGAACATGACGGTGGTGTCGCCCACAAGTCACTTCAGCACTTTTTTTTTTTTCTTCTCAATCATTATTCCTCACTACTATTCACACATCACCGTATCACCATTAGGATTTAAGAATCACGATTCGGCTTATGTGAAATTAATACAAAATCGATACTATTTCAAGATTATGGTATAGCCAGATTTCCAACCCTAAAATTTGACGTAAATTATTAGCGGAATAATCTTTTGTAAAATGGCAGAGACTTATTTGTTCTCCCCGTATATTGAAAAGGTCTCACGATAAACTGTTGCTATACCTGAAGACTCTTAAAGTAGTCCTCTAAGATTTTTAACTGTCTTTGCTGAAGACTTCGTGTCGGTCAGTGTCATCGTACAAAGACGTACAGGTTTGCAGGAATACCAAGGTCGGTCACGAGTCGTAACTCACGACTTCATACAACTTTTGACGTCTCGGACTGTCGGTGCCGTCGACAAACGAAAAATTTATATAAGAAAAATTTGAAAAGGGTGGCGCGCCAATTGCACTACAATAAGAAATTCAAATAACTTTTTTTTAATTCAAATATTTTTTTTATTGTATAGAAAATTCAATTTTATTTTATATAACTATGATATACCGAAAATGACCTCCATGTTCATTCACGCATATGCAAGACTTGATCAGAAAATTATTCATTGCGGGATCGCCTCAATTATGGTTTTAATGGACTGTCTCATTTCAGTCAAATTCTTTGGTTACGTTTTGTACACGTTTTGCTTGTCATAACCCCATAAAAAAAAATTTTGGTGTAGTCAGGCCAGGTGACCTTGGATGCCGGCGGAAAGTGAAGTTTCTGGATATTAGTTTGTTTGGGAATATTTGTTGGAGCTCCGCCATATCCGGTCTGGCTATTTGTGCAGTTGCCCCATTTTGCTGGAACCAAATGCTGTTGATACGTCTTCGGAGCACTTCTGGTTAAAGAAACTCCTTCAATATCTTTAAATATTTGTCCTCATTGACAGTTGATAGTAGCACGATTCGATCCCTTGTTTTTGGTTATTGCTGCACACCTGCGTGACATGGACTTAATTAAATGTTTTATAGTTTGGTATCGTGGATCATATTTCCACATCAACGTCAACTTTATTAATCCCTCAAAACGTACAAGATTGCTCTATTTATACTAAAATTACTTATTCATATATTTTACAGAATATACATATTTACAGAATAGTGTTGTATATCATATACTTAATTCTAGAATGTTCTTATTTACATAACAAGTGAAAAGGATATAACAATAGATTATATAATGGGAGTGAGAGGAACAAACATAACTTACTGTCGTAAACGTAATTCTAGAAAAGTCCCACCCACAGATAAAGAGGGAAAGAGATTACATATAGCATGCTTGAATGTTTTGGGAGCGCCTATGATGATCTTTCTAGAGTATATAGTACTAGACTAATTACACTCATATACTACAATAGTGACCTCAGGAATTTGTCTCCAGCTTTTCTTCTGGACTTCGAACTAGGTATTCTTTTTGGGCAAATTCTGACTTTGAACCGTTCTCTTTAAAATTGCAAAAACGATTTTCTATTGGATTGAGATCTGATGGTTGGACCGGCCATTCAAAAACATGGATTGTGTTGTTCTGATATAATCCTTTACAGGTTTTGATGTTTGCTTCGGATCCTTGTCGTTTTTAAACGTCCAATGAGGCATCGCACTGTGTCGCGAGGGTGGCCAAAAATGGTTAACGTCAATGTTAGAATTCGAACGTTTTTTTTTTTAATTTTTTTTTTGTAACACTCTGGTTAGATCATACCTAAAATATTTTTTAAAACTTTTTCTAAATTTTAAAGTTACAGTGATTCAAAGTTAAGGTTTGTGTACATCATACGAAATTTATGGAAAAGCTCCAAATTTAAGGTTCATTTATAATACTAAAAATTTAATTATTTGAATGTAACGGCTACCAAAATGTATAACAGGGTGTAAGTGGTGCCTTTAATTATAATTACAACACTGTTTTTGTGTACAAATATTGATCATATGTCAGATCCCGTTAGAAAAAGATAGTAGTGAGGCATTGTCAAGATTTTTCAGCAACAGCGAACTTTCGTAGAGAATTTAAAAGAAAGTAGAGATAACACTTTTCCAATTTTTTGGTATTTTGTAGCTACAAGTATGTATTTTAATATACTTAAAATTCCGCTGCTCGATTTTGCACGAATTTCTTTTATGATTGTTTTTCAGTGTCAACCTCATTGCGGATTCGCACTATTTTTCAATTGTCGAAAAGCATTTTAAACGAGTATTATTAGAAAGTGAACAACAGAAAATAAAGCATACTTTATTAAAATTCTCTAACAATTGGTCTAAATATCATCGCATTAGAGACAGATTTGAAACTGAGTTGAGTGACTGGCTAGATAGCGAACTATTTTGTGAAATCGTTTGTAATGTAAGTATCCGTGTAAAGTTTTGGTATTGCAAGAAAACTTAATTATTTTATACTATATTAGGAAGCAAGTACAAGTCGTAAAGGCCGACCGAATGTTTCTTATGAGGAGGGTTCAATGCGAACAAAAAGGGGGCGAGTGGAGGAACTTGCCGCTTCTACTTCATCTGAAGCTCTTAAAAAAGCCGCAGAAAGGTTAACAGGTTCAAATACTAATGAAAAAATTTCTGTTGAAAGTGCTCTAGCATTATACATTAATATGGATTTATCTATGATGCAGTACAATATGATGAGGAAAGTAGTAAATTCTATTCACAAAGATTGCTTTCCGTCATTCTATATGATTGCAGATGCTAAAAAAAAGATTTTGCCTGATGACGTTCAATTAACAGAATCTTCTGCAGAGGTACCCTTACAGAAGATTTTGGATAAAACCGTAAGAAGCATTTTAGATGTTAATGATATTGATACCAACAATGATGTAGTCCTGGAATGCAAGTGGAGATTTGATGGTAGTAGTATGCATAGTGTATACAAACAAAAATTTCAAGATGAGGAAGCTAGAGATGAATTTATGTTTGTAACTTCCTTCGTTCCTTTACGCTTTTTGGATTGGGCAGATGACCAAATAGTTTGGGAAAATGATAGACATTCATCTTGGAGGTTATGTAGACCACTTAAAATTATTTTTACAAAAGAGAATCCAAGTGTAATACAATCAGTAAGGGATAGCATAAATACAGAAATTGAAGGTCTAGATACATATAATTACATTTCAAAAAACAAAAATCTTAACGTTCACTATAAAATGCAGTTGACAATGATAGATGGTGCAGTTTTAAATGTATTAAGTGGAAACAGTAGTAGTTCAACTTGTGCTTAATATGGAGCTAAGCCATCTGAAATGAACAGCTTATCGATTTTCGAAAGGCCTGTGAATGAGCAGTGCTATCAGTACGGATTGTCGACATTACATGCATGGATCAAATGTTTTGAATGCATTTTGCATATTTCTTACAAACAGCCTATAAAGAAATGGAAAGTGGCAAAAGAGAAGTATTCAAGCAAAATTTAAGTCTGAAGTGGGTCTTATAGTTGATAAGGTTAAGACAGGGTATGGCACAACGAATGATGGCAATACTGCAAGGCGCTTCTTTTCCAATGTCGAACTTTCAGCTTAGATTACTAATGTAGATGTAATAATAAAATATTTTTCAACTATTTTAAGAACACTTTCAAGTGGTCATTATATACATACATCAAATTTTGAAAAGCTTTTAAAAGATACAGCACTTTTATATTTCAAATTATATCCTTGGTATTATATGCCTTCAACTGTGCATAAAACTCTAGTTCATGGTATAGATTTTATTAAATATTCCACTATTCCCATTGGAATGTTATCAGAAGAAGCAATAGAGACAAGTCATAAAATTATAAGAAATGCAAGATTGAAACATACGAGAAAAATAAGTAGGATTGCCTCCATGGGAGACCTAATAAATTATCTTATTCTGCAGTCAGAGCCATCAATTTCGATGCATAGTCAGAAAATACTTTTAAGGAAAATTGATATAAATGATCTGAAAGAGTATTTAGTTACAAAAGAAAGATTTCAGAGCATAAAAACAGCGAATATGGTAGAATCTGAAAGTGATGACAGTGATAGTTGTTAATATATTTTGATTGCCTGTAATACCTACCTTATATATTTTATGTATGTATGTATATTGAATATGTTATGTTAAATAAATAAAATTCATGTTTTTAAATTTCTTTTCACTGAATTAATAATTTTTGTAAAATTTTACTCTTATATGATCACAATTTACAAATTAAAATAATTTTTTAATTTACGTTATTTGTATGGGAGGGGGCTTTTACGATTTTTTTTAAAACTGGCAATATGCTACAATATAGCTAAATATATTTACATGCAAAATTTCAATCTTATCGGATCGGAACAGATAAAAATAGGAAACTTATTGAAAAAGTTAAAAAAATGTGAAAGAGGTATTGACAATTTCCGTGGACAAATTGCATCTTTTTCGTATCAATGATATAAGGGTGGTGGGCGTGTCCTTTGAGATAATTTCATAAAATTTATCAAAGTTATCTGGAATATATCAGAGACCAATCGAACCAAGTTTTGTTCAATTCCAGAAACAACTTTGGAAGAAATGAGGTTTTTTCATTACAGGATATATGGGAGGTGGGCGTGTCCTTGAACCGATTTTCTATTGGTTTGGTTTTTTTTTCTTTCCTACTTATAAAAGCAATGTGTACAAATTTTCATTCTTTTCTGAAAACTCCTTCTATTTTTGGCCACCGTTTATATGAAAACACGACACTGTGCGTCGTATTCCATTCTGCATGGAATGAACATCTAGAACATCCTTCTACACAAAACGATCCATAATTCCCCCATTTCTATGGAGAGGTCCAGGCCAATTTGCGAAAAGTTGGTCCAGACCATAATGCCTCCACCTCCATGTTTGAAATTAACTTTGCAATTTCGACAATGAAGTTATGTATCCGGCCGACATCGAACTGTGCACATTTTATCTGAATTTATTAAATTGAACTTGGATTCATCGCAGAATTGAACTGTTTTCCACTTCTGAACGGTCCAGTTAAAACGAACTTAAATCTTCTATGTTATAAAAAAAAAATTCATGGTAACTTCCCAATTTTTGACGTCTTGCATTTTTTGTTTAGCCTTAATGGTTAATATCATTATTCGGTAGGTCTGTAGCTTCTTAAATCATTTTCTATTTCGCGTCTGTGAATTTTGCTGTGGTGCCTTTTTAAATTTAACGCTTTTACTACTCCTTTATAAGTAACAAATGGATTTTGTTTTCAACATGCCACAAATAAACATTTCACTCCTTGGCCACCTACCTGAGCGCAGTATCATCATGTGATCTGTAAAATTATTCTTCTTTAGAAGTCTAGAAATAACAGAACGACGTACATTAAATTATTTCGCGAGAAGAAAATTGTGATTTTCTACTTCTATATTCCGAAACAATTTGATACTTTAAAGTGCTAGAATATTTGTCTTTAGCCGTCGTATTTAAATCGATTACAAACTGAATGCAGAAGAAAACTAATGCCTACAATATTACTCCAGTTATCTAAGATTCCAGTGACATCTGCATAAAAATGCCGTTATTTTTTTAAACTCTTATCGCAATTTACTGATCGCTTGGGACCACTGCTGCTTTTATAACTTCTAATATTATTACTTTATATCGGAGTGCATGTAGGTAAGATTATAATTTTAAATTTAATATGCATTCTGCTGCTTTTGTTTTCCGCACCATTGTATATCGGCTTTTTCTTACACCTTCTTCGGCATTTGCGAAAATATAAATAGTTACCGATTTATTAGGTCCAAAAAATAGGCATCAAGCTCGACAAAACCCTGTGGGTGATGGGTAAAAGACTAATACCGCGATACTTTATGCATATACTTGGAACGAGTTTTTGAAGAAAGGACATGATATGCCTAGATTCGAATTATCGAGTAAGCATTCGAATTTAGAATTTAGAAACTGATGCATGATTATTATCAGCCTATAACCATTCGTAGCTGCATTTCAATTTGTTATTAAACATTGTTTATTCAATTTTTTTTGTATATCTTTCGCATTTGAAGTGATTTATTAGATGAAAAAAGGGAAAATAAAGTTTCCTTAAAATATTTACAGGATTTCAATCAAAATAATAGAAAAATTGTCAAGCTCATACGCTGACGTAATATAATTCTTTGTTTTTGTTTTCATATAATCTTATTGCAGTTTATTGCAGTACAAAAAAGTTCTGTTAAACGAAGCTTTGAGAAAAAAGTATGTCATTCTGTTCATTTTTGATAGCCCACACACCCATTCAGACACACTGACACACACACACATATATATATATATATATATATATATAAATATACAAACGCGCATTCACATCAGCCACACAGACACAATGGTGGCAAGGCAACATTGACAGACAGATTGTTGGTTGCTGTTGCAACTGTTGATGGCTCAGTTGCTATTTTATAATAACTACACCTACAGTCGTATGCTTATGGTAACCCCAACCCCTAACGAAAACTATTTTACGGACCTGGGGTCATTCAATATGCCATTGTGCAACAAATTTGAATAAAAAGCTTAAGTTATCACATGAAATTTCTATATTAAATTGCTAAATTGGTATGTTAATCGCACAGTGACGGTATGTGACAGTAGGTAAAGATATATTTTCCTTTTCTGTGTGCCAAAAAAGTAACAATAATTGGTCAAAAAGATACAACTAACTAATCCATCGGCCATACGTTTCAAACCCTAACTATCGTGTAAACTGGTAAAAGAACTAATTCGTGACACACAAAAACTTCAGCAACTATTTCTCTCAAGTTTAAATATTTATTTACACCCTCCACGTCTTTCAGTTTATTAATGTTAACTTCATTTGAAGAAGTTGACGACCGACCAAAGCCAGGCAAATCTTCCATCATCCCAACCGCTAATGCACGTGTTTTCAATAAAGTCTATTCACCATAAACCTTCTGCAATATTTTCAACGATTCGACATACGAAATTCTACTTGCAATACAAAACTTGAGACAAATTCTTTTTTCGCTATTTTTACTCATTTTAAAGAACACAAAATACACCCAAGATGAACTGAGAAAATCGAGCACTGTAACAAACTAAATTACAAATCGCTCTCAAATTACGCCTCAGTATATGGGGCAGTGCCAACTTAGAAAAAAAAAACAATTTAAGCAGACTTTTTAAATGGTCAATTCATGGTACTTTTTTGACAGAATATTTACTTGCCGGCTTTATATGAGAAAGTAAAGGTTCTCATAGGAAAATATTATATAAAATCTATACTTTGGTGTGTTTTCGATTTTGTTAGTTTTTTTTCAATTCTCCCGAAAATTTACACTTTATACAGGGTGGCGCAATAGAACGCGCATATTTAAAATATTGATTAAAAAATAAATACAAAAGGTATGGTTAAAATAAATCTAAGGCATTGTAGAGTAATAAATGGAGTTTATTTTTTAAAAATAACATCATCTAAATGGTGACCCTCTCTACGACGGCACTCCTCTAACCGCAAATGAAAATTATTGAAAACTTTCTTCAGTAATACTGGTGTAATGGCTGCCATTTCACCACGGATATTCTCCTTGAGCTAAACGATGTTTCTTGGATTATTACTGTAGACTTTGTGTTTGAGGTATCTCCACAAAAAAAAGTCAAGAGTCGTCAAGTCTGGAATATGTGGGGGCCATGGGATATCACCTCTTCGAAATCAGTCTGCCAGGGAACATCTGCTTCACCACCGCCATGAAACTTGAACTTTCAATTTCTGGAGCCAAAAATCCGCCCAACATCTCAACATAGCGTTCCGTATTAACCGTGACGTTTTGGCCCCGCGCATTTTCGAAGAAAAAAGGACCAATTATTCCTCTGCCAGAGATCGCTGCCCATACTG
>JAHXMU010000450.1:1339270-1424796 GCA_019455685.1 Philornis downsi | reverse complement strand
AAAAAAAGCAAACACGATCTGTGTAATGATCGAGAGTCGGCCGTAATAAATGACACCAGCGACAAGAAGACAAAATCTAATAAAAAAAAAGTGGTTCGATGGCATTACACATGACACAACAATTCCGTCAGAAATGAACACACCGAAGAAGAAGAACGAACGAAGAACGAAATGAAAAAAAATCCAAAATGAAATATAAGGAAAGCAAACAATAAAGCACGACAGCAAATACTTTGGCATCAACTTTTTTTCTACTGTCTCTATTACGGGTCGTCTTGATCAAAACCGTCATAATGAGCGTAAAGGACAGTGATTTGATGTAATATTTTTGGAAAGAAAATAAAAATGATATGATGTTTAATGATATTTAAACCATTCTACTTCTAAGCAAAAAAGCACATGAAGTATAATGAGATTATATTGTAATATAAGGTTTCCACACACCACCGAAAAATCGAAACTCACAAAAATACGTGTTTGGAATCTTAATGAAAAGATTTTCTCGCAGCGATTAAAAAATTGGAAAGATTATAATTCTGTTTAAAAAACATGAAGTTTTTAAAATAAATCTCTTACTATTGTATTTATTCTTATTTAATAAAATAAAATAATAAATGTAAACCTAAAAAGAACAAAAATAGTCTTAATGTAGAATAGAGTCATAGAATCATGTACAATACGAAGACGGTTCAATAAATTTCTCAATACAATGACGTTTCAGCTGCATACTCGTATATACACCTGTTCCAACCATTCTCCAACATTTCTAAATGGTATCCTCCAAGATACATTGCTGTATAAAAAGTATCCTCCATGGCACTTTTCTGTGCCCAAAATATCCTCCAAGACACTTTTCTATATGAAAAATATCCTTCAAGATACATCCCCACATGAAAAGTACCCTACAAGTTACTTTTCTTTACTGCAAGATACTTTTCTTTCCTGCAAGATACTTTGCTATTTGAAAAGTATCCTCCAAGACACTTTTCTATCCGAAAAGTATCCTGCCAGATACTTTTCTTTAGAAAAGTATCCTCCAAGATACTTTACTATATGAAAAGTATCCTCCAAGATACTTTACTATATGAAAAGTATCCTCCGAGCTACTTTCCTATATGAAAATTATTCTCCAAGGTGCTTTTCTATATGAAAAGTGGGCCCCAAGGTACTTTTCTATATTAAAAATGCCTTCCGAGATACAACTTCCTTTATGGAAACGTTATTTTCTGCATGAAAAGTGTTCTCTACTACACTATGTTTATGCAAAAGAATTCACGAATACATTGGAAGTCTTCCAAGACATTTGCATATTTGAAAAGTATTTTCCAAGAAACTTCTAAGACAATTTTCTATAAACTATAATAAATATCCTCCATGACACGTTTTAGTGCGAAAATGGACACTTTTATATATGAAATGCATATTCCGAGAAACTTTTCTTTTCTTTTCTTTATTTGTCTTCCAATGCACTTTCTGTAAGAAAATTGCTCACAAAGGTAAACTTTAGGATGAGTATGCTCCTTCGTATTATAAAAATGTGTTTTAACAAAAAAATACCTTTCAAGACACTTTGTTATATGAAAATTAGTTTCTAGACACTATTGCAGCAAAAAAAAGTAAGTATTTTAAGGCGATTTCATAGAAGTGTGAATATTTTTATTTAGATTTGAAAATGGGCCTCAATCTTACCAAAATACTATATTTCTAAAGATGAAAATGGCCATAAAACCACTGTGTTACATTTATTATCATCTCGTCGTCATTTAAATTAAATATTTTTCAATCGGCGATCGGCAGATAAGTGCAGCAGCTCCTCTACTCTCAAAACCCGTAAATGATCAACAAAACGCAAGACAGCGCCAAAAAGCCTCATCGTCATCGTCTTCATTACCCTAATGATGAGGATCGAAATAATGATAATCATCATGAATACCAACAAACAATCTGTACATCGGTGCGCACGGCATCGTTCTCTATACAGATCATTTCATCGAACGATTTGAACCGACTAAAAAAGAGCACTTGCTTTATAAAAATAAACTCGATTTAATAACAATAACAAAAACATTGGCAACACAACCAACCACGACGACGACGACAACAGCAACAACAAGTCTAGCGCACATTATAGTATTGCTTTGAATTGAGGGAATCTCGCCTTTCTGGCGACTTTTTCATCATCTATGTATGTACAACAATATAAATCAGTTTGTTTTTTAACACATTCTCTCGGTTATTCAATGTGCGTATGTGTGTACATATGGAGCCCTATGTATGTTTGTAGCAAGCAATAACACCAGTCGCTTTTTTTATGAGGTTCAGTAAAAGACCGCTCAGACTTACGTCGCCACCACTACAATCACAACAGCAAACACAAACGAGTAAAACAACAGTGGGCCGACCGAGTCAAACAAGATCACAGCCGAGAACGGAGACGACGATGAAGAAGATGACAGCAAAATCTTTCATCACATAGACACCACATACTTATATTCAGATAGGTACGAATCCATTAATTCAATACCATTCGCTCACACTAGTTTACTTCTGAATACCTTAGCACGTATTAGTGATGTACAAGCTACTATCGATTGTTGAATCGATTGATCATCATCATACTAAGCAGAACGAACGATCCATTTGGGCGCAAGTAGTACCTCTGGTTTGTTTTGGTTTCTCATCGTCTATCTCCTCTCAGATTTCACGACTTACTGTCTGTCCATCCATACATATGTCCGTTTTACAGTCTGTTTAATGTGTATACATATCGATACGTATAACTCTTCTAGCGAGGGAATGTGGTGTGAGGCATTGTGTGATTTTTGTGATAGAGTTTCCATTATACAGGGTGGCGCAATAGAACGTGCATATTGCGTCATTTTTTTTTGCGGGGTAGAAAAGGCGCGGGCGGGAGGGTTGGGGGCTCACACATCGTTGGGTTGGGGGCTCATGGAGTTTTAGTCGCTATGAATCACTTCGACGGGAAGCGTCGCGCATTTTGCGTGCGCGCATTTTACGAGAACTCTCGTTCATATATTGCTACTAGGCGACTATATTGTGCTGAATATGGACTACGGCGAATTAGTGAAGCTCCGAGTGCTAATTTAATTAAAATATGGGTAAAGGGTTTTGAAGAGACCGGTTTAACATTTAAACCACAAGCAAATGGTCGCCCAAGAACATCTAGGACCGAAGACAATGTTGAGAGAGTTATGGAGTCAGTACGAGGAAATCCACAAATGTCGACTCGCAGGAAATCGTCTGTCTTACAATTATCGCGACGAAGTTTGCAACGAATTTTAACATTGGATCTTCAACTGCATCCATATAAGCTGCAATTAACACAAGAACTGAAAGAGTCTGACTTCATAGCAAGGCTCGCATTTGCTAATGAAATACTTAATCGATTTTCCAATTTTGACAATATCCTTTTCTCTGACGAATGAGTTCGTAAACCGTCAAAATTGTCGTTACTGGAACAGTGAAAATCCCAAAATCAAACACCAGAAACCATTGCATAGTCCTAAAGTGAAGTATGGGCAGCGATCCCTGGCAGATGAATAATTAGTCCTTTTTTCTTCGAAAATGCGCGGGGTCAAAACGTCACGGTTAATACGGAACGCTATGTTGAGATGTTGGACGGATTTTTGGCTCCAGAAATTGAAAGTTCAAGAATAGTGAATTCCAGAACTTGATTCCAATAAGATGGAGCTACCTGTCACACATCAAACGACTCCATGGCGGTGGTGAAGCAGATGTTCCCTGGCAGACTGACTTCGAAAAGAGGTGATATCCCATGGCCCCCACGTAGTCCAGACTTGACGCCTCTTGACTTTTTTTTGTGGGCATACCTCAAACACAAAGTCTACAGTAATAACCCAAGAAACATCGTTCAGTTCAAGGAGAATATCCGTGGTGAAATGGCAGCCATCCCACCAGTATTACTGAAGAAAGTTTTCAATAATTTTCGTTTGCGGTTAGAGGAGTGCCGTCGTAGAGACGGTCACCATTTAGATAATGTTATTTTTAAAAAATAAACTCCATTTATTACTCTACAATGTCTTAGATTTATTTTAACCATACCTTTTGTATTTATTTTTCAATCTATTTTTTAAATATGCACATTCTATTGCGCCACCCTGTATAAACGAAAAACGAATTTTCCAATTTATTAATATTCTCATATAGGTGTATTATATGTTTGTGTGCTTTATATTAACAAAAAATACAGTTGGCAACTCTAATTTACGAAAATTTAAATCGCAAATGCCTCAAAAATTCATTTGCCGCTAAATTAATTAAATGATTGCTACGCAGCTAATTTCTTTTGTTGTTATGTCTGAAATATTTTGAATCATATTTTTTATCTTTATTTTCAAAAAAAAAAGGAAATTCCTCAGAAGAAGACAATGAAAACATTAAAAAATAAACAAATTGAAAACTAAAAACAACAATTTGCAACAATAATTTCAACTGTGTGTGAACGTATGTATGTACTTTGATCAAATAGTTGAAGAAACCGCTTGATGATTTAATTTCGTTGCTCAGCATTTTGCGCATTTTTCGTTTTCTTTCAACGCCAGAGCTAATTTAAATAAACAAATTATTGAATATTCAAATTCTCAATTCTAATGCTGTCCACAGAGTCAACGAGCGAATTATAAAGTTTTGTATGTACATATGTATACGTATGTATGTACGTCTACGTCGCTATAAGCATTCAAATCAAGTGGCTTTTTGAAAAATAGAAAATAGAATAAATAAGCCAAAAAAAAGCGAATACTTATGTATGTTTACATTTGTACATGTATATGTATGTATGTATATGCGTCCGTCCTTCTGCCTGTATATCCGAGTGTGGATACGTGGATAAATAAATAAAAAAAAACCAAAAACAAAATAGAATCTAAACATAAATTCCAATCTTCGAACGAAACACAAATGGCACTCACTTCAAGTGTTTTGCTAAAGATTTAGCAGCAGTTCTCTAAACGGTGGCCAAAACGGCGGCTGCAGCGGTGGCAGCTTCAAATCGCGTACCACACAAGTTAATCGAAATGGAAATAAAAGAGCACACAATAAATATAAAAAAAAAAATTCTAAAAATACAAATTGAAATCGACAGTACCAACCAACAACACTATCATCAAACCACCAATAAACGAATTACTAGCCATATACTCGAACGAGACACGAATGGCAACGCCAGCTAACCTGCCCGCCCGCCGGGCTACCTACAAGCTGGCACAAAAAAATCTCACATCCGCACGGTCAAGCAGAATTTTAAACAGTTTTAGAACGCCAGTTTCCAATATTGTGTTGGGTTTTTGCAACAACAAAAATAAACAATAAGATAGATGAAAAAACTGACGTATTTGAACACAATCCGTCCGTCCATTCCTTTGTCCGTCCACATATCATCCGCAAATAATTTAATCTAATCAGAGACAAAAGCCATCACTATTTCAAGAGCTGATGATGCCGATGCCAATATTTATAACGATCATGATGATGATGATGATAATGATTGTTATCCGTCGCTGTGGTTTGCTATTTCTATGCTAGTGGACAGATAGATATTTATTTAAATTTGCTAATTGTTTTGCTTACTACAAATCGTTCTAAATATTTCCCTGCAATAGGTGGCAACTCCATTGGCTGACAAATAATTGGCAAACGGTGCCATTTGTTTCGTGTTACGTAGCGGTAGCATACGCCATTGTCATTAGTTGTCTTTTTGTTTTTAGCACAATTATTTATAGCACGCACATTTTCAGATAATAAAGGCAGGCACACACACACCAAAAAATGTGTGCAAATTCCTTAGTAAAATGAAATCGAATGAAGAGACGTGATGACAAATGAAGAGTTGCCACATGTGCAGGTGAGATCAAGATGCGTTAATCGATGCAGAGGCAAGAATCATAAAATCAGTCGCTTTTGGTATCAATTAAATTTGTTAGGTACATATTCTATCAGTTATACAAGTATATTATGTCCCGGAAAGTGGTTTCTAAAATATCAAATATTTTTTATTCATTTTATTGTATCGCCTTCAAAGTGTGAAATATGGAACAGCTTCTCCAATTCATTGAGCTGTCATTTTTAGACTCACTATATGGGACCTACAGTTTAACGACTCTACTCAAAGAATGATGGGTAGCTGTATCTGCAATTGCACCCACAATCACGCAAACTGTAGTCGCATGTACTAAACTTCTCACCACGGGCGATCGTAGCACCTCGAATTGGTAACTTAAATTGTGAAAAGAGAAAAAATCGAACAGAGTCGTATCAGGTGACTACAGTAATTGTTCAAACATATGTGCCAAGTTTTTTTCCAGACATTCTCAGCAATTCGGTACACGAAATTTCATTTGTAGTACAAACTTTCGAGACACATTATTTATTCGCTATTTTCATTCATTGCCAAAATCGTAACACACACTTGAGGCGAACTGTCACAACAAATTAAATGACAAATCGCGTTCAAATTCCGCGTCAATATAAAGAACAGATGTCCCAACACAGCGACAAAAAGAATTTTGATAATATCTTAAAACCGACCTTTTAAACCGACCGTATTTTTGTGACAGAATGTATTTTGCTAGGGCCTGGAAAACTAGGTGTACTAATTGCTCGGAATTACTTGTGTTCTGTATTCCGTAGTCCACCAAAGCTAAGCATCCTGAATACTTTTCCTAATCCATCCATACACTTTACTAAAGTATCGATGTTTTGGAAGCTGTTCAAAGTGTTTTTAACTGCGTCATTGGTGGTCATATTTTTTGCCTTTGATGATGTTTTTCTTTTTTTCTTCTCCTCGTTAGTTAGTTAACCCAACGTTCAATTTGATTAAAATCAATTGAAAACATTTTCATATGAACAAAAACTCTACAAGATATTTAAAAATTAATGTTTACACAGTGATAATATCAGAAACCGCAAAACCGGGTATTTTCTCTTAAGGCCTTTGATAGCAAAATTTGGTATTTATAATTGAGATGTTAATTTCCAATGGAAGTTTGCAAAGTATTTGCAACATGAAATACTGTTTGCGTTTTGTTATTAAGGAATTTGATAAGGAAAACATTTAACTGTTTGAATTTAATCTGATGAGGAATTATTCAATGCGAGAAAATTGAAATATAGGTATAGAAACATCTGGTGTGGGACACTTTTCATGCAGCATCAAAAATTTGGTATAAAAATTCACATTACTGTGCTGTGCTCAGTAATTCACCAAAATATGTCAGAAACGCATTGGATTAAATTTCCCAAAATATTACTCTTTCCATAGTGATTTCAAATCTGAAATAAAATATACATACATATATATTTTAAAACAAATTGCTTCGCTAAAAATATGGATTAAAAACTCAGCAAAACCAGGCAATTCTATACGAAAAATGTATTGTTCGATACCTTCTGAGGCAACTTTCTACGAGAAAAATATTTTGCCATAAATCTCTTTTATATGAAAGCGTCTGCCGGGATATTTCGTGGAAGTGCATAGAAGTATAAGTATTAGTTTTAGGAACTAGCGAATACATAATATTCATTTGAGTCCAAATACGTCCTTTTTATGCAGCATATGAGCTTATGAGCTCTATGGACGTTTTCCAAGATTTTAATTTTTGGTTTTCAGTTATTTGGTAAGAGTTTCCGTCCGTTAAAGTTAATTTTTGCAAATAACATATGTTATGAAAAAATACAGGGTATTTAAGGCTTGCTGCTACCAAATTGTTATTTAAAGATCCGGAATTGCGCCGAAAGAGAATCCCTTTTATTTCATAGGCAGAACTGTTATGTCAAAAAAAGCGAAAATTCATCAAAAAGCTGATTTCAATAGACACCATATTTCTTAGACCCACGGTGTTCATTATTCTTGACCACTTTACAATAGCTGACGAAACAAAAAAAAAAAAAACATTTTGCAGCAGCATTCATCAGCCATCCTGTGTCGGAGGGACACTTTTTGTAAATAACGACATAAAGCACCATTTGTTTCTTATTTTCCTGTACTATATAAGACTTTTCGATAAAATAACCCGGTTTTCGGCCACCTTAACTCCTCCGCAATCATCAAAGTAAAGATCTTTAATCGCCAAATAATATAACCGACAAGCATAGACCGTCCTCCATCTTCCACTCCGCCATAATTAAAGAAGACTTCCAAATTATGTAGGGATTTCCAAGCGCGTTAACAATGAGCGCGACCTAATCTTCGCTCTGGAACGTCATTGACAGTCTTATGAGACAGATTTAAATAATTCCACGGTTATGGCAAAACAGAAAAACAAACAAACCAAAAAGTTTCAGATATCTTCCAATCGACGCTCCAAATTATAGACAGGCTTATGCGCAGATACTTAGGTGTCATCACCATGAAGCGAGTGAGTGTTTTGTCCGTCTGTCCGTCGCCCCCCACCGGTAAAAGGAATTCCCTCTGTAAGCTGTAAATTTTAAGTAGAAACAAAAAACATACTTCTAAATCCTAGATAAATGCAAAGAAAACTGTTGCTTTTTTATTGCTATTGAGTATAGAAAAGCAAGAAAAGCAAACTATAACAAAAGCTATTTAAGAACAAACAGAACACTTACTGGATGGGCCATAGAGGTAACTTCGTGTTTGTATCACCCAAGATACGCGTATGGTATTGTCGGTATTGTGTATTACTTCTCTTATGCATGCATGATGCCAATATGTCCACACCAGCCAACCAACCATCCCAATATACAAATAAACAAATTGACAGACGGACGGTTGAGCAGGCAGGCCATCAAAACCGGCTACGGACCCAACCAGAAGTCAGTCCGTTCACACAACTAAAACGGCGGGACAACGCAGTGTCTACAAGATGTCGCGCAAGTTCAGTGCACATGGACTCAATGTCTGCGCTGTATAGAAGAAGATTTGTCACTACGTAATACTCGTTTAGTGCAGCACCAAAGAAAGATACGTCAGTTTTTTTTAACACAAAACCAAACCAACATTTTTAAGAGTGGACGAGTTCACACAAAATTAGGCGACAGCAGTCGATCATAACAGCTACCGAAGCGTCTTATACTAATGCAGGCGGGATGTGAACTCGTATATTGTACTTCGGAGGCAGGACAAACAATCTATAAACAAAAATCCGATTTCGCGAAAATAGAAATGGCTTCGGAAGACTAGATTTTTATACCATTAACTCTGCCTGTACCTTTCTATTCGGAGTGCAAATAAGTCTTAAATATGTGTTAGTATAGTAGAATATTTGCTATTCAAAATATTGGCCATCTCTGGCAGCAAAAGAATACCGTATTGACAGAAACCTCCATCTTTTGAGACTATGCAGGAATGAACTCGACATTTAGTTTCTTCATATGACGTTAAGCGCTGCGCAAACAGGCCGATTGCCATCGATAGGAATAATTGGTAGAGCCAGTGACCTTGTGAATAATACGGATAAGATGCAACTTTAAAATTGTAGGTTATCAAAGTATGTTTTGATCGGCGCTGCTACATATGGACAAACATTTTCTTTAGTGAAATTTTATCATGTCTTAAGTATTACTGGACGAATTTTTCGTAGAGGCCCTGATAATCAATTTCATATTCTTTGAATCATTCCCAACGATTTTAAAGGATATGAGATCAATTGTCGAGTAAACCCTAACATAATTGCAAGTTCTGAGTTCAAGTTCAAGTTTGATTTCAGTTCCTCGTCTTCGTACATTTTCGATCTTCCGCTACATTTTTTAAACCACTCAGGACAACATTTTTTACTTAAAGGCTGGTATTATGAAGACTTTTTGTTAGGAAGATAGATATATATTTTCGAACATATTATGACGTAATCAGCTGCAGATTTGTTCATATTAAAGAAGTAAATCAAAAGTTCCCGCATATAAGACTTATTCTGTTCAAAACTCTAAATTATCGCATAAAAGGAAAAAATATGCGAAAAAATTGACTTATGTATGAAGAAAGTGTTCCTCTCCGCCTCTGACTTCACTATCTCTCTGTCTGTCTGGTTAGTAGACACGATAAATCGTAAATCAATATAAACTTTCCAATCTTGCACAGTCTAATATTGCTATCCATAAAACTTAACCAAACAAAAAACCAAATAGTCACTCTCCTTCTACTACGTCCCATATAAATGAGCGATCTATCACATATATTCCAACCTTCATTTCTATCAGGTAGCTGTAGTAAAATTTGGCGCACATATGGCACCTTTGGTGAAGAAAGTTCTAAACACTGAGGCCATTGACTACTCTTTTGGTATCTCCTGTACAAATTAGACGATTTTCGGAATTACATTTCTCGTCTGTAGTCCCTAATTCGCAGACTGTAATTACTTATATTTTTGTCAGTCGTATTGGATTATAAAGCTTAGTAAAATGTCAAGAAAAAATCGACTGGGTAACTCCAAAGTTATACCTTATTTTACCCATATATTTCTAGACTCATATCTTTCATTCAATTTCACTAAATTCAGTAATGGTGCGTTTTAAGACCAGATATTTAACAAATTTGGTTCTTAATGTACCCCTTACCGCCTAGGATACGCGCAAATGCATATTGACCGATTTTGCAAAAATCTGTGGACGCTCTATAATTTGTTAGCGGAAGACTTCATCAAGTTATGATTTTACTTCCATTTTTGGTGTTCTAATTCTAATTTTTTTTTTTTTTCATAAAAGCATAACGATTTACATACTACGCCTTGCTTGGCACCCCTCACATTTTTGTACCAATGATACATATATTATATATATATATGTACATACAGGGTTGCCCATATTCGACGGACCCATCTGGCAACGCCATAACTTTTGACAGAGATGTCAGATCGCTTAATGACATACCGCGTTTGAAGCGTCAGTCCAAGCAGATTTTTACCATGGAACAATACACGCCACGCGAGCGCTCTGAAATAGTTGAAATTTACATTCAACAGAAGAAGTCAATTGTGAAAACTCAACGTGCTTTTAAAATATTAAAAAATGTGAGAAGTGCGCCTTCTAAGAACACCATTAAGCGTTTATACGAAAAATTTTCGACTGGTGAGGCTCTTTCTAATCCGAAGAGGCCAAATAAAAGTCGACCAAGGCGATCGGCCGAGAATATCGCTGCCGTACGAGCCAGTGTTGAGAGGTCCCCAAGAACATCCCAAAAACGCCGTTCTCAGCAGTTGGGCATGGCTCGGTCCACTTTACAACGGATTATTCGCGTTGATTTGCATTTGTTCCCGTACAAAATTCAATTGACGCAAAGATTGTTGCCTGCGGACAAGCCTCGTCGATTGGAATGGGCCCAACGAGTCATCGAAATGGCCGATGATGACGAGCAATTTTGGAACAAAATTATCATGTCCGATGAAGCCCATTTCACATTGAATGGGACCGTAAATAAGCAAAATTGCCGTATTTACGCCACTGAAAATCCTCAGGAGATTCAAGAATTGCCTCTTCATGACGAAAAAGTCACAGTTTGGTGCGGCGTTAGTGCGAAAACGGTCATTGGGCCGTTTTTCTTCCAAAACGAAAATGGCCATGCTGTTACCATCAACCAGGAGCGTTATCGCGACATGATGACCAATTTTGTGATGCCAATTATTCGTCGAAAGCGTATGAGGCAGTTCTGGTTTCAACAAGACGGCGCTCCACCGCACACAAGTCGCATAACAATCGATTTTCTGAAGAATTTGTTTCCGGGCCGTTTGATGTCGAAAAGTGGTGATTTGGACTGGCCACCGCGTTCGCCCGATTTGACGCCCGCTGACTTCTTCTTGTGGGGACATTTGAAGTCAAAGGTTTACGTTAACAAGCCAAGGACCGTAGAAGAGCTCAAGGACAACATTCGTGAAGAAATAGCCGCTATTCCGGCCGAAATGTTGGCGAAAACGATGGAAAATGCTGCAAAAAGGGCACAATACGCCATCAACGCCAGAGGCGGCCATTTGAGAGATATCATATTCAAAAATTGATGTAAACAAATCTACTTGGAACAAATTAAATGAATAAGATTGCCAACCGCCAAATTTTTATTTTTTTCTTTGATTTTTTTTTTTTTAACATGGGTCCGTCGAATATGGGCAACCCTGTATATGTATGTCTGGAATTTCTGTAGTAGTTTAAATTTTTTTCAAGTATTGGCCGTAACAGCATCTAAAATGGTCCATTCTGAGGTTTCTAGTTTTCAACGACGCACTCGAAGATTTCGAGAAAAGCGTATAACGCTCCCTTCCTATGTTTCAGTCGCAACCGACTTTCCCATGTAAAATTTGGACTTTAAGTAGAACATAGGGAAGAAGTCTAGAGATATAATTATTCTCGCAATAATACTGTGGGTTCACTTGTTTTGAGGCAAGTAATGCCCTCCCAAAATTTTTCGAGATCACTAACATTAGTCAGGTCAAGTCTTTCCATAATGAAATGTCAAAAAATACTGCAATAATACAAAAAAGATGAAAGTTTGACAATTTGATCTGTCATGAAATCCCTGGTAGAAGGAGCTCTAAATTAGGCACCCTATGTATTAAAGTGCTACATCAGCGGTCGATTTTCTCTACAGCAAAGAAGAATTATTGAAAACGTTTTTCTGTACACAAGCATTTTCCTTTGAAAAGCTACCGTGCAGATACTTATTCCTTTATATCAATTTAATCAATTTAAAAAATGTATTTCCGCTGTATTTTTTCTCAACAATAATGCCCCCTGCTGTTGTTTTTTTTTACAAAAAGGTTTCATTGCACACGCTTTCCTATAGTTAATAGCATCGCGTATACTTTGCCTCTTTTTAATTTTTTTTATCGCTTTTCTCCTTTTTAAAAATAAACTTTAATCTAAACGGTGATTCTCATATGACACAAAGGGAGGAGGGCCTCGTAATATAACTCGAACGAGAGTAAATTGTCGGAGATGGTAACTTGTGCTTAGTATGTGTGACTAGTTGTCTAGAGTTTAACACGGCATCGGGCCTACGTACTGTGGTGAATATAGCCAACAAATCTGTTTGGACTAACCTGCTGCTAAAGCTACTCGATAAATACTCGCGCATACTTAAAGTCTAGTAGAGCAAATCTATTATGTTATTAAGTGCTGGCGTTCTTGTTCCGTCCGTTCGCTGAATGAACAACGAGCCAATTGGCTGTGTGTGACCGTCTGCCCAGTTTGTGTGTGGTGCCTGCCGATCGGGTCTTTGGCTGGTGTGGACGGCTGTCTGCCTATCTTTATGTCTTGTACGGTTTTTTGGTCTGCCTGAGTGCCGCGTTATGTGACAGTCACTGGCGGCTGCCTGACTGCCCGATTGTGTGCAAAGACGCGAGTGATGTAGACGTTGTGATAGTGTAGTGTGTTGGTGGCTATGGACGGTGTGAATGGCAGGCAAAGTGGCTGGTCGGCTGTTTCACTAAGAGCTGAGCTGAACGTTTGATGGTGTTGGATGGTTGGCTGGCAAACTCACTGGCTGGTCTGTGTGATCGAGCGAGTGAGCAAGTTAGCTAGCGATCTTGAGCAAACTTTGTGCCAGTGGTTACGGCAGCCGACAGAAGGCACAAACAGTTGTTGATCATACTTCGAGTTGGCAGTATCTGCGGTTTTTATGGGATGCGCGTCCGATTTTTTCTGGTACTATTTCTCGCTCGCTCGCACTGACAAAAAACGCTTTCAAATGTGAACCGCTTGTGTAATAAATAATTAAAATACAATTTTAATTAAATATCAATTGTGATTTTTATACGGCAAGAAGAATGTGCAATGAAAGAAAGGGAAATAAATCTATTGTAAAAAGAGAAAGGAAAAATAGCAACAATAAGCAAGAAAAGTTTTAGGGAAATCAATTGAAACCAAAGCACAAGTGAGAAATGTGAATTTAAAAGAAAAAATACACAAATGAAAATGTTAGGAAAATTTACAAATTTCAAAGTTCAAACATAAGGCCATAAAATACAACGTTTCTTCAGTCAATTACATGTTTTTTACTGTAAAAAGATAATTAAAAATGCTTAAGAATTTTCTGAAAATCTTAGCACTACTTATTAAAAGAATTCCCCAACAACTTGGGATCAGTTCGCTCAAATTCCCTAGAGGAAGCCAAACCGCCGCAATGTGTGCATAGCCAATAATCTGAACATAATTACTGGCATCCACCCATCGCAAAAAGTATCTGTAAGACACAAAAAAAGCTGCCCGTCACCGATCTGGATTCAATCTGAAATATTTCGTCCGCAACAACATCAACCCCAAACCAGCATTAAGTAAGTGCGTATTTTTAACATTATTTTGTTTTTTTTTTTTTTTATTTATTTTTATCGGAATTCTCATCTATTTTTAACGGCGAGAAGAAAAAAGTCATTAAACATAAAGTGTTCGGGTGATTTAAGAAAATCCGCCACATAGTTTGCGGGCGCAGACCAAAGTCAAAACAAAATATCACCTCGTTCAGTCTTTCGGGCGATCAAATGTGACGAACAGAACAAAAAATAAAAGCAAAAAGACGACGACAATATTCATCTGAAAATGATTCTGAGAAAATTTTAAGAATTTCTTGAGAATATACTTGGGCACTTAAAGTAAGTCAAAACACACAGAAGAGGAATGCCCTGTGCGGACGTACAGAGGCGTTAGTAGTGACGACGTACAGTGAAGAACAAAATTGTGGTAAACATGTAGAAATCAATACTTAAGATTAAGTAATTAGTAATTAAGTAACAGTATGTACATAATAGAAAAACGAATGCATTAAATATTTAAATAATTGAGTGATGAAAAACTCACTTCAAACGTTTAATATAATAAATGAATAGTTCTTGTTGAGCAGAGATCGTATGACAAAATAATTTGTAAATATTAAGAAGAAATCAATTGATTTTTGGAAAGAAACATCTAATATTGAAAATTTACATTTGTTAGTGGCAAAAATAAACATTTAATTTTCATTGATTTATTTATTTAAAAATGAAAAAATATTTAATAGATATATGTTATATTATTAGATATATGATATATTTAATAGATATATATGTATATGAGAATATGTTTTTTTTTTTGTTGTTATTATGGTTTATGTCCTGAAGACGCGTATAGCGGTTTAAGCGCGATTACAAAATTATATTTCGAAATTTATAATCTTATATATATAAAAATTAATTGCAGTGCGTTAGTCTCGCTAAATCTCGAGAACGGTTGGACCGATTTGGCTCATTTTGGTCTTAAATTATTGGTAGAGTATTCCGGAAGGTTTAAAAGGTTTTATTTGATGTGATAGATGGCGTTGGAGATGAGATTTTTGCAATTAATTTTTTTTACCACATTAACATTGAATCAAATAATGGTAGGTGACAAACATACCAGCCTATATGTGGCGCTGTTATTTATTTGAGTTCTATTGATAAAGCATTTGCCGTAAACTTTACGATTGTAAACAGTGTTCTCCTATACTTATCACAACGTACGTCGGGCCGACTAGTCCATAATAAAAATTTTTTCAAAAACGCTTAATATCTCTGAACAACAAATTCTTAGTCATGTCGTTTTTCCTTATTTGCACAAATATACAGTTAACACATCAGGACGACAGAAACGCGCTTTCGAAAACGCTGGTAAAGTCGTTTTTAAATTGTTTCGAAATCGGTGAATTTGGTAGTGATTTAGTTTGGTATGGAATGACTCATACATATGCTACACATTTTTACCCACCACTATTGGTATTTATGACTACGTCACACTGCACACCATGCCGTGAAAAAGAACCACTTGAATAATATGAAGTATTCCGAATATTAAAGAACAACGCACATGCACAAAACGAGTAGAAAACACCAACAAAGGAAGACGTACGGGCGGATAGCGCACATGAAGCCAAGCAAACGGACAGACAGTTAGGTTAGTCAATGTTTACGACATTTCCACATAATCACAGGCCAGCGCAACATGTATGGATGGATGTATAAATAAGCATGCACACACACTGCATACATACATACATGTGAACTCCGCTCTCTATAACTTGCGTAGTCGTCGTCATCGCCGTCATCATCATCCACCAAAAAACTTGTTGCTTGCCTCATACAAACAACAACGATGGTGCCGACGACAGAAACAACAGCACCATCATAACCGAGTCATTACGGCGGCGCCAGGATACCTGCTTCAATTATGTGGTTCTGGTTCAGCTGAAGTCGAACGATGACTCCGCAAAACAAAATAAAGAGAAGTCTCGTTACGGCCCCGAAAGTGCATGAGGGAGAGGATGAACCTCTTCAAATGTGTTAAATTTCCTCAACATGGGTTAGGACAAGGATGAGCGACAGAGCAGTGCAATGAAAATGAACCATAAATATTAGCGTTAGAACTCTGCCTAAAGGCCAAAGGCCAAAGCTGCTCGTCGAATACACCGTACATACATATGTACAATGTATGTGGAAGTTATGTTAGAAGGTTGAAAAAAGAATAAGGTCGTTTTGTTAATTAAAAGACTAAACAGAAAGAACTAGCGGGAACCAAGAACGAACAACAAAAGTTACAAAACTACAAAAACAAAGCGAAGTTAAACCAAACTGCAAATCATTAACAACACCAGCAAGGAGTACTTGAATGCAGAAACAACAACACAACAGCGTTTCGTGAGGAAATACCTTAGAACAAACATATAAAGAGGCACCGAACCGATACCCTCTACACACATACGAAGCTATGTATGCAGTGCATTCAACCGTACATATATAATGTACATATGTGTCTCCCCGGCAGGCTACCAGGCATACATGTACATATTGTGGATACATGTAACCTCTGTCATAAGGTAGACAGACCTCATTTAACATACCTACAGACGTTTGCGCATGTGTTTTGTATGTCCAAACAGACGTTCATTTGAAATCTTCACGAGGAATACCCCTGTTTTCCATACATCTATGTATACATCATCACATACACCGTCATGATCATACGTAGCAGTTGTCTCTGCTTTGGAATCATGCTAGGCATGCCCGTCTCACAAGTCACTGTACGTAAGTATGAACGCACATATAAACTTACATAGTTGCTTTCTACTTACGTACATATATATGTATGTACATGTAGTGATTTTAATAATATCTGATAAAACACACTGGTTTGGAAGGACACAGGTAAGGCAAATCGAATTTACGGCTGAAATGCAAAAGAACATAAAATGGTTCCAAAAATGAAAGCATAAACCGCGGCCAACTTTTGAAGTAGTCATTAATGGGGCCAATGAGATGTTAGGACGTTTCATCAACTTTTTCCTACAAGCTATTTTCGGCATGTGGGGAAAAACATCTGGACAACGGTGAAACTTTTTCAGCAGATCTCTTGGAGAGGTTTTTAGAAACCAAAAATAGTAGTGCAGAAATACATAGTCCTGCCATATGTTCTGTTACACAATTTCCAGCGCTTATCGTTTAAAACTTCTTGCGGGAATAGAACCGTTAACTTTTTTTCAGAACACATGCACTGATTAGTGAAGAATACTAGTCAGTTTGCAATCTATTAACATGGAGTGGAGCGTTAAAGAGAATCGAGTCGGCGTAATAGCGTTGCATAAGTGCGGAAAGAGTGCTGGCCAAATTTTCGAGTTGCTAAAATCACTCGGAATATCGAATTGTCTGGAGTAGAAAACAGGCCAAAAAGTGGTCGCCCGCGCGTTGTCCGTACGAGTGCGGTAGTAAAGGCAGTGCGTGAAAGAATTCGGAGAAATCCCCTTAGAAAGCAGAAAATCATGTCCAAGGAATTGGATATATCAACCAGATCCATGTCTAGGCTGATTCGGGATGATCTGCATATAAAAGCCTATCGTCGGTCCTAACTCTTCAGCTAAAAAAAATTAGGCTGGAAAGATGCAGGCGACTTTTGCTGTGGCACGCCGGCAATGGCCATGAAAACATTCGGTGGAAGAAGTTTTCAACAAACAAAATGACAAGATTTATGCCACTTCATCTAAGGAAGCGAAAAAAGTTGTTCCAAGGGTTCAACGTGGCCATCATCCCTCTTCCGTAATGGTTTGGTGGGGGGTCTCCCCACCAGGGTGTCACATTCCTCCATTTCTGTGAAAAGGGCGTAAAAACTGGTGCAAAGGTTTACCAAAAAGATGTGTTAGAAGGTGTTGTAAAGGGTTTGACCAACAGGACTCTGCTCCTGCGCACAAAGCTAAAACCACGCGGGAGTGGCTCAGAGTCAATATTTCTGGCTTTATAGCAGCAGAAGATTAACCATCAGGGAGTCCAGATCTCATTCCACTGGATTATGCTTTGTGGTCAGAATTGGAGAATATGGCTTGCAAGACTCCCCACAGAAATTTGAGAAGCCTTAAAACAGCATTAATCAGAGCAGCGTCCTCGATCTCCATGGAAATCGTACGTGCGGCTATAGCCCAATGGCCACACCGTTTGAAAGCTTGTATTAAAACAAAAGGCGGCCATTTCGAGTGAATACAATTTTTTTTAATAACCAATATTGTCTTCTAATAAATGAAATAATTTTAAATACAATATGAATATTGTTTTTTTTTATCGCGTTTTATATTTGTAACAGAACATATGGCAGGACTAGGTATATCTGTATTCACAAAGAAAAACACCTTTGAAAAACTGATGTAATCTACAAAATATAATTATTTTTCAAAAGAACGATTTTTGCAAAATTACGTTAATCTCTAAAAATTTATATAAGCGAGCATATATTTTTCACTGTTATTGTTTATGTCCTTATTCTGTATTTTTGGAATGTTACAACAAATGTTCATAACAGCGATTTTTTTGAAAAACGCTCAAAATCTCAAAACAACAAATAGGTAGTTAATTAATTTTTTCTTGAAAGTACAGATATGTATATTGAAAAATGTAAGACTTTTTGTCCAAAAATTTTTCGATTTAACGACAAATTTTAAACAGATATTTTAAATATTTTCATACATTTCTTCATTTTTCAACACGTTTCGTGTAGGAAATAATTTTGAAGCACCTTTTCATGTAGCAAATCATTTCGACACACCGTGTTTTCTTATATAAAAGTGTCTTCGAAGACACTTCCTTTCAAAAAAGTTCTTGAATGTCACTTTTCCCATACTTTCCTCCGAGATCATCCATCACTGGGAATCAGTACAAAGTCTTTTATAGGTCGCTTGGCACTCGTTTCCTTGCAGCTGGTGACTATAACTCCAAACATACGTATTGGGGCTCTCGTCTTATTACTCCTAAAGGCCGAACGTTGTTCAATGTTATTTCGAAAATGGGCTTGGATGCCATAGCGAGTGGGGAGCCAACATACTGGCCCACAGATAGACAAAAGGTTCCAGATGTGATAGACTTTGGAATCACTAAAAATATACCCAGAGACTTGGTCGAAGTGGAAGCTTCTCTGGATCTGCCTTCCGATCACTCTCCAACAATTGTTACAATAAGTAACACACAAAGAAGCGATTTATATGGATCAAATGTGAAAATGGTTAATCATGTAAACTGGCTAAAATTTAAGAAATATCTCAGTACCCACTGCACAGAAAACATCCAGCTAAGAACACCAGAGGATGTAGAATTAAACATTTGCAAATTTAATAATAATATAAAAGAAGCTGTCATACACGCAACTACCGCTTATCAGCAGATTAGATTTAATAAGGTTTATTCTGCTGATATCGAACGTCTTGTTTGTGAAAAAAGAAGAGCCAGAAGAGAGTGGCAACAGTATAGATCTCCCCAGCTAAAAAATAAGTTGAAAGATTGCACAAAACGTCTTAGAGAATTGCTCGCATCTGAAAAATCTGCATCTCTCAAAAGATATCTAGAGGGTCTTGATGTCACACCAGGCTCTAATTTTTCTTTATGGCGCGCTGCTAGAAACCTTAAGAGACCGGTTGAGAATAAACCACCTTTACGCAATTCAACTGGAGATTGGGCAGGAAGTGACTTTGAAAAAGGCAACTTGTTTGCACAGCATTTGGAAGCCGTATTCACCCCTAACCCGTGTACTGATAATGTCGATTTACCGAATGTGGTGGCTTTGCCACCTCTGCAATTAAGTTTTGAGTTGCAAAAATTAAAGAAGTTCACTGCTGACCTCAACGCAAAGAAAGCCCCAGGTTTTGACGGAATAAGTAACAAAATGATTATGGAGTTGCCCATCATTGCACTTAGAATCATGCTTTTTATTTTTAATGCCATATTGCGGTTGCAGCATTACCCAAGTGGCTGGAAGATTGCTGTGGTCAAAATGATACCAAAACCGGGCAAAGACCACACAAAAGCTGAGTCATATAGGCCTATTAGCCTATTGCCAACAATGTCAAAGCTTTTTGAAAAATTGCTTTTGGCTAAAATGTCACCATTACTAGCGGAACGTGGATGTCTCCCAGATCATCAGTTTGGTTTTAGAAAGCAGCATAGTACGATTGAACAAACGCATAGATTAGTTCAAGTCATAAGAAGCGCATTTGAGCAGAAAAAGTATTGTTCCGCCTTGTTTATCGATGTCTCTCAGGCCTTTGACAAAGTATGGCATCAAGGTCTGGTGCTAAAGTTGAAGGCATGTTTACCTGTGAACATTCAATGCTTGTTGGAAAGCTATATAACTGCTCGAAAGTCTGTTGTTAAGGAAGGGGACTTTACGAGTGAGCCTGAAACTATTGCTTCCGGTGTGCCACAGGGGAGTATACTGGGCCCAGTTTTATATTTATTATATACTGCAGATATGCCTATTAGCTTGTTTAAGTACTCATAACAGCCCTAACGATGCATCGCAGTATCTTCAAGAATATATTGTTCATTTGGAACAATGGCTGAAATTGTGGAGAATAAGAGTTAATGAAAAAAGTGTGTTCAAGTAACTTTCACATTGCGAAAGGAAACGTGCCCTCCAGTTCAAATTAATCATCAAATAGTTCCACAACTCTCACATGTGAAATATCTTGGTATTCACCTTGATCGTCGGCTGACATGGAAATCTCATATTGACGCAAAACTGAAACAAATGAATCTAAGGTTAATCCAGACACACTGGTTGATCGGCAGAAACTCAACCCTCAGCTTAGATTGTAAACTCCTAATTTACAAGTCGCTTTTAAAGCCAATTTGGTGCTATGGAATGCAGCTATGGGGCACTGCCTCAGTTTCGAACGTAGAAAAAATTCAACGGCAACAGAACAAAATTTTGAGAATGGTTACATCGGCTCCGTGGTACATTAAAAACGCAAATATACATCGTGACTTAAATATGCCTCTTGTGACCTCGGAAATCAGTAAACACGCAGGCAAATATCTAACAAAACTTGAGTCACACCCGAATCCTCTTGCACGCAATATTTTAAATCATCCTGGCCACATTCGTTTAAAAAAGAGTGATACTGCTGCTTTAATCAACAGGTCCACAAGTAACATTTTATAATTTTAAAATAAATAATCCACAGGCCTACAAGTAATATTTTTATTTTTTATATTTTTTATAGTTATAATTGTTATATAACTACTTATTATGGTTGCTGAGGTAATTAAATAATAAATATTAAACCTAAGTTTAAGTCTGATGTTGATCGGGCTTATTTAATTTTATTTAGATTTAAGATTTGATAACTTATTGTTAGTTCAAAAATTTTGAAGATTCAATAAATAAATAATGAAAAACAAAAAAAAAAAGAACTTTTCCCATAGACAATTTTCTTGGAAATAGTGAAAAGTCTTCACATGGAAAATATGCTTTGGAAATATCTTTTGCTTTAAAAAGAATACTTTTTCACATACCTTTTTAAATTAAAAAGTCTTGGACAGGAAATTTGTTTAAAAAATCATTTTATACAAACAGAAAAAAAACTGCCAAAAACCTAGACTTTTTTGCTCAGAAAAATGTCTTGAAGTGCACTTTGCATAGATGACATAGAAAATCTATTCCAAAAACTATTTTCTTGTAAAAAAAACTTTTTGAAGCTGTTTTGGTAGTCTTGAGAGATACTCTATTCGAAAATAAGTAATTAAATCCAAAAATTATGTCTCTCATTGGAAATGCTTGAAAATTTGATAGTTTTTAAAGATGATAAATACATATGAATCAAGGAACTCATTTTTATAAACTATGATCACATCATCACATGATTTTATTTCCTTATATTTGCTTACAGGTTTTCGATGAGCTTTTAGAGCAGTAAACGTTGTTTATATATTTTTTGTTTACAATTATTTACTCATTGCTTATACATTTTATGTGCCCAGTAAAGATGCTATTCGACCACTGTGAAATTACTTAATGTATTCACCTAAACATGTAGACAGATTTTTTTCTTCGCCTCTGTGTTCGTCCGTCCACATGCCTCGCTGTCTTTATTTGTGCCGTTGTCATATGTAAGCCTGAAAAGCATTCGTTGTTGTTGCCATTTTTTCGCAAACAAAAGTTTCGGTTTGTTTGGTTTCTTGTTCGTTTCTTGTTTATACTCGTATACCGCAGCTGAAACCGTCGTTGCCGCTGTCGTCGTCATCGTCTTTGGACTGGTTATTATTCATGCCATGGTGGAGGCAGTAAATTCGTTCATGCGGTCCCCAAACGTGTTTTGAGTTTGTTCATAAATTGATTTGACCCCCTACTGCGTCATGCCGAAGTTATTTTTGGCGTTTCTAATTTTGCTTTAGTGGCTTGTTTATACTTGTATTTCGCATTTTTTCTTTTTTTTTTGTTAATTTTGTTTTGTTTGCTCTTTTGTAACGGAATTCCGTAGCAATTTTATGCTATGATTATGCTATGTTTTTTAAATATTTGTGCATTAATAAACCGAAAGAAAAACAAAACAGCAACAATTAAAAATCAGAACAGTTGCGAAATACCATTTGTCGAAATTCCAATAATGAGACGTAACATTTTGAAATTACAGATTAATTTGTAAAATTATGCGTGTCGTGCATTTGATATAAGAAAATGTAATAACAAATAAGTTAAACTCATTGATAAGTCGATAACTGAACTAAATCATATAACAATAAATGCAAAGTTTATAGAAAACTAACCACAATCAAATTGAACTCATGGAATTAATTCGAAATTAAATTCAGTACACGCTTATAAAATTTCTTAAGCCTTTTCTGCGCATTTATTATACAGATATCAAATTCGCATCATATGTCCGTTAGTTGCAGACAGCACACAAGCACACATTCTATCATGCAGTTACTGTGAACTGACTTACACGTTCTTTTGCTTTGGTGCCAAAATGTATAGAGAGCCTGAATGGGCGTGGTAAACATACATTTATGTATGTACATACATACCAGGTATATTAAAAAAATAAGGCGAATTTTCAAATTTCGCGAGCTACGTGCACTCGACTTTCTTCTATCTTCGACTTAGAAGTTACAGTAAAAAAAATTATTTTCAGAAAGTCGGTCCAATTTTATTCTCCGACGATACTTTAGAAAACTCTGAACGTGAACCAAAATTGACTGAATTTGGGACAGTTGAATTAAAAATATTAACCTAAAAATATGTGGGTGATAGAAGACGCCTGTTTAACAGATAGAAGTTTTAAAATTTTTGTGAAAATTGTAAAACAATACAAAGGACAAAGCTTGAGGTTGCGGTAATCTGTATTTAATGCTTTAGGAGTTACAGACTGTCAGAAGCAGTGTTTTCATTCTCCGACGGTGCTTTAGTATATTCAGAACGTAAACCAAATTTGATCGCATTGAGCGCAATGAATTAAAAACATTGACTTCGACACATGCCCATGTTAAATGGGTCATTTGTATGAGAGGTACCGGATCTGATAAAAACATAGGTTGCCACAGTATATGAATTAGGAGTTATAGGGCATAAATTAAACTCGGCAAAATCGGTCAGGTAGTATGGGAGGTTTCAGAAGGGGCGTGACAATGATGATCTTTGTCATTTGTATAGGAGACCGATGGGCCGATACGCCAATCGTTAAATGAACAAAAACTTAAGTTGTCACAGTCTATGAATTAAGAGTTACAGTGCAAGAATTGTACATATTTCAGTGCAAGAAGAAGTTGTGATCTGCCAAGTTGTGGACTATGCTAAGTTTTAGGAAGTTTCATTAATATTTACGACAGTTATTTTGTATATCAGCCAGGAAGTCGGACATCGTTCAAAAAATCATGAAAAGCATTTGATCAAAAGATATTTGGTTCTTGATACCTTCTGGACTGTAAATTTTTGTCGTATCAACGACATATTACTTTATTTCTTCGGGCGAAAGTATAAAAGGATCAGCTCTATGTGAAATATTGCACTTAAAACTGGAAATTAGAGGATTGAGAACACATTTTAACTTTATAGTATTAACAAATATCGTCATATAAAATCTATATATGTATTTATTTAAAAAGTTGATAATATATAGGTAGAACGTAGAGTTTTTACGGAAACAATGAAATAAAAAGAAAATTAAACTGGTCGAAATTTCGACCAACCATAGAAAACTAAGGAGATCATCACCTAAACATATAAATCGATCAAAGCAAAGCTTAATGCCATCGGAAACGCATACAACTACAACGCACATAACTTTGAAAACTCTTGCAATACCACAACAAATGGTAGGACTTTAATCCAAATTTATAAATATTAAACTGATTACATTTTCGATAAGTATTTTCTTAATATTTATTATATTTAGAAAATTCAATTTTTCAACAATTATCTATAATAATAAATAAACACACACACACTTACTTACAAAACATTAAGGCTAATCTTCGCTAATGTTCACAAATTTTGTTTATTTGTTCATACCAATAACAAAGGAATTTTTCCAAACTTAAAAATTCTTAAAATATTTAATCAGTTCGCTAAGAAGAAAAAAAAATAATCTTAACGATTTGTTTGTTTTTTTTTCCAATTCGACTAATTATTAAAAATGTTATTTATTGTCATTATACAAAAAGTATCATCAGCGCCCACACAAAGAATCTGCGAAACAGTTTTCGACCTTTTGAAAATTTCGCGTTCATTACGAAAATGTGCTAAATTATTTTTAGCCCACATTCAGAAATGTTTGACGTATGTATATTTTCTTGTTTTGGCTCCTCGTGACGGTGATGGCCACTAATTTTTTGGTCCATTTTGAACACGTCCATTGAAAATGTAAAAGCGCCTTTCGCTGATTTCTCTCGTTTCAGATCTTTTGCGGTCTGTTGTCGCTGCCGGGGGTTCATAAATAATGAAATCGTTAAGTACATTTATAAATGTATTTATTCTCTATACATATGGCGAGTTTTGGCCAGTATGGGGGTTTTATTCAGAACAAAACCGAAATTGTGTGAAACATTTTTTTGCAAAAATCATTAACAGCGATAAATGTTTTTAAATCTTTTACGTCATGTTTTGGGAATTTCCGTTTGCGATTTGAGTGCCAAAATAGAACAGAAGAAAAGCCATAACTTTGGCGAAATTATGGGTCTTTTAAAGCAGAATTGTTTTGTTAGTGCCTTTTCTATTTGCTGGAGTTATTTGATTTGGTTATTTTAGTAACCTTTTTAAAAAATATTAATTTTATGTTTTTAAAGGGATTTAAGGAGAAAAATATGAAAAGGAAATAAATATATTCTACAGTTTGTTAGGTATTATACGTTGTTGGTATTTATGTTGTTGGTAATTTATTAGTAACTTAAAGGTAATTAAAAGTTTTTCTTTAGCTATATTATATTTTATTACTTTATCGTAACTTTTCAAGTCAATGGGCCTATGCCTGTATGTCTGTTTAGCTAGCTGATATACGCAATAATTATCGCAAATTCATGAAACTTCTCAAAACTGGATACAGCCTAATATTTCGTCACATGGTAACTGGGGATTATAAGTGGGCTGTGTCGACACAATTGACCGATTTTCGGAAATACGGTTAGCTCCATATAACTCTTCATTCATAGATTACTACAGTTTTATCCGTTGTTTTGCCCTGGTCAAACTTAAGAAAATTGGCAGATTAGCAACATTTATTCTGATATCTCCCATACAAATTACCGATTTGATGCATATGTATACATTGTATGTATTCGTTGGGTTATATTTTTTACTTGATTACACTTACAAATTTAGTAGTATTTGGTACATGTTGCGCGCATGTGTCTGAATGAAAACAGAGCTAATCTTCTCAAATTGATTTTTGCCCATTATAAAACTTGAAAAAAACTAGGCCAAGTGGCCATTAACCTTCTATATTCTTTAAAGTGTTCGGTGAAATTAACTTTGAGAATGGAGAATAGAGTACATTGCCACATGCCATCTGGTCTCTCTCATATAAACCAATTTGTAGAAATAAAATTTTTCTGCTATAAGCTCCAATTTGTAGACCAAAATGCCCGCTCTGGTAACCCCCATACAAATTGCCTAGTTTAATTCACATATACCTGTACATTTCATTCGATTGCAGTAAATACGGTTTAATTTAGTTTTAATTTAATCAGCCATGATAAACTTCTGCCAATACTAGACTTCTGTTCTTGCGCTTTAATCAGAATATTTCTGGACAAGTACTGACCGAATTATCACGCCTCTTCTGGCATCCCAAACAGTGTTGTATCAACACAAAACAACGGTGGGTGAAGTTTTACGTAGTTGTATGAAGTTTCCGTACATTTAGAGAAAATTTCTTTAGACTTGTATAAAAACTTTACAGTTCGTAAATTATTTGTCGTTTGTTCATCTGTGGAAAATAGTGTTTGGAGACTTGTGTTAAAAAGCCATGATAAACCCACTTTTACACCTTTTGTGTGTGTCCAGAATAAAATTTCGAAATTCAAAGCATACAAGCTTATTTTTTTTAAAGTGACAGTAATTTCATTCGTATCACACTTTCAATTCTTTCAAAAAATTAGCGTTGTTTAAAACGACAAAATTGTTTGCAAAATTTTTCAAAAAATTTCACTAAAAATTTTCTTTAAATTTGCAATTTAAAAAAAAATTATTTTAGAATTTGATATTTTAAATTTGGACTGTTTTTTTCATAATAAACACTAACGCGTTTATAAAATCAAAGGGTTTTATTTTTATTATATTAAGATCCAGATTGACATGTTGTTCGTGTTTTGCACATTCCTTCCGTTTTAGTTTCATAATTTTTTCTATTTTTTTTCAAAAATTCGCCGCAAATGTAAACAACAAAATTGTGGGAGAACTTATATCTTTTTGTGATTGAGAAATTGTTGGAAAACTGTTTTCTCTTTTATTTCCTTATATGTAACTCGTTTGAATTCCTTAAATTTAAATGCCTGTCTTCTTAAAGTCTACCACTTATTCATTTATTTGCCTTCGTGTATGCTACAAATTATATTAGATTTACAAATGTCAAGTTTAATCATTTGATCTGCTTATTTTCATTATCTTTTGTACGTATTCTTGTCGGTACGCCCACCCTTTCTTTCCCCACACAATCCCTCTTTCGGACTTTATCGTTTCAAACACCATCACAATTTCATTTTCATCACACTCACACATTCATTCATTATGCAACTTTGACCTAAAACTTCTTGTTAACATTAAACGTTGTTGTAATTTTCGGTTTTGTTTTTCTTTCAATTTCTTTTCACACCTTCAACAAAATTCGAGCAAATACAAAACAGTGGAATAACAACAATATTGTAAATACATACATACATACTTACATATAATGCACTTGACAAAACACGACAGACCGGCGACATCACAACACATTGACGATAAAGTGATGCGGAGATGACGATGATGTTTTGTAGCCTTGGTTGTCGTGGGGAGAGAACATGAGGTGAGAGAAGAAAAATGTCGGGATGTTTGGAAGACTAACAGACAGGCATTTCCTTTAAAATAAAACATGACTCTCATGGCGAATTAACCTGCGGACGATTGTTGACGATTTGATCATCACATTTGACAATCACATCAACTTCCAACAATAAATAGAAAGAAACAAAAACCAACAATAAACAATGTACACCCTCGATGCTGTAATTGAATGCACGACCTTATTGGACAGATCGACTCGTTTTATAATATAATTTCGTATTGTTTTTGGTTTACATTACTCACTTGAAATACAACACGAACGTAGCCATACATACACGAGTATGGGGAACACACATGATAACCAACCACACTATCTAGCTGTATTATTATTACTGTATGATAGCATTTTTCCAGCTGAAAGCAAAACTACTGATTATTACGCACTCACTGAGAGTTATTGGCCCAGCTCTCCAAACAATGAACTAACGACTGCATGATTGAACATCGCTCACAGAAAACTAAACAAATATAAGTGGTAAGTTGGTAAGTGATGAACTTAACTATGCATGGAATTCTAGTATGGACAGTGACTGTGTGTGAGTATTTTGGAAATTAGTGTTGATAAATACTGGAGTCGGCAATTAGATACATACATACATATGTTCATAATGGAAAAATTAGTTTGTTTAAATTGATCCATTTAACATAAATGAAACCATTTATTTTTGAAATTAATAGCAAATTTTATATAAAATATCACCTTCATCGACCCCTTCTACACAAGAAAATTGTGTATAAAGTTCGACGCAAACTTTATTAATTATTGAGTCGAAGAACCCGTTTTCCCCCAAAATAATAAAAAAAAAGTTCAATGAAAAATGCCGCACTAAGTCTAAGTACATATAATTTTAATAGAAAATTGTCTCGGATTTAAACTTAGGTGGAATTCGAACAAAGCAATGTGTATTTGTTTTCATGATTGTACTTGTTTTTACGCGTATTTACATCCAGCCATCATTCCAAATTTTGATAGCTCAATACATACCGCAATTAAAAAAAAAGCGATTTTGGAATATTTATGTATGTATATATTCCAGTTCTAAAATTTCGCACATATATTTTGAAAGTTATAATAAATTACCATGATAACGATTTTGAAAAAGGCTTAATATCTTGAAATAATATATTCCGAATTAAATTGTCACAGGAAATACTTTGCTTAAATTTCTATTTTAGCTAATATGATAATATTATAAAAATTCGATATTTTTTTGTGTTACCATGTAGGTTTTGCAATCGAAATTTATAGACCGAGGTATACGAAATGAGAAATAAAACAACAACTTCTGAAAAGTGTCGGAATCTCTAAAACTATCGGAAGTAATAGTTAAACTGATAAAGGTTGAAAAGTCATATTTTGTCGAACTGTATTATAAGTTAGCACTTATATGGAGGCAAATTCTGCCTCCATAAATCCATGAAAACAAGAAAAGACTGAAGAAGATTGAGACTGACAGATCCAAAAATTCGTTGTAGTTTACACGATATAGATATTTTTCAGAGCAGCTGCTTTTAAAAAGTGTTTAATATTTCTAAATATTGATAAAAGCGAGAGTATGTCATTTTCTAGTTCATGCCCCTAATTAACAGTTGGTTTCATAATTCCATATGTTTGGAAAAATACAACTAAATTCCATAATAACGACTTTATTGAAAACGTCTAATATGTCAAAACAGAAAATCGGCATTAAGTCGGTTTGGCTTGTAAACACAGGTATCAATCCTATTATAAGTTAAAGTCACATACATAATTATCTAAGAACATTCCAAATTTGAATATTACATGCATACATAAGTATTCGAATCCTCTTCTTTCCTCTAATTTTCAATGACAAATTGACTTGGTCAAATCATATATGTAAATAGCGTCGTTGGTAAGGTACATTGCATGTTAAGAAATCTATGGGCTGTCAGACATTCAACACCGTTTGATATACGCATGCTTCTAGCGAAAAGCTATTTAATTCCATCACTTCTGTATGAATGTGAAATCTACTTTAACTGTGATAGTACAGATTCGCACAAACTCAAAGTTGCTTATAATAACATAGCAAGGTATATCTTCAATAAAAAACGGAATGATAAAATCTCTGCTTATTATTACCAAATATTTAATATGAACTTCAAAAATGTATTGAAATTTAAAGGTCTATTACTAATGCAGAGGATTATAGTCTCAAGTGAACCAAAATATCTTTTTCAAAGAATACGTTTTGCCATGTCCAATAGAGGTAAAAACAATTATACAACAAATTTATAAAACCCATATCTCGGAAAGGCAATTCTTTATATGCACTGTTCGTCTTTGGAACGCTCTTCCTTCTCAGCTTCAAATATTGAGCAACGCATTAAAATTTAAACGGAAACTAGCTACACTTTATAAAAATTAAACTTAATTACAATAAAATTAAATGAATAAATAAAAATAACTAAAAATAAAATGCATTAATAGTGTATTAAGAGTATAAATAAATAAATATATGTTTTGTTTGCTTAAATTATGTACATCGTGATATTATAACTTATGCCACTAGCACTGTAATATAAAAGATTTAATCTTGTTGTGCTAGGTTATCTCAAAATTGATAAATAAATAAAGTCTTCAACATCTCCCTGCCCCAATAAGTTCTTTGTTATTGATATTGTAATTATGCACCCACACATTGACTTCTTTACACACATTCCTTTGGATTATTGCTAGTTATATTTTTATGTTATATTTTTCGGTTCCGTCTCCTGCTTATTCGCTTTCGCCTTTGTTTATACATACAGACTTGTGTGGAGTGCGATCGTTACTGCACACACATCATATCTTTATTAATTTATTATTGTGAATAATTAGACAGTAGTTACTGCTTGCGTCACACACACCCCTTGCCAAGCATGTCAATCAACGACATTCTCTGTCACTATCCGTCTCCAACCCAACTACCCTCGCTCCATTTTGTTATCAATTAAGTTTGCGTTCGCGTAATTTTAGTCACATAATTTTGTGACGGCCTTTCTCATTCTCACACCCAACATTTACTGCAGTTGGTGCTACTCTTCTTGCTCTCATTGAAGTAAGTATATTTCTTCGCTTTATACTAATGTATTGTTTTTTTTATAATCGCTCTTTATTACACACTGTTCGAATAGTGCTTGTTTCTGTTCTCCGCTTTCATTTCCTCTATTCACCACCACAATCCACTCCAAGAAGCCTCATTTTAGGTTTGTTTTGCTCTTGTGTGTGTGTGTGTGTTTTTTTTGTATTACACAGTGTGTCGATATTTATGGTCTTTAATATTGTATATCATTTTTTACCATTCTTTTCCGCTAAGTTTTATTTTTGCGTTTATGTTACGTTCTCATATTTTTATTGTTTGTTGTTTTTTTTTCTTTAAGTTAAATTTATTAAGATTCTTAGAACATTCACGTACACAGATAAGTACATATGTATGTTTGTATGTATAATCGTACATTCATGCATACGGAACATGTATCCGTGTGCGCCAAAGTGTACTAGAACTAACACCAATCTAGGTTTTTAAATTCCTTTTGCTTAGCAAAATTCTGTATGATATGTGTGTGCACATTTAAGAGAGAAATATGGGCTAAGGTGACCAGGAAGAACCAAATTTTATAATCATGTTGGGGGTGATCTATTTATCATCTCTAGGTTAATTTTGTTTGGGGGTTTAACGATTTTCTCTTAGGTCGCATTTTCGATTAACTTTTCTGTATTAACAGATATGCAGTAAACAAGTTGATAATTAGTAATGGTTTGCTTTTTTTGATCGAAACAAGTAAACGGATGAAGAACTTCAAGGACGAATGAACAATTCACGAAAATTCCCTTTTAATCTCTCGGAATAATTTGCTATTGTTGTTCCCATTCTACACAGTAAATTGCCAATTTTTAAATAAATAATTTACAATTACTTAAGATTGAGATTTGAAAATGTTAATTGATATGAGATTTGGTTGAGACGTCACAGAATTAATAATCGTAATCTAAAATTTTCCGAAAAGGTTGTTTATGTGAAAATCGCTGTATTATTGGTATAGTCTTACTGTAGTGGATTTGCAGCAATATAGTAATAACAATTATGGAGCATCTGGACCAAATTTCGTAAATAAATGTTTTTGGCATGGGACCATTACGTCAAATAGTTTTGAAACGCAGCAAATCTTTATAAATGTGCTGCAATTGCAATGCGATTATTTGCACAAATATTTTATTAATCGAAAAGCGTAGGAAGTGTTTTGGAAAAAAATTTAATACGTAAATCTTTTTAGAAAAAATGGAGGTTTGGGTGTCATTTGCCGTTAAAAAATAGAAGTCAGTTTGTTATGTAAAATATAATTGGTCTTTTTTAAATTTGGCATTATCCTGGAAATATAGTGTAGATAAAATTGTCGAAAGATACTTTTCGCGTAGAAGACGAGTGTTGGAAGACACTCGTCGCATAGAAAAGTATGTTGGAAGGCACTCGTCGCATAGAAGTGTGTTGGAAGACACTCCTCGCACAGAAAAGTGTGTTGGAAGGCACTCGTCGCAAAAGTGTGTTAGAAAACACTCGTCAAAATAGTCCGTTGGAAGACACATAGAAGTGTGTTGGAGGACAATTTTCGCATAGAAAAGTTTGTTGGAAGACCCTTTTGGCACAGAAAAGTTTGTTGGAAGACACTTTTCGCATAGAAGTTTGGAGCTATTAAAATCTAGACTTTTTCCTTTTAAATTTCAGTAAATTCGATTAAAATTTGTATATAAATCTCATTTACATCACCCAAATCTAATATACAGGTATGTGATACAAAACGTTTTCGATTTAAAATCTATGCAAAAACGATGAAAGTTGTGATGCACATCTTTTTATCGATTTCATTTCGGTTTGAGCTGAAATCGATATCGATTTCATTTTCCATTTCGATCTATGGAAAATATGGATAAGAAAGGTGTGATAGAGAACGAATTACCGTTTTTATTTACGGTTTTAAATCGAGTAGTCTTTGTGTGGCGATTTTGCAAAGTCGCATTTCTTTATTCGGAAGAAAAATAATAAATTGCGAACAATTTAAAACTAAAGTGAAGAAAATCTGAAATGTAGGTATTTATATCAAACATCTGATAAAACACAGACTTATTGTGTATATTTCAGGGGAAAGCACGCAAATTCGAGGCAAGAAGATAAGATGCTAGATTTCATGGAAAAGTACCCACAAATAGGCAAAGGATTTGTAAAAGGGGATAGAGTAGAAGTTGAAAAACTTTGGCAAACCCTTGCTGCTGAGTTGAACAGCATTGGTCCACCAACAAAATCAGCAGAAGCTTGAAAAAATGTATATAAATGTGGTGCGGTGCATAGCTATGGCAACATAATTCCCCACAGAGCGTTGAAAGCAGCCTTCAGCGAAAAATCTGAGCGTTGCTGCCAACTGGATTGCTAATGGAATGGACGAGGGTGTAACACTTGTCCCAAGTTTATCCATTATCCAAATAAAGGCTTCTTTATTTAAGCGAAAGCATTCTGCAAAACTATAAACAATTATGTATTACTGAAACCTTGGAATGACACATTTGGTTTACTTTTTTCCCGGCAAATCTAGTGGGTTGGAAGCATCGCGTAACTTTTCCTTTTAATATTTTCTTCTTTATTTGATGCTTCACTTAAAATTGCGGACACTGCGACAATGAATGCCACGTTATAAAATTATTTTTCAGCTTACACTTGTTAATTTGATTCTTGTTGTGCAAACACTTGAATTTTAAAACGTAAACAAATGCTCTGAGTTGAATTTTGCAAAATAATATGGTGCAAATGAAACACAACTGGAAAATGAAATCGATACGATTTCTGTCACAGCTAAAATCGATCTGTTCGTTTTGGTACTTCGTTTTCATTTGAAAACGAATCGATTTGCATCACATACCCCATAGACTTTAAATTGTACATTGCGTATGCATATACCTGGTCACCCTGAATTGTTTAAATTAAATATCACGTAAACAAAAATCCTAGTAACCAATAGCAAAATCCACATGTGCATAAAAAAAGTCATCATATCAACGAATTACAAATAAATTCTATGAACAGCGAAACAAAAACAAAACGAGCTTCAAGCAACAACAACGGTAGCAAAAACACAGGGCATAACCATACATGAAGTGGGATGAGGGTTTCCTCGTTTCCAATGAATTGGCATGATTGACGTTTGCTGGTAAGTACGTTTTGTTCTGCTGCCTCCTCCTCTACGACGCGGCAGTCATCTTCGTCGACGTCGCAGTCTTTATCTTTGAAGTGTTTCGTTTCATTCTGAACCCATACAACACAACACAAAGTTTATCTCTATAAAATTTAATAAGAACAAGAGAAACAAAAGACCACCAGCAAAAACAACAATAAATGGCACATGAACGAACGGAACGACAATACGTGGCGTCGTGAATTCGTCGGTGTATCGGTTCTTTAAATTGATGGGCTAGCGGCTGCTTACTCGCCTGGTTGATGATGTCTCGTATAATTTATTTTTGTAATGGGCGCTGTGTCGTTCGTTTTTTTGTCTTTCTTTCGTCTCCACAATCTATGACGCAGCAGTTAAACGAACAGCAATGATGATAACGGCAACAACACTAAGTGCAACAAACAGCCACATAATATAATTGCATGGCGGAGTAGGGGAGGAGGTGGCTGCCGATGGCTGTTTTCTTTTATAGACTTTGGTTTATATTTTGTTTATTTATTTTGTTGTGCCTTTTCTGCGCTAAGTTTAAATATCTCATGATTACTTGAATTCACATACACGCCGTGTGGACATCTGTACACCTTCATACATATCAGATTTGTATGTTGTATGCAGTTCGTACGTCTATTGTGGAGAAGAATCGTTATATATACGAACCTGTATATAGTGTACTAAATCATTGATAATAAAACAAACGTACATAGTTTTATTATCAATGATTTAGTTCATTTCGAACAACCCTCGTCGTCGTTGGCTCGATTATTTGCAAGACGTATGAGTCGCCACCGTCTACGTCGGCGGAACCTGTACTGCAAATCGGTGTTGTGCACTGCTGCCACTCTTGTGTGTTTTGCCTATCTTCAAACTTTGTGATTGCTAATGCCGTTGTTATTATTGCTGTTTTGCTGTGGATTATTTACTTTAATCATGCTGTTTTGTTTAGTTTTCCACTCACACATTCGTTCAGTGGTACTCCCCGAACCTTCAACATTTTTGGTTAGTCAGCTTTTTTTTGTGTGTTTCTTATTGCAGTTACTGTCATTGATTTTGTTTTGCTCATAGAGTTGCCGGATCTGCAGGATGTTGCAAATTAATTTTTCTTAAATAAATTTAATTAAATAATTTCAATCCATTCGCCTAAATTAACAGTCCGTTTTCATAAAACATTCAAAACTGTAGCGAACGAATGTATTGGAAATGAGGTTTTTATGAAATGTTTTAGAAAAATAACGTTGCATTTGTATACTTTTTTCTATATTCTTTTACACAGAAGTAGTAATATTATAGTAACCCTGCTCAACAAACGTAAAGATTTTTTAAAACGAAAATATATTTGAATTAAAAAGATGAAGAGAAAAAGTTATTCGATTGTTTTGCAAACGAATTAAGTGATTCGTTTCATGGAAACAGGATATAAAATATGATAAGAACGAACTTTTGCACAACTTCAACTACAACAGCACTTCTACCTGTGTAAAAGGCTTAGTGCCGTGCAAAAGAAAAACCCAAAAAGTGTTATGTTCTTGTAGGACTTTATAGGTTATGTTACTTGTGGACGTTGTCACTACATCTTTCACATTTTTCTTCTTATTGCAACCGGAGAGTGACGAATAGCTTTTCTATGTAAATAAATATTGAAATGAAAAAACTGACTCAACCTTTATTGTTTATGCAAAACAGAGCTTGGGAAGGGTTACATATCAGTATGAAAAGTATTTACAAACAAACTTTTCTACTTGAGAAGTGTTTTCTAAGACAGTTTTCTGTGTCAATATTGACACAAAAATATTTTTCTACAGGAAAAATGTTTTCCAGCACAGCTTTTTAAACTGGAAATGTTTGTCAAAATAGTTATATAACGTTTTTCAGGGCATAGCACATATGAAAACAAATTGGAGGTAGCTGCGTAAGTTGAGATCCTTAGATAAATCTAATTTATGAAAACACATCATGACTAAAGTTCCAATTAAAAAAAAACCTGATATCGGAACACATTTCAAAGTTATGTTTGGTATCTAAGCAACGGTGCAAATACCATCCAAACATTATTCTTGTACATGGATAAGCAAACGATTCTTATACGAATTGTTGCAATTTTTTAGAAAATAACGTCATTCAAAATTTACAGTTTTTAATGAGTCAACGAGTTCTAGATCGTCACCTTAGAGGTCATCACAACCAAAATATGGACGAAGACAATACAGTTAGTCTCCTTTACAAGAGATCAATGGTTAAAGAGCTTTATTTGGTTATCAGAATGCTGATATCAATTTTATTCCCCTGTAGTCATCTGAGCTCTTGATAAGTTTAAAATACCTGATGCTGGAGGTCAGCGTACTTTAGGTCAAAACCATATGTGGAAACTGTTTTTTTTTTTCGTTTCGTTAATTAACTAAAATCAAAAATAGATGGAACATTCCTTTGGGACTTCCGCATCGCACAGCCTAAATCTGGCAACACCCTTTCCATACTCGTTATTGTTTTTATACATTTTGCCTTTGTTTTTATTTTACTTTGATTGCTGTTGTTGTTGTGCTGGTCGTGTGTTGTATACTATGATTAGTTTTGTTGTTGTTTGTTTTTTCTTCACCGCTATGAGTAAGTGCGAAATTTGTGGTATTTCATTTTTAAAGTTGTTTTTTCACATTTATTCATTATTTCGTTCATACCATTGCTTCGTTGGCCGTTTGACTTGTCTGATCATTCCTTCGTTGGATGGATGGGTGGATAGCTTGTTTGTTCGTTTATTGTTAAGTTTCATCGTCGCGGTCTCTCCTGGTCATTGTTGGGATATCATATACATACATAATGTGTGTGCTCGCTGCCTCTTGCCTTTCTAGTCGTTTTGGGGAATGCCTTCCTCATTTTCAATTGCGTGCGTGTGTCAGTGCATTATCGTTCATACCCACACAATAACTCGCCGTCATTCGCACACGAAAGCAGTACTTAGTAACGACACTTGTTTTAATTATCCGACTATTGGGTTATGTTGGTGTCGTTTTTTTCCTCTTGATATTCGCATTAAGAAACTACGTTTTCGAAATCTTGTCTGCCATTGCTGCTGTTCGATTGTACTCGTATACGCCGGTCTTCTTCGTTTTTTATTTTATAAGTTGTTGTTATTTGCCGGGAGGATGGAACACGACGACTGCGAGTGTATGTATGTATATAGTGGGTATATTAATTCATTTATGACGTTTGTAACACAATATGAGGTTAAGGTGAAGGAATTCGTTTACCTTTTTCTTTTTGTTTATCTCGCTAAGTTTTCTTGCTGATTACGAATAAGCTGGGTGGAAAAAAGAGAATGAAGTAGGAAAACATGTGTAACTGAAGTGTGCTAACCGCGCGATTGAACCATTCGTTACTGATTTTAATTCTATAATCTTGGGGAAGTTTGTTGATTAATAATTTTTTGGGCACTGTTTGAAAGCCAAAAATTTATATATATGTATATGTATGTATATCTTATAGTGATCTATATAGTATATACTATGTAAGTTCACATGTTCATTATTCACAAATATTTGAAGGTTTATAAACCACATTGTCAGTAAAATTTTTGTGGGTCTTAATATTAAGCAGATAAATCTGACGAATAAAATTTTTCAATCGTGAATTGAATAATTAAAGATTGTCTTTTTTCGTTTGTATTTACAAAATACAGTGATTGGCCCTTAAATTGCGGTACGGGAAGTGCAAGTTTGCCAGATTTGTTTTGCGATGCTATCTAAATTATACATACTGATATATGTATGTACATCCGTATATTACTCTGTCTGACATTACTAGGCGACTTTAAAATTGCAGAAAAGCTATGACAAATATTCATGCTACGTTAAATTTTGAGGAATATCCAAAAAACATGGATCAACGCGTACAATATTTCCATCGACTATAGACAAAATAGCCTGCTGAGTCATCTCAGACACCTACCTATAACCGCTTCAACGAGGACATAGCCAAGCTATTTATTTAGCCTCATAAATTGAAGAAATGGTCTTAGTAAATAGACTAAATATGTATATGAGTTAACGTTAACATAAATAGGAAGCACCATGGGTTTGCGCTCATTTAAAAGTATTAAGTTGAATCGATATATTTGAGGAAATTAAATTATTATCTATTATTAAATAAACTGCACATACAAATAATATACTTCCGCGCACTGGTTTAGATATTTTGCAATCACTTAAATAATATAAAATAAATATTATAAATAAATAATAACAAATAATATAAAAACACTGTATGCATTATTGGAACACTGGGTCTGCCATTCCTGCAGTTAAGCTATGTAGTTAGTTGCATAAAGTCCTGCATGTTAGTGTATTATATATTTATAATTGAACATTGAAACAAACTTATCCCAAAAAAAAAAAAACAAATCACAAATTTGTACGAAATAGTTGGAAACCAAACCAATTTTGTGTCGCCTGGCTTCCTTATTATACTAAGTGGTAGTCATTGGAATCGCTTATGTAGGTCTCAAGAATCATAATTGTCGTTCAACACTCAACTCCTAGTTACGCCCGGCACTCTCCGCTAGACGTCATAATACGTGTAAACACATATTGTTATTTCTTTTTATTTTCTGTACTAACTACCGATTAATATCAGTCAACACTGACTAATATAACTCTCTTTGGTTATCACAAGACCTCTTTTTATATCTCTCTCCCTTTCTCACACTCTTACTAAGTGATACTTTCCCTCTCCGTGCTGAAAAGTGAGGCATTTACTAATAAAATAAAATCGTGCAAATATTTTTTTATTTCTGTTTTGTTTTGTTGTTATTGCTGCTTTTTTATTTGTATTCAGTTTGCATTGGCTTGATTCATTATGGCGTTATGTGTACGTTTGTATGCATGGTATTTGTGTGCGATGACGATGATGAGCTTGATTTGTTGTTTTTGGTGCCGTATATTTTCTGCTATGCGATATCTTCTTGCGAGTGTTTGATTATTGTTGGCGTCTCTACGTACGACGACAACAAAAGTTGGTTTGGCTAGCAGTTGTTGGTGGCATTTGTTGCTGGTGTGGTGTTTTCTGTGTTTTGTTTTTGTTGTTCCTTTGCTCACACTGTGTTTTTTGTGAATTTACTTGGAAATTGAATGAATTTCTATGGCACGTCTAGTCGTGTTTCGTTCGCATATGAAGTCATATGTTGTGTGGCGTTGTGCTATCCGATTGTCGCCTTCATCGTCAGCCATCGTGTTTTTGTGCTCATTCGCAGACATTTGGCAGTGATTCCTCAACTCGAACGGGTGCATGTGTGTGTATATTGCTTCATTTTTCATTACGAATTGTTGCTTGTTCTTCTTCCTCGATGCGACTGCTACGTTAGTGGTACAATGTACGACGGACGATGTATCCAATAGAACTGAAAATGCCGCGTGAAATTCAATCAGAAATTTGCGTTAGTTTTGAAAAAATAGAAAAGAAAATGTGGCGTGTTTGTGTGATATTCACAAAATTAAAGTGAAATACTCATTACTTCCAATGTAATGCGCTTGATTAAATCAGCAGAAATTGAAGAAAAATCCCAACAATGCACGAAGTGTTCACAAGTTAGTAAATGTTAAATTCTTTTCCACTGAACAATTGGCCACAAATATATGAAATGTGATTAATATGTGAGACCCGTTAGACATAGTGGCTAGTGGTTATAGCTGAATGGAAACGTTTAGAGAATATTCCAATCGGTTAATCCTCGTGCCATCTAAACAAATAAATATCTGCCATAATTAGCACTTTGTGTCAAAATTCCCAACCATCAGCAAGTTGGTAATCACCAGCAGACGTTTAAAAGTGGGTACAAAATACAATATAACGATGCATAACCGGTTTTGTTGGTTCATCGTGTGTGAGCGGATATTCGTGTGTCGGTGGGCTTCGCCGCCTAGTCAACAGTCAGCCAGCCTGTCAATACTCACCCAGATGACGTATCATTCAGGGAGTCGACAGTGTTTGTTTATTTGTCGGATTGTGCGGTGTTTTTGTTGTTGTTGTCGGCTGTTGCTGTTGCCATATCTAAATTTATCATATGGATACCAAATGACTGATGCCGGTCGGTTTCTTGTTTTTGTAATTGATAGAAAAAAAAAACAGGTTGGGTAACAAGTGCGAATCGCTTACATTTTTCCCTGCACGTAAAACATACATTCAAATCAAACTCTTAATTGAGTTTCTCCGCGAATATGCTAAAATAGAAGAATTGTCGATCTTTGACCTGCAAAAACAAATGGGAGGGAAGCCAGTTCGAAGGATTGAGTTGTTTCATGGCACAACTGTGCAATCTCTATTAAAGGGGTTGACACACTAGTAAATAGATTTGAAAGATTTAACCTTATTTGAGAAAAATGACAAACGTTTATTATAAAAGTTTAATTAAATTGTTCAGAAATTGAGTTAGATCTGTCTGATCGGTCTTTTGGGGTATCTACCCTTAAGTCTAGTTCGCACATAATTGAACAGTCATGTGTTTGCAGTTTTTTACCATTTGTAAAATTTTTGGCGCAGGCCTGTAGAAGATGTTTGAGGCTACAGAGCACTTCAAATTAAAAAATCCCCGAGATGTTGGCCTCCAAAACCGGAATACACGGATGAACTATTTTTTTGGTTTCACGTATCACCGGAAATGAACATCGGTAAAAAACCTACAGAAATGTCTACAGAACAAATAAAGAAAAGTAAAAACGTAAAATAAGAAAAGGTTGACCCAGTCCATCTCGCTCTGGGCATCAAAAGATAGAATGTTCGACTAGTAGACTCAAGCAGATTTTTCTTGTTTGATGGAATTTGATGCCATTTATGTTCATGTCCATGGTATTTCTATTTTTTTTGGCTGTGTGAAACAAATAGTGCTGTGTGGTGAAATAACACTGCTATGACTCCGGTCCAGTTTGCGCCCAATACTTCGTCCTTGTAGGCGATTATTTTACCTATTTCGCGTTCTGTGCAACTTTTTCCTCCCGCTAGTCTTTTTTATTACTGAATTTTACCAGTTCTTCACAAAAATAATAATGATCTAATCGCTAACACCACTAAACTCATTTGGCATTATAATTATGAGACGCGCTAAAAGCAGAATTATCGCAAGAACTAAAGTACCGTTATCTGCGCAAATCCCAAAGTTTGTGTGCGTGTAAAGATAGTTTTGATCTGTTGTGCAGAACTATATTTACCGGAATTTTTTTTATAATGTTTTTGTTTATTCCTTTAAAAAAGTGAACCCCAATTTTCCTACAGAAACGTGCCGTAGAACTTTTCACACAGGAAATGTCGTAGCAAATAATCTTCATAGAAAAGTGTCATGGGGTACACTTACCAAATAAGGAAGTGCTGTGGTAAACATTTTTACATGTAGGAAAGTTGCATTGGCAGACACTTTACATAAAAAGTATGGCGAAAGGCAATTTTCATATACAAAACGTCGTGGCGAAACTTTTCATCTAGGAAAGCACCATAAAAGATACTTTTTTCAGAAAAAAGTTTGTCTGATGAGTACATACGAGATGTGATCAAAAAATAACCGTTATTTTCAAATTTCATGAGTTACGTACATATGTATGTTCGATTTTGTGATTTTTTTTCTGTTATGCTGGTACACATGTCTGTTATACAGGGTGGGCCATAAGGGTGTTGGCGGTTTAAATATTCAATTTCTCGGTAACGCGTGGCGCGGGGTGGCGGGGAGATATGTTGTTCGCTGCGCCGCTTCCTGGAAATTTAGTCGCCATGGAGCCGTACACGGGAGTGCAGCGTGCATTTTGTGTCCGAGCGTATTACGAAAACAATAAATCAGTGATTACTGCACGGCGTTTGTATCGGCATGAACACGGTTTACACGATTTAAGTGAAGTTCCAAGCGCCAATGTGATACGAAAATGTATCAGAATGTTCGAAACAACCGGCTCAACAGTACCAATTACGGTTCGTGGTCGCCCAGTTTCTGCAAGATCAGCCGACATTGTGGAGCGTGTTCGTGTTTCAGTTCACGACGGTTAGAGCGAACAATTATTGAAACATGCTAGCAGACTTTTTGGTGCCAGCTTTGCAAGAACTTCAAGGCAATACCTCGAGGATGTAGTTTCAACAGGATGGGGCCACATGTACGGCTAGGGTATCCATAGAGCTGCTGAAAAATGTTTTTCCTGGAAAACTCATTTCGAAAAGGGGGGATATTGAATGGCCCCCACGTAGCCCCGATCTCTCTCCATGCGATTATTTTCTATGGGCTACCTCAAATCGTTAGTCTACGAGCATAATCCGACCAATTTAGAGCAGTTGAAGAGGAACATTATTCAGGAAAGTACAAAACACCGAGAACAACTTTTCAACGAGTTTTCCAAAATTTGCGACTTCGGTTCCAAGAGTGTCAAGCAGCCGAGGGAAGCATTTTTGGACAACATTATTTTTAAGTCTTAAAAATTTCCATGCTTCTACTTTTTAAAAATACAAATATATTTTTTTATGTTTCGTAGTTTTTTCTTTAATTGAATATTTAAACCGCCAACACCCTTATAACCCACCCTGTATATATTGACAATATCAGCGATTTTGGATTGTCAGTTTGTTTTTGACAGATAAAAAGGTTAGTCGTGTTTTGGTGTGCTCTTCGATTTTTTGCTATTCGAAAAAATGAATCAAAAAAAACTGTATTAAGTTTTGTGTAGAAAATGAAATTAAATGTGCAAGCACATTTCAAATGTTGACTGTGGCGTTTGGCGAGTCTACTATGAGCAGAACACAAGTTCAATTGCGGTATAACCGATTTAAGGAAGAAAGAGAAGATGTCAATGGCGATGCTGTCGCCCGAGCACGTCAACAACCGATGAAAACATTAAAATAGTGAAGAAAATGATTTTTGATAATCGTCGAGTCACTATTAGAGAGGTTGCTGATGATGTTAGCATATTGTTCGGCTCATGCCAAGCAATTTTTACAGATGTTTTAGGCATGAAACGTGCGGCAGCGAAGAATGTTCCAAAATTACTAAATTTTGAGCAAAAACAACGTCGCATGGATATCGCTCAGGAGCTGTTGAACGTCGTCAACGAGGATCCATATTTCCTAAAAAAAAGTCATAACTGGTGACGAATCATGGGTGTATGGCTATGACATTGAAACCAAAGCCAAACCAAGCCAAGGCCGAAAAAAGCATGTCAAATTCGGTCATATGTGAAAGTTTTGCTCACTGTTTTCTTCGATTGCAATGGCGTGGTGCATCATGAATTCTTGCCACAAGGTCGTACGGTCAATAAGGAATACTACATTGAAGTTATGCGCCGAGGGGAATTACTTTGAAGGGGACAAGATAGCTATTGATGAATAAATAAATACTTTTTGAAAACATTTAAAATAACGGTTATTTTTTGATTACACCTTGTATATCGCAAGGTGCAATATTTTTATATTGCTTTACTTTGTGCCGTGAAAAAAAAATTGTCACGAAAGATTCTTTCCACATGGAAGTGTCGCAGAAGACATTTTCCGTACATAAAAGTATTCTGGAAGACACTTTCCACGTAAAAAATAGCCCAAGAAAGCATTTTCCACGAGGAAAAGCGGCGGGGAAAGCACTTTCCACGTATAAAGATGCCATAGAGAAGAAGAAAATACACGCTTTTAACTCGGAAAACTATGAGGAAAATTCATTTTTGAAATGAAAGGTGTTGTAAAATGATAGAAAACACCTTTTACATCGTGAATCATCGACACGCCAATAAATTCACCGGATGTGAGAAACTCTTCCATACCCATTAATGGGATGCAAGGGAATTGGACGCGTTGACCATTTTATTAGGCACACATTTCTTTTCCATTACAAAAAAAGAGTTCCAAACTAATGGTATGGTTTTCTAATTTTAATTGCAACCACAGACGAATGCAATTTAGTCCTCGCTTTATTACCAATAAAACGGCATTAACTTATCAATACAAATTTAATGGTGTATTGTTTGTTCCTCCATAAGCTCATCCTGTATTCAACAATTTTCTTGCTCACATCACGGTCAGCCTCGGTGTGAAAAACGCTCGTTCATCTGTGGCCATTCATTAATATAATTCTGTATATAGTTGTTCACATTCTGCTATAATAAAATAAATGTGATAATATTTAACAAACTCACAATACTATAACATATATATACATATATATTTATATATGTATGTATGTATATATATATATATGCATACATATGTATGTGTATATGTATGTATATGTACAATACTATGAACAATATTATTATAACATATTTACAATGTACATACAATACAATACAAAACGCAAAAAAAAGGAAAATGATCTGTTGGGTGTTGTACTTTTGTACTTTGATCCGCATTTATAAATATTTATACAATAACTAATAATAAGAGCATGTGCATTCGTATTCGTTTATAATCTCATATTAAGCAACAAAGTGTTATGATTGTTGTTGAAATATTCAGCGCCAGAAGTTAAAAGTCTTCAACGGAATTTAAAGAAATTGATCAAATAATGTCATGACCTGTTAAGACGTTGTACGTTACGTTTTCGATATCGATTATTTGTAAACATTTAGAGATATTAAGTAATTTTTCAATTTTTCAAAAGCCAACCCGATTAACCAAAATCTAAATTTATTAATTAATTGATTAATCATACATTTGGGTTAATTATATTTACGACTAATCATAATTTTGATTATTCAAAACACACGATTAGGTGACTAAGCCGAAGCCGAATTAGTAAATTAGAATAGCTAAAAATGTGCATAAAATGAATTGAACGCATTTTCAGATATTTTCGCAGCGATTTTCGATACAGCGGGCATCTCTATATATCATATATACATATATATGTATATATTATCAATATTATCCTACGGTATTATTATGTAGATTCAATTCAATGTAGAATAACCAATGCAAAGTGAACTGCGGTGGGAAACAGAAAAACTTTTAGCTATTATAAATACATGTTGCTAAAAACAGCTTCCAAAGAAGTGGAAACGGTTATCATATTATATATTTTAGGAATGATTTCTTTTTTTTTTGCTTCTTGGATATCCTTTTTTTTTGAAGGATAATCTGATCTCTAACTACATATTGCGTGATGTGATAGTTTCTAAATAGGACAAATTGTATCCAGAAGGATCTGTAACTTTTTACATTAGTACATAATTCACAACATTTATGCCAACTGTTGGGATCGATATAAATGTATATAAACATGTATGTATAAAATGAATGTGCTTTTTTACTGCTGGTTGACTGACTATTTCGATAGCTCTTACAAATTCGTATAATTGAAATGTGATTTCTTGTTATTTTATTGAAAAATACAGGGTGTCCGTCGGGTAGGTATACTACTTTGTTTTGCCGCCATTTTGGTAAACATTGGTCTTGACAGTTCATATTTGGAAAAAATATTCGATAAACCAACGTGTTTTAATCGTTCAAACATTTTATCAAAATCAAACATCGGTTACTGTGACGATGAGAAAGTTACGTGAAATTTTTGGGAGAAACAACGTGCCAACAAGACACACTATTTTTCGTGTAGTGAATGATTGCGAAGAAAGAGGATCTGTAGCTGATTGGGCCAAGCATTGACCACAACGTACTGCAAGATCGGCTAAAAACATTACTGCTGCTCAAGAAAGTGTTCAAAACAATCCATCAACCTCAATTCGACGCCGTGCTCAGGAGTTTGGTCTTCAAAGAACAACTTTGGCCACAATTTTGCACAAGGATTTGCATTTGTTTCCATTTAAGATTCAGTTGACACAAGAGCTTCTTCCACAAGACCATTTACGCCGCCGTACATATGCCAATAGGATGTTACAGCTCTCCTATGACAACCCCGATTTTCGTGAAAAAATCATAATAAGTGACGGGACACATTTTCATTTGAATGGATATGTGAATAAACAGAATAGTCGGTTTTGGGCAATGGAAACCCCTCAAATTATTCATCAGTCATCCAATCAAAGTGACAGTCACAGTGACAGTGACAGTGACCAGACTGGTGTGCAATTTGGTCATTGGAATAATTGGACCTTACTTCTTTGAAATTGAAAATGGCGTAACGTTAACTGTCAATGGGGAGCGATATCATGATATGATTGAAAACTTTTTAACATGCGGTATCAACAAGACGGTGCCACATCGCATATAGGCCGGATTACAATGGAATTACTGCGAGACCTCTTTCCACAATGTTATTTCAAGAAATGGTGGTGTTGACTGACCTCCACGTTCGCCTGATTTGACTGCTCCGGGCTTCTTTTCGTGGAGATATCTGAAAAGTAAGGTTCATGCAAACAAATCAGAAACGTTTGAGCAGCTCAAACAAAATATTCGTGATAAAATTAATGAAATACCGTGTGAAATGTGTGAGAATGTAACGAAAAATGTCCTCAAAAGGGCTCGCAATTGTGAGACTTACAGAGGCGGACATTTATCTGATATTGTATTCCATACATAATTGCCGACATTAAATAAAACATTTATCAATATAAGATCCATTCACTTTCATTTAATCAAAAATTATAAACAAAGTATGTCCTTCCCGACGGACACCCTGTAGTAATTTAAAATCATGTTTCGCGAATTCAGACTGAATATAATAAAATCTTTCAAAATCGTTTGGAACATAAAGCAGGAACTGAATTGCTTTCAACCTGCTTATGTTTGTTGCAGAAATATATTAATAGTTGTTTCTTTTTTTAATTATATGCTTATATTTTCGTCTTCTTTATTTTATTTGTAGTTGATTGAAGTTTTGTTAGGATAAAGCTTTAATATTTAAGTTACGTACGTGTTTAACCAGATAAGTGTTGAGGTTAATTTTTTCATAAATTGCTTAACTGACTATAAATATATGTGAATGAAAAAAAATCCACCTACTTTTCTTATATTTGATATTATTTAAAATAATTTTTAGGAATTCAGATATCTATTACTATATGTATTTCTTTTTATTTCCATGATCGATACCAATTCAGAATTGCATTTTACCAATACTGCTATAATTAATTTAATTAAATATAAATAAATGAATGAATATAGATAAATAAATTTTATACTCAAATCCTTATTCTGAGTATATTCGGTCATTTTAGCTTTGATTTTTATTGTCGTCACAAAGCCGCAGCTCTATGGAAAACTGAGCGTAAATCTTATTGACAGCATTTGACGAATAAACGAAAATCACATCACGCGTGTATAAAGAAATTCCATATTTAAAACAAATTAGTGCGATTTGTCAAATAGAAAACCGCCAGCACCAACGGCAAAAATAAAAATGCAATTTAAATTTTATTTTTTTTTTTTTTTGCTTAACCAGTCTGTGGTTGGTAGATAAACAAAGATTATGAAGTTTATGTCAGTGTTTGTAATTTTATATACAAACAGTGTGAACTTATGCGCACATAGTCATGTAAATATAAAACATTGGATGTGCGTTTAAGAAAATGATTCTTTTAAATTCGTATCAGCAATATTAATAAATTTACTCATAATTCATGTTTATATTAATAGCTCCGAAGAATACTATTCATGGCGAACGTCGTTCATATATGAATAATTAAAGTGTTTTATTAGCTTAGTAAGCTAAACTCTTATCTCTTACAGTTGTAGTGTGTTAGCACAAGTTATATATCCAGCGCTGAGTTTTTATTTGCATTCGCTTACACATTTGTTCATATAAATAAACAAACATAAGAACAGAAAAATTGTGCTATTGTTGTTGTGGTTAGTTGAATATACTTAATTGTTGTATTACAATTGCTAGCGGTCGTTGCAATTTTTCATATATTTCTTAATATTTTTAGAGGAATTTCAGTTACTGAATGTATTCTGTTGATAAAGCTAAATAAACAAAGCTATTGTCGTCGTTTTTTTTTTTTTTTTTTTTTTTTTTTTTTTTTTTTTTTTTTTTTTTGTTACACGATTCCGAAGCGAAGGTGTTAAATTGGTGTTGATTGTCAAGACTCTTAGTAAGTTGTAGTAGCGCGATGAATGCCCTATCAACTGTCAATCGATAAAAAAGTTTGAAAAGATTTGAAATAACTAGATAACTAATAGAAATTTGTATGTATTGGGTTGGTAGGAAAGTAATTTCGATCCTTTCAAACAGATTGTGATTTTGTTAATTTCGAAATACTTTTGCTTAGCTGATTAAATTGTATGTCATGCCCCTATACAGCTGACGATATTTCATGTTTTAATTTATGATATATCCTAATATATTAAGTGACTAGTCAATTTTTAGAAAATCGCATTGTAAATGTGGAGTCATGAAAATAGTTTCAGAATATCCCCAAAAGGACATGAAAGCACGCTGGGATATTTGTGACAATATGACGAACTAACAGGACAGAATTGTTTCATGAAATTCCGCTCTGAAAGTTTTACATTCAAAGACGACTATCGAAGCAAAATGGGTAAAATTTGGATTGCAAAATGATTCCTTTTTGAAACGCTTTGTCACTGAAATGGTGGGGGTTTAAAAGAATGTTTTTCTTTAAACTACTTCCAAAAAATCGAACTATAAATTTTAATGCTTATTGTTAACAATTAATAAAGCTTGATGAAACAAAGGAGGAGCAAATACCTTAATTAGTAAATCGTAAAGACGTAATTTTCATCGCGAAAAAGCCAGGCTTCATAAGTCTTTGTAGACTTGGCAAAAAATATTATAGTTTGGATTGTATATGGTGCAATAATCATATGTAGTAGTTATGGTTCTGGTATAGAATTTTCAGATCTTCACATACTTTTCAATGCAATTGAGGACCTAAAAACCGAGGCAAGTTTCAGTCATTTTTCCAATGTGGCATCAAAAAGTTGCCTCAGCTATGGCAGAAGGTCATTAAACAAAATGTTACTTACATATTAAATTAAAATTAATTTTTTGAGCAAACCGTTTAATATTTAATTTGACCAAAAACCCCGAAATTACTTTCTTGCCAACCCAATAAGTTAAGAAATTCTATGGGGATCGATATTAGTTTCAATATAAATAAAATTCTGCTAGTGAAAATGTTTTTGACCACCTTACAGTTATATGTATGACTCAGATTGTGGAAAATAGCGCGTGTTCAGCAATAATTTTTTGTAGCTTAGATTGAGAAATTAACACATTGGTTAAAATTTATTTAAAAGTACATTGTTTGTTTCTGATACATAATTCCCTTCGCTGGTTCAGCCAAGAGACAAATAACAAATAAATAGCTTACCTAACTTTATGTAATTTTAAAAGAATTCAGTTAGGAAACACATTCGAATGAATCTACACATTTATGTAAAAACAAAACAAACTATGTAACAATGTTAGTACAGTAAATTCGTTTAAAATCTTTAATTGCATTTAGTATATGCACATATGTAGAAGAATTATTGGCTGAATAGGTTTAAAACTATTTATACACAAATCACTGTTAGTAAAATCAATCAATCTGCTTTGTATTCTCAATTTGCTTTAGTATATCCAGATGTGAAATTCAGTAGCAACACGATTAAAAGTTATGTATATATTTAATACCCAGTCAGCTGAATAGAATTTTAATGTAGTTCTGCCAAGTTATATTTATAAGACTTTGTACAATTGGTTTGAAAATTTGTATTTATAATCAACGAATATCGAAACAGCCCTCTAAACTGGTCTTATGTCCTTTTTGGACCAAATAGCATTGAATTTGTAATACTCGCTTTACTGTATTCGAACCCAAAATTCAGCTAGGTTATTATGAATTTGCCTCAATTAAGCTATGAACATCTTAATCGAATTGCGATGATTGCAGTTTTAAAAAAATTGTTCACAATCATACGTTACTTCTGGATTACTAATGGTATTTTCATATTGTTCATACAATATCTTATAAGTGAAGGTGTTTGGTTGCCAAGTGTCTTCCAGACAGACGTAGAAATACGAGAAGAGACCAGCTATATTTTGTTTTTGTGTTCGCCAACAATATAATTTAGGAATAGCTGTGGTCTTTTTGCGTTCGCTTTGTTTTAACAATTATCAGTTTTATTGCATTACTCGACGGCGGCTGCTGACGTCAGTTGTTCAAGTATTTCGCTTTACGATTATTACTTTTATAGATAAACTATTGTCAACTGTATAAACGTTCAGTAAATTGATAATGAAATTATTAGCAAAACAAAAAAACCTCAACGCGAAAAAAGGATTGAAACCTAAAGTATTTGTTGTGTAGTGGATTATTCTACACAACACTTTGTGCCCCTACGTAGAGGAAAAAAGTGAGTGTCATTGCCGGTGGAGATGGTTTGATATGCATGAAACAAGGGAGCCGATTAAAGGTTCCTAATTATCGCAAATGTTTGCTGTTTTTTCTTTTGTGTATTTCTTTTATGCAAGACAAGAAGTTACCATTCAGCAAAGGCAAAACTGTTGCTCTATCCTCAACAATGTTCAGTTTTATCATATACCCATTGGAAACTTGAATATACTCTTGAATTTGCGAAAAACATATAATTCTGAATGATTCATTGGCAAAAGATGTCTCACACATAATGTTTCGCGTGTTTTATATTCATATCTGTGTTAGGTTGTGTGTTATAATAAAATATTTACTATGTTTTTGTTATCAAAAGTATAATAAAAGCTAAAATTTGTTTTGTTGTGGTTTACTGTATTTAACATAGCTGGATTGCCTTATCTGCGTATATTTTATTTCATTTCAACATTTAAGGTATCATTCCAGAAATTCTAGTTGTTTTTGTTTTATTAGTCAATATTCAGCTGTGTTTTTGGGATTTCATCAAGATTTACGTTTTGAAAATGTAGTGCACATTTCCGTTAAATTAAAAAAAACATGATGTTGCTATGAATATCGGTGGTAATAGCTCTAAAACACCGCATTATGATAAAGACTTGCGAACACCCTGCATCACGTAAAAAGTCAAGCTTGTCAATCTCACCAAAATCTGATGGATAATTTTTGTGTCACCTGCTGGAATGACGCAATTAACCAATGTTAATCTCACTTAGAGTAGGAAAGCTTTGTTCGAAATTGCTATTCGATTGAAATTCGATATAATTGAAGTATAATATCCAATTGTGGAAAACAATTTGCGAATACTACAGTACTCTTAAACGATGTGGATCTTGACATACATATTGAGTATATGGGATGGTTTGCTATTCGCGCAATTTAGTAACTTTATTTTATTTTGCCGATCATAACTACCGATTAAAGGGCATATCTTTGTCTGCCCAACAAGTTAATATTCCGCCAGTTCGACGCGTTTCAACTAAGAAATTTCTATGGAACAACGCAGGTGTATTGAATTATTTGGACTCAATACAGCTGTGATATATACGAATATTTAGCTAAAAGTGAGTTATTCGCAAATTTCATTGCTATATTTGAGAAGTAAATACATATTTCACCGGCATCTGGAAAAATGGATTCGGCCGAATATGAGTTCATAGTAGATCATCTAGGAAATATTGGGAAATATTTGACGGAAGCATATCTAGCCGAGTGTTAATACTAATTTTGTCATATTATACGCAAATGCAAGATTGATAATGGCGGAGATGGCATCAGAACTTTTCTAGTACAATGCATTTTGTTAGATGTCCGAATTCAAGATACAGGATGGCGCAATAGAACGTGCATCATCTTTTTTTGCGGGGTAGAAAAGGCGTGGGCGGGGGGCGCCTACATCGTTGGGATGGCGGGCTCATGGAGTTTTAGTCGCTGTGAATCACTTCGACGGGAAGCGTCGTGCATTTTGCGTGCGCGCATTTTACGAGAACTCTCGTTCATATATTGCTACTAGGCGACTATATTGTGCTGAATATGGACTACGCGAATTAGTGAAGCTCCGAGTGCTAATTTAATTAAAATATGGGTAAAGCGTTTTGAAGAGACTGGTTCAACATTTAAACTACAAGCATAATGCTCGCCCAAGAACATCTAGGACCGAAGACAATGTTGAGAGAGTTATGGAGTCAGTACGAGGAAATCCACAAATGTCGACTCGCAAGAGATCGTCTGTCTTACAATTATCGTAACGAAGTTTGCAACGAATTTTAACATTAGATCTTAAACTGCATCCATATAAGCTGCAATTAACACAAGAGCAACAAGTGAAAATCCCAAAATCAAACACTAGAAACCATTGCATAGTCCTAAAGTGACAGTATGGGCAGCAATCTCTGGCAGAGGAATAACTGGTCCTTTTTTCTTCGAAAATACGCGGGGCCAAAACGTCACGGTTAATACGGAACGCTATGTTGAGATGTTGGACGGATTTTTGGCTCCAGAAATTGAAAGTTCAAGAATAGTGAATTCCAGAACTTGGTTCCAACAAGATGGAGCTACCTGTCACACATCAAATGACTCCATGGCGGTGGTGAAGCAGATGTTCCCTGGCAGACTGATTTCGAAAAGAGGTGATATCCCATGGCCCCCACGTAGGCCAGACTTGACGCCTCTTGACTTTGTTTGTGGGCATACCTCAAACACAAAGTCTACAGTAATAATCCAAGAAACATCTTTCAGCTCAAGGAGAATATCCGTGGTGAAATGGCAGCCATTACGCCAGTATTACTGAAGAAAGTTTTCAGTAATTTTCGTTTGCGGTTAGAGGAGTGCCGTCGTAGAGAGGGTCACCATTTAGATGATGTTATTTTTAAAAAATAAACTCCATTTATTACTCTACAATGCCTTAGATTTATTTTAACCATATTGTATTTATTTTTTAATCTATTTTTTTAAATATGCACGTTCTTTGCGCCACCCTGTATTTATATGCATATGAATACGTCTGTTGTTCGATGATATTTGTAGAGTTTTTGGGAAGAAATTTGTTCGCCATAATAGTCTTCTGAGATGGCTCTGCTCTAGCATTTGCTATCACAAACGACGCTCAACGCCTATATAATATTTTTCATTTATCATTGGCCTTCTGACAAAATCTGATTGCACAACACTGCGGAAATTAAAGAAAACAGTCAACATTACCTAGATTAACGTATTTTTTTCAATTTGCATTTCAAATTCGTAAAATCATGTCTCATCACCGGTTATAATGCGTTTGACTCATTCTAGCATGTACGATTAAGTTTTTGAAGAAAAAATCAGCTCTTTGGGAAGTAGTCAAGCGGCAACTCGTTGCTTACTCATTTTCAACGATTTGGTTCACGAAATTCCATTTGCTAAACGAAATTTTAGACAAAATCTTTGTTATTTTTATAAATTTTAAAGATCGGGATACCCGCTTAATATGAACATAAACAAACTAAATTACAGATCGCGCTCAAATCCCGTGTCAGTATAGACAACTGTTGTGCCAATATAGTGTACTTATTTGTTATAATGTCTAGTGTTATTGTTACTCAAGTTACCTCGCAAAATATATACTTCCAATTTTCGTGATGGTTCTTCTTTTACTATCTATTTATATTGTTTCAGCAAATTGATATATACAAATTTTAAAATCGAAAAAATTATTTGCTTTGCAGACTCTATAGATTACATAAATAAGTTCAACAATAAACAAATAAGGGCAACAATAAGTACGAATAAATCTGACTTTGTCCTAACTAAATTTATTCATAAGAATGTCAAACGATATATCCGAACAAAAGAAATTTTGAAATTGAGAGGGGATGGGCCTGGGAAGAATCTATTCTCTGATTTACACTTTTCTACAGTTCCTTATTAAAGGTCTTAGTCAATATATGTATACAATTCTTGATGGCAAACAATTATATTTGAGTTCTCACTGCTACGTTAATTAACGCTTTTACTATTTGTTAATGAGAAATAATTACTTTGCAATGATATTAATGTTTCGTCTGTTTCCTTTTCTTTTGCCTTAGATGATCCTGGTGGTACAAAAGATCGGCAACCATCGGCAAAGAATCTTAGCAATATGGAAGCTACTACCACAACAACGCCAGCAGCAGCAACGTCAACAACAGCAACAATAAAATATTATAATAAACCCAAATTACAAAATAATTATAACAGTAACCATCAGAAAAGTACAACAACAAATAGTAAGAAAACACAACAACAAACATATCGTGATCAAGAAGATAATCAAGAAACGCAAACGTCACAGCATTTGACCGTAGAAACCACAAAGAAATTGACGGCCAAACAAGTTAAACAAGCAGCCCGAACTGCAGCTCAGCAACAACAACAGCAAAATGTCAAAAGTGGTACACGAATTCAGCAACAGAAGGAAATTCCCAAAACGCTGACGTTAACGGCGGAAAGGGAAGTTCACACATCTGCGACATCCACACCTGCCACAACACAAAAAACAACAAAAATAGCAATTACCACCGCCAATATTGCCACTGTAAATGTTGACTCAAATCATATCACCACCAGCAGTGGCAACAACAGCAACAATTATGTTAATAGCATTAGTAATAGTTCAAATTTTGACAAAAGTGATAATAGTTTGAATAATTGTAATACCAGTAGCAGTAGTAGCAATAACAAAAACCACATTAGTGACAGTCTACAGCAGCAACAGACGAAAGATAAACAACAACAGCGAACTCAGAACAGCACTAGTGATAATTACAGCACTGACAGCAGTGCATCAGCTTGGAATAATTCCAAATATTTACACAAAAAGTTCAAACGTTTGGCGAGCACTACAGAAAGTGATGTCCTGCAAGAGGCTGAGAAATTGCGGACCACATCATTGTCGTCGGCTAGTTCGTCAGTGTCATCACCACCACCGCCACAGCCCGCACAAAAGCAAGCCAATCAAACAACGCCCACCTTCCAGCACTACCAATTGAATGAACATTTGACAAATGGTTATCCTGCTAAACAGGAACCGCCATTGGCGGACATTGCCGTCAACAGCGACACTTTACAAACACAAGTGCTGTTGCAATTGACGCAGCAACAACAACAGCTGCAACAGCAGCAGCAGCAACAAACAATGTATACATCCGCAAACCCAGGGGATACTGTTGTAACGCCTTCATCGATCGGACCAGTTTCAACTGCTAGCGGTAATACAGGTCGTTACATTTGTCCCTACTGCAATTTGAGTTGTACAAAGCCATCGGTGCTGCAGAAACACATAAGAGCCCACACAAACGAACGTCCCTATCCATGTGATATATGCGGCATTGCCTTCAAAACGAAAAGTAATCTATACAAGCATTGCAGGTAATAATGGAGGAAAAAATCATCCTCCTTCACGAGAATAGTTTTAAATGCGAAATATCCTTTTCTATACAGTGTGATTTTCATTAAATTTTCAGATCTCGCTCTCATGCCGCTCGACAAAAAGGCATTGAGGTTCCCCCAGATGCAGATGATGGTCTCTCAGATCAAGATGTTGATCCCGAGTTAAGTAATAGTAGTTCGGAAATGGTAAGTGTTTGGGAAATTAAATGATGAAATTACAAGTTCTATATACAATATGTATATCCGTAATTGCATTTCACTGTGGAAAAATGCAATGTTGAATCTTGCCAGTAAAAATTAGTTTGGGAAATCACTAACGATTTTAGGTACTGGCTTGTCATGGGAAGAAATCATTTCATATGAAAAATTACTGAGAATGTCTGCAATTCATTTGTTAGGAGGGAGCTCTGTCTTTTATCGGCAATACGAACGCAATTTTAAGTGTTTTTAGGAAGTGGTTATTCGTTATCTCATAGGATGATATGTTTAAAGAACCATGAAGGACCGGATGCAAAGCACTGCAGAAACTCTGGTTTTTATTTATTCGTGATCTGTGGTTTAAAAGGTCGATAAATTCATGTCGTTTATTTAACTGAATTTGAATTTGATTATTGAGTACAATGTATATTTTTCAAAGCAGCAGTAATAATAATAAAATGCAAACCATTTCCGTTTTAAAAACAAAAAAAAAAAAAAAATGTTTGTTGGAAAAATAAAAAAGTATTTACATTCAGTGAAAACAACACATCTTTATCTCCTCATGCAGCTTTAACTAATACTTATTGCAATTTGGAGTGACATTATCTTTTTAACGGATTCAAAATACTATTTAGACATCAGCATTAGTTTTAACTACTTACTTTATACTATTTGTATAAAGAAATTAAAATAACGTAATTTTCAAAAGGAAAATTGAACGGAACTTTTCCGAAAATGTAATTAGTATTGCACGTTTTTAAAAGAATGTGTCGCATATGCTATTGTCCTCTTTCAAATTATTTGGGGTCAAGATATATGTTGTAGATTGTTTGTATTGCCATTTAAATATTACCAAGTAACTGTTTTTCAACAATCGAATTCTTGCCTCTAGTTTGGCTGTTCTATTTTATTCTATTTTCTGCTATTACTTTCAGTTAAGTCGCACTGGATCTCCTTTGGAAGAAATATCCATCAACCCACTTTTACAACATGCCGAACCCCATACATTAATACCGACGCCAATGAACTCATCCTCATCGGCTGCATCGCCTTTGCCTCCCTCATCGCCCGCCACAAAAACTATATATTTACAACAATCAATTTCTCAACATCATCAGCTACAACAACAGTCGTTGCCATTGGGCTCACCAGCTGCTGGTACCTTGCCCCCAATAACCGGATCAATTGCTCCTCATGGCGGCACAATCAGCGCTGGCGGTAACTCTTCTCTAACTGCTGCCCAAAAGCAAGCCATAGATTACAAGCCATATAAACCAAAATTCCATAATGCTTCTATGTATTCCTCGCCTAAAGAAGCAGCAGCAGCTGCAGCGGCTGCGGCGGTTGCAACAAATCCTGCCATACCATCACCGGTCGCAACGAAGGAAATGGTGATACAACAGCAACAGCAGCAGCTACAGCAACAACAAACGCAAACTCAAAAGACCCCTTTGGAAGCTCATCAGAGCATAGGTCAGCAACAAATGCTAATAGAAGTCCAAAAACAAGCCGTGGCTCATTCTTCAGTTGCTGTCCACCTGCCACCACAGCCATCGCCCACCCATATCCCCCATCACCATCCTTCTTTGTCGCCAAGTACCCAGTTAAAATTGAATAATCATATTAGTACTCACCAATTGCAACAATTGCAGCAGCAGCAGCATCAACAGCAACAGCAATTGCAACAGTTGCAATCGCAGGCTCCTCATCATCTTTTGGGACCTCCGCCACAAGCGAATGCTTTGTCTTTACCTTTAGCGGCAGCTGCCTATTACTTGGGCCAACCACCGCCGGGATCGCCTGCATCCTTGTTGCATCCCTCTGCGCATATATCAGCGCAGTCTTTTTATAACCCCGTTGCCGCAGCTGTGGCCCATCAGCAGGCATTTGCTTCACTGCATTTGATGACGCCACAACAGCAGCAACAATTCCACCATCAGTTGCAACTGCAACAGCAGCACTTGCAGCAACAGCAGCAATTGCAGCACTTACAACATTCCTCTGTAGCTTTGCAGCAAGCACAAACACAAACATCCGTTCTTGCACAGCCTGTAGCACCACCACCTCCAACTCAGACGCAGACTCATATTAAGGCAGCCAATCCGGTTGGAAATCTGAGCCAATCATTGCCTGGAAATACTAGAAATTTGCATCATCCAAAATCATCAACGCCCTCCAGCATTGTGCATCCAACTGCCCAGAATCCGTTGCATTATTTGGCAAACGCCGCTTCGGCGGCATCGGCATTAAATCATCAGTCGGTCGTAAATAGCAAGGTGACAGATTTGGGAGAACAACAAGTCGCCACTATGAGTCAACGATCTGGCAATTCTTCGTCTGGTAATGCAAATCTTTTGCAGACCTCATCAAATTCTGGTATCGGGGAAGTGACTTTGGTAAGTTACAGATCATTTTTTATGCAATGGACTTTATGTTGGTAATACATTTAGTTATTTTTTTTAAAGCTATCAATATGTAGTCCATAATTGGTCATTTGTTCATTAATAACGTTAATATGAAAATAATAAACGTGTTATCCCAATATTATAATCAAAATATTCTCATTTCCGTATCACATCTTGTAATTACTTCCTTTTTTACAATGAAAACATGTTATTATCATCATGTTTACTAGTTGCATTCTCTAAATTTCTAATTTATTTTATACTCATTTACCTATAGAATAAGGAGAAATTGCACGAACACATCAACAAAATTATATCACAAAATGAGGCAATTGTCGAAAACAAGGAACTTCTGCTACAAAAAAAATACCCGAAGACACTCAATCGTTCGAGGAGTTTCAATAATGCGAACAGTGGGAGTAACTCTAGCTCATCCGTTAATTCGCAGCCAAATAACACCGGAGGACCGCCAAGTGAATCGGCCACTAATGCTAAATTGGCCCAGGTTATCGTACAAAAACAACAACAACAATTGCAACAACAACAACAGCAATATCTGTATCAACAGCAGCAGCAACAGCAGTTACAAATGCAAAGACACGTGTTTGCTGAAAAATCTAGTGTGGAAGATGTACCACTACCATTAAATGGAACATCAAAACATTTGGTCTCTAAACATATGTCACCACAACTATCAACACAAAATCAATCACCATTAACCACTCAGCAAAATCCTTCTGCTTCTGTACAACTATACCGTTCAATAATCACGAGTAATCCACAGTCACAGTCTTCGTCTCTAATACAGACCTCAACTTGCGGCAGCAATGCAGGTGTCATGACCAATGTGCCTCTAAATCTGTCAGCGAAATCTAAACCTTCGCTGGCGCCAGAAGAGCATTTAGATCTATCCATCAAGCAACCATTGGGTCCACTGCCCCAACAACCGCCCCCTGCTACCCCACGCAAGAGACATTCTATAGAACAACAACAACAACAAAGTGGCCAAAACCAGGTAGTAAATACAGCCGTTTTAAATGAAGCTTCCAACTCATCTAGTTCCTGCTCACAAGCAAACCAACCTTCTACATCCGCTGGCAAATACCAGCCCAATAATTCGATTATTAAAAATTTACTCTTGAATGCTCGTGGTTTGGCCATACCTATGGGTGAGGGTGAAGACGCCGTTTACAAATGTCCTTTGTGTTCGACGGCTTTCCGCACTGCCGAGGATCTACAGTTGCACAATAGCACCTATTGCCAGGGTAATAATAGCAGTGCGAACTCGCCGGCCTCATCACCATCCCATAAATATTTTCGCTCTAATTCGATTTCTCTCAATATGTCAGACTTGAAGATGCTTTCCAAAAACCCTTTGTCATTGGCTGAATTGGCAAAATTGACCTGGTCTCAATTGAAAACGAAACCGAGCAATTTGGTTCTCAATCGTCTCAGTGCATCTTTAGCAAATAATTCAAAGAATAGCAACACCACGACCACGTCTGCTACGTCTACACAACCGAGTTCAACGGTAACAAATGTATCTACGGGCCCTTCAGGTGGTACTTCGACTTCAACCGTTGCTTCTGCCGTTGAGAAATCACAACTGGCTATAAACGATATACCCCTGAGGTTGGTCGATGTTCCTCTACCATCTCCTGGACCGCTACTGGGAAAAACGCCGTTGGTAGACTACACAACCAATGAATCGAAGTACAAATCGGAAGAGGTTATTATAACCAAAATGCACGACGATCGCCTGTATAATAGCAGCATAAATGACCCTTTGGCAGACAAGCGTTTGAAGTTTGATACCACCGAAAAATGTGCATCTAAACGTCTATCAAACACAACAAGTGGTGGTGATATGCTGCCTCTGAATACTATGGAATATAATAAAAAGGAAGAACGCTTCAAACGTTTCACATCATCGGGTGGCTGCATGATACCTTTATCGGAGTGTGACGACGTGGACAAAAGTCCAAAAATGATCAGAACGCCTTTATTATCGGGAGGTAGTTTCCAGGAAGTTTCGCCAAAGAAAGAATCTAAACCCCCGATACCTCTAGTTCAGGGATCTCAATTAACACCTAAATTAAATCTAGGCTTGAGTTCTTCAACGGCACCACATCATTTTCAATTTCCGCCCATCAACCAGATAACTGCTTTTAATCCACTCACTTTACCTTTAACTGAAAAGGTTATACCCTATGTTCCGGGTATACCCGGTCCGAATAGCTTGACACCACAAATGCCACTGCCACCGCCGACAGGCCAAGGAGCCAGCCAACAGCTTTTGCAGCTACCTCAGACTTCAAATCAAATAATGAGAACTGTTAGTCCCAATCGCAAGCAGTCGGTCAGTCCCATGAACATAACGCCCGGTCCTGGAGCTGCTAACGAACAGGGTGGAAATAAAACCGTCGCAACATTTGGTGGTGTGCAAAATGTGCCAAGTGAATTTGCCAGAGTTCCGCCTTCGGCAAACATGCGCAGCGTAAGAAACTGGAATTCGAGCGCGAACAACGCAACTAACAGTAAGCCTCCAACGGCGACTGAAAAGTCCATCAAATCTTTCAACTTCTTACGTATGGCCGATAATTTAAGTCCGCGCAAAGTGCCAGATAATGCTAAATCGTCATCAGATGCGGAGACACGACATTTCAATTTGGAGAGAGTGGCCAAGGAACAACTGATTATACAGCAACCCCTTAGCAGCACTAAAACTTTATCGCCTTCATCATCTTCGCTTACGCCTCTCCATGTAGAGATCAGCACGACGCCTCTAACAGGGGAAACGGACAACGTCATTACCGAAAATAAAACTAAGTCGAAATTTTTGAGACCAACCAGTTTACCGTTGAGGCCAGGAACATTCACTCCCAAACGCCATCATGGCATTACACCCACAGCCAATACATTGCCGCTGATTTCACCCGAAACACCCAGGCCTTCTAAAGAATGTGTTCAACTCTATTTAAATGGAAATTCCTATACCTACTTGGGTCTGAAGTCCAGTACCAAAACTTTTTACTGTACACTGAATTGTCCCCAGCCATCGTATGTACAGGACATGCATAAACTCTCCATGTATAGCATGTGGCAACAGTGTGCGGAGAACAATCCGCATCCGCTAGGTTTTAAACCGAAAGAAGTAATGTCGCATTACGATTCCCGGCAAAAAATGCTGGTGTATACTATGGCCGTTACAAACAAACTGTCGTATAATTTGGTGGAAGCGCAACAATCTGTAATGACACCATTCTTGAGTTCTCAAGATAAGTTCTATCACCACCAGTTGAAACAGATCGCCATAACAGAGGTCGCCTCATCCAAGGAGGCCAGAATGATGCCCGATTCCAAAGAAACTTCAAAGGATTTAGTAAGTTCAACATCACCTACCACATCGCAATCAGCTCAAACTTTGGTTGGCGGTTATGAATCTCATGAGAACTACACCTACATTAGAGGTCGTGGTCGCGGTAAATATGTTTGCTCGGAATGTGGTATACGGTGTAAGAAACCCTCCATGTTGAAGAAACATATAAGGACTCATACTGACGTACGGCCTTACACATGCAAGCATTGTAATTTCAGTTTCAAAACGAAGGGCAACCTTACCAAACATATGCAGTCTAAGACGCATTACAAGAAATGCATCGAATTAGGTTTAAATCCGGGACCGATGCCAGCGGATGGGGAATTCTTGGAGCCAGATATGGAATTTGATCAGCAGTCCTCTACCTCTGCCGGTGGAAGAACATCGTCCATGGGCAATAACGAATCTGATAGCGATGGTGATTCGAGTGATAACGAAACCGAAAGCAGCAATGAGTCGGATTCGGCCCGCTCTAATGTGATGGAACAAAACATGAATATGAATGCTACAGAGGACAATAAATCCCATTTGGAACATGAAGCTGCCCGGTGCTTACTGTCGTTGTCTATGACGCCACCCATACACACGCAGCTTTCGGAACCTCAGTGTCAAATTGCATTTTCAACGGCAATGACCAGTTCAATGATAGCCACTCCCGCACCAACGATAAGGAGGGTTGTATCGTATACTTCACCCAAACCACCATTTGATTACCACAAACAGGAACAATACTATTCGAATCCCGAAGAGTCTAAGCCGAAAAATCTATGCAGTGCCGCAACGAACTTTGAAACAGCTCCCATGGATTTGACTAAACCCAGGCCTAACGAAACTGAATCTTTACATCAGATTCACCCCTCAAACCCCTCGCCGAACCATCAAGCCTCTTTAGTTACATTGCCAGGTCCAGTGCAGACGCAAGCTCAAATCCGTGATGTCATATTTGGTGGGAATAACAATGAGTCGGGGCTATTAAAGACGATGATTTCCGTCTCCTCCAAAGTAGGACGCAGCCAACAAGGTATCTCCGAAGAAGTGCGGCATCTTAATGAAGATATGATGTTGTACGATTACAGAAGGGAACAGATTCTAAAATACAATAACCTAAAACAAACTCAAACCCGTAGCAGTGCTAGCCAAACTGTAACCGTTTCATCTCCTTCCCACCAAAGCACATCGACTACGACAGCAACGCAGTCTTCTAACATGATGGCCATACCATCCGTAACTGCAAGTTCGGTAGAATCTTCTGTAGTTTCAGCGGTCGATTTAATTCCAGAAGTCAAAAAAGACGCTTCTTTGCAATTGCCAAAAATTGAGATAATAGAACCTGTATCAGAAACAAAGAAACCGGATGCGGTTGTACCAGTTACAAGCGGTGAAGTGCAAAAATCGTTGAAGTCCTCAGACGAAAGTGAAGAGACTGACGAAGAGCCTCCTGCCAAGAGACTTTTGACTAACAATGATAACAAACCTGCGCATAACTCAAATTTACCAGCTGCCGTTTTACAGCCAGGCACAACAGATTTCTCTGGGGTATTGTCGGGTGGAGGTAGTGGTGCCTCCTCGCAACCAAATCGCACCGTAATTGTAGGAGAAGATGGTTTTACTACCAATAACAATGAAATTTTACCAGTCCATCCGCGAGTGCCTCAGATATCCAATACCGATGGTCGCCCCGTGTGCTCCATATGTTCGAAAACGTTTCAGAAACAATCACAGCTGGTGCTCCATATGAATATTCATTATATGGAACGCAAATACAAATGTGATCCTTGCGGAGTGTCTTTCCGTACCCAGGGTCATTTACAGAAGCATGAAAGATCGGAAGCGCATAAGAATAAAGTACTAATGACGTCCACCTTTGGTGTGCCCACGACTTCGAATCCCAGGCCATTTGAGTGTACCGACTGCAAGATAGCATTCCGCATCCATGGTCATCTGGCAAAACATTTGCGATCCAAAACGCATGTCCAAAAGCTGGAATGTTTGCAAAAGTTACCATTTGGCACGTACGCTGAGATCGAAAGGGCTGGCATTAGTCTCACCGAGATCGATACCAGTGACTGTGAGAATTCGTTGATATCCCTAAGAGTTTTGGCACAGAAGTTGATCGAAAAGGATCCCTCATCGAAGTTGGGAAGTTATACCACCCCTTCAGGAGTGCAGGACACTAATTCTAATACGGGTTTAGTATCACAAGACAGCGCATCTGAAGATGGTTTCCAAGCAGCAGCCAGTGCAGCTGCCTCCGCTATAGCTTCTCTGGATAATGATAGTGCTGCCAATACACCGCGAAGAGCTAACTCGACATCTGAGGATGAGAGTATAGCTTTAGCTTTAAATAACAATCTAAAGAGACGTTTGCCGGGAACATTCAGCAATGGTGAGGAGAGCGACAAAGAGTTCCAAGAAGCACAAGAGAAACGTTTACGCCAAGATATGGCAAACAATCACCTAAACTCGGCCAGTCCTACAGCGAACTGACATCACATTTTCGCTTATCCCGAGAGATGAACAAAGGATGTACTGTCCTGACAGTCAGCTAATGCCAGAAGATTGGCTCAAACCTATTTGCAGTATCAACACATGTCCGTTATTCAAGACGATATACACACACATTTATCATCTTACTCAAATACTTACCATATATTGCAATCACCCCCTTCGTCATCCAGACGTTAAAGTAAGCTAAAACTTGTTGGGTTTCAGATGGATTACACAAAAAAAAAACATTCTCTTTTCCTTCTCTCCCGTTAAAAATATGCCAACCTCAGGACCAATTCTAAACTACACAACACAAGATGAAATATCACTCATCATATCTTAAAGACATATCGTACTCAAAGAAAGTTTATAACACATATTAAGGAAGCTTCTAAAGCTTTGGAACACATTCGCTATGTAAATTGGAAATTTGACAAGTTTTAGTGAGCTCCGAGACGTTTTTACCACTTCTCCCAAAAACACTGTAATTAACGTAACCAACGGTATGTTTTCAAAATTAAAAATTAAAAAAAAAAAATATCAAAACATATTCACAATAGACATATACAATCTTAGAAACAGAAGATGAACCAAAAATAAAACAACTATTACAAAAATATCATTTTTATAGAAAGGACTAAAGAAACAACAAAATTTACTATTACATAAAAAAATTATAAATTTTTTATGTAGAGCATTTGCTGCATAAGAAAATAAATTGTAAAAGTTAAAATTAACTGTGGTACCGTTTTTGTAGTATAATCTTTATAAAGCTATATAACTAACGTAAAGGTATTTTTTTTTTAGCATTAAATGAGTTCTTTTGTTTTCTTTTCAAAATGGATGAAAATCTTTAAGGTTTTCGTTTAATTGTTCAGATGAAGAAAACGAAAGTACATTTTAAGTTCAATTAATTACGTATATGAATTATGTTTTTAGTTTTTTTTTTCAGTTTTAAGAAAAAATCAAAGTTCTTCCTGAGTTTTTTAAATGTTTTTTTTAAATAAATTGTTGAATTATTACATAGTTTTTAGTTTTAGTTAAAATATTACTTATATATAAAAAATGCAAAAAAAAAAAACAAAACATAAAACCAACGAGACTACGAGACTCATATGTAATATTAATTACTATTAATTATTTTTAACAACATTGTTTTCTATATTTACTTTATTTTAAGCTTAAGATTACGCTCCTTTGTTAAAATTGTCTATTTTAAATTAATGTTTAAGCGACAAAAATAAACAAAAGCCCATATGAATGTTGTACAAATAGCAGAAGAAATTAAAAAAAAAAAAAAAAAATATATATAAATAAATATATATATATATATACATATATATACATATACATATATATAATTATCAATCAAATCTTTATTGTAAATCATATTTTGCAGAAATAACAAACTGTCATAGAAACTACAGTTACATAAGTTTAGTGTTTGAATTAAATAACAGAAAAAAATTAAAAATTATATATATACGCTATGTATACAAATCAAAAGGAAAACACAACAAATAATTATATTTATGTATATAAAAATAAAAAAAAAAAACTTTATTGTCAAAATAAATACAGAAACTTTGAATGTATCTCTAAAATATAAAGCAAACAAAAATTATTATATATTGTAACGGAAAATATATACATTTAATATTACTTATATAAAATTGTAAAAAATTACATTATTTGTAATTGTGTCTGTGTATTGTAAAGATTATATATATATCTCTTTTTTTTTTTTATATATATATATATACATATATATATGTGTATGAAAAAAATAAAATATGTTTGAAATAACAAACAAAAAATAAAATAAAATTTTTTTGAGAATAAAAAAATAAAATTTTGTTATGTGTTGATCTTCGTAGATGCTCACAGTTTGCCGTTATGTAGATGATTTGGGTGGTAGGTAATTCTATATCACTAAAATCTTGTTTGGAAATACGTATACTCCTGAAATGGACAAAAAAGGCGATTCATTAAATGTTAAACCGTTCTTTGGAATTTTGAGATCTGTACATTTGTAACTTTTGGTGCAATTTGCGAACACAAACGACATTTTTGTGATTATAAAGTATAAGCGTTGTTTCAATTTAATTAATTTGCTTTTTGGGAACATGTGGCGACTAAAGGTATATTATTGTGAAATAATAGGCACAATGTTTTCGATAAACTAATGTTTCTTAGAAGTTTTCTCCTTATAACTTCGCTTCTCTGTGTGTACTATTCTTCCTACTGCTCATTTGATTCATATCGATTTAGAACTTCCGATTACCAAAATGGCAAAATAAAAAATCGCTTATTTCTTAAATGCTGCAATAGAGCGACATCGTATTAGTTAAATTAATAAATTAAGCGAAAACGTGATTATCACTAGTCTATTTTAGAAAAACGACTCCGGTCTATATAGACCTCCCATGCTTAGTTTTATCGATGTCAGAATCACAGTTTTCATTGAAATTTGATTAAACTTAGTTTAAATGGCTTAGTTGAGTCAGGGATGAATCTTATCAAAAATGGACAAAAATTGACCCATATTTTTACGAAGCACCAAACCAATGGAAGCTACAGTTTTTATTAGCATTGACATCGGCCCACTTCTGGATATGGTCCTCATACAGGTACACCTGGCTCGATACGGAAGGACATCGGTTAATATTTTTATATATGCCTCATACAAATAGTTCACCAAGCACATCTAACATGTAGGCATTCAAAGAGTATAAGAGTATAAGAGTAATAGGAACAAAATATGTTGGCGCCATCTTTTGAGAGAACCTTCCGGAAGAAATTTTTCACTTATAGAACTGTTTGTTACATTTTTAAATAAATGCGAGGCAGTTGGAATACTCGATCGGATCATTACTTCACCTATCATCAATAATATACAATATATTACTAATAAAGGATTAATATAACTAGCCATTTCTTCTTTTGATGGTCCGACCTTCACACACTTTTATTAGGAAAGGGCAACAATTAATAGTTTTACATTCTTGGCGAAGTGTTGCTTTTCCTGGCACGATATAAAACGCCCCACATTTGAAAAAGGGGAAGGGGTATGTGATTATTTGTAAGGTCAAAAGGAAAAATAACTTAAGTGGAGTTAGGACAAAATCGAATTGATTTATTATTATTATTGAACTTATTTTGATGCATGCTCACGTCCAATTTCTATTCCAAAAATTCGCTGTAGGTCACAAGTTATGAACAATTTTTCAAAGAACGTATTTTTTGTTAATATTGTTTGTGTCCTTAAGATACATGTATCTTACTTAAGCGCGATTTTAAAATTCCGTACATTTCGAAAGTTATAACAGATTCCCGCAACAGTGAATTTAAAAAAACGCTTGATATCTCAAAAGGACAAATTTTTAGTTAAGGCGTTTTCTCTTGTAACCACTAGTTTTTGGATTGCAATTAGGCTTTGCTCATAATCGTAATCACATATATATATGTATGTAAGAAAACTGTTCTGTTCGCAACTGGCGCTTAAATATTGCAGATATGCCTAAAATACATGAATAGTAAGAAATATGAAATTTCATAAATGTAGTTCAAGTATTCTACAGTGCTGTCCGGCTCAATTTTAAGCTTTTGAAAGCAAATTTCTCCAAACTTCACTTGACATTAGAGATCGAAAAGTTTTCGACAGCAAACAAGATGAGAGCTCAAAATTTCGTTGTGAGGAACAGGGTTTTGAAACGCTATCAAAACTCGTTGTATTAAATTGGTACAAGGAGCGCTGAAGACCGAAATGTTTTAAAATCTTTTTTATGTGCTGCGGATAATAGATACAAATTTTGATTATCCAGTTAATTAAGCAAACACAGAATATCAGTTTTGATCAGGTTTCCAATTTTTTCAGGAGTAATCGTGAATTTTGACCCAGCTATGCTATTAATCCATTTTAATGCTATACTCTTTAATGCTTTCTAATAAAACTTACCAGCAAAAATGCTGAACCCAATATTAAAGCTCTCTCTTTGGCCGTCAATTTAGAATCGCTAAAATAAATATTTGTGGTATATTGAGATTTAGATCTCACCCATTTGCGATCGACGGTCGCACGCAAATTACCTCCAGAATGGATCTGAAATCAGCCAAAGAAAAAAAACTCATGTTAATTACACGCAAAATGATGATGATAAATTCCTTTTATCATTTTACCTTAAAATATGTTTCTCTCGGCAAACAAAAGCAACAAAATCCAGAATTTTTCGGACCTTCTACGCAAAATATCGGATTAGCGGTCGTCCCATCTTCTATGTAAAATTCAGGTGCCAATAGAGTAGGGGCTTGAACAATACGACCTAGCATGTTACCGGGTGGCACCCAGATCTCCAGGCTTTTCGGTCGACAACACATAAAACCAAAAGCCAACCTTTTGTGTAATAACAAGGCTTCTTGATGAGTTTTATCGATCAAATGCATTTGGAAGGGTCGCGCTGCACCCCATACCAAGCGACTATTAGGATTGGAATATTCTGAGGCAGCATAAATAGCGTCGCCTCCCGGAGAACGGACAACGTAGCGATTTTCTGAAGCGACAGCTGTAAGACCTGAATGAGGAGAAAGTTAAAAAAATAAGTGAGTACGTTTTGTTTTCAATTTGTTTACGTTCTTACACTCATTCAATTCGAAAGTTTGTTCTATATGAACCGCAGGCATATCCTTGAGAAAATCATATCCTGTTAATGGTATGTATGTTGTTTGAACACCTCGTGCATTTTGCTCTACTATAGAAATGGGCAGAGGTACTCGTTCTGAAACTGAGAAACAATTTGAAAAAATTAGTCTAAGCGATCGGTTATCATACTGCGCTCTATTTTCGGAATTATAATTTACCATACAAATGTTGGCTAGAAAATGAAACTACAGAATAAAAATAAAAAAATGAAATTAAAGAGAAAATGAAATTAAGAAATAATTGTAAATTCGGTGAACCACAGCCCAACATGTGATCTTTTCCATGGTAATAATAGTTTTATTTTTTTTTAAATTGCACATTGGAGTTCACGTCAACAAGAAAGTCTATGCATTTAGTTTTACGTTTCGAGCTTAATAATAAGTATTACTAGACTTTTTCAAATTTCTACATTTAGTTAAAGTTCTTACCTCTGGGTTGAGACGTTATGCTAGAAGGACCATCTAGGACTGCAATAATTGAAATAAAGGGGAATTGCAATAATTAAAATAAAAGGTAATATCGAATAATTTAATAAATGAAGAAATTGTTATGTATTTTTATAGCTGTTGTTGATGGCGAATACGTATTTCGTGTCTACAGTGTCCTCATATTTCAGTCTTAATATTCCCAATGTTAATTAGAACAGATTAGAAAGTAAAGTCCAGCTCACCTCATTGTATCTTTTTCAATTTCGCTACATGTTTATTAACATATTAAATATTAGCTGTTTTGATGGATGAAATATTGTAACAATAGATTTCGACGACAACATTAATATTGATAAACAATACCTCTAAATTCCGCAAAAATGAGAAAAAAAAGATTTATTTTACGGCCCCTTGAAGTTGTCATATTTATGATTATTATATTTGTATTTTACTGATTTAACTTGAGAAAAAAATTTTAAAAATGGACTAAATTCGACAAAATCTCTAATTTACAGAGAAGCTAAAATTTGAAAGATTACTTTATAGCTATTTTTTGTTTATAAAGGAACTGGAACCGTTATAGGCGAAGTTCGTTACAAAGTTTTCCAATCGGCAAAAACTGTTTCTAGTATGTTATAAAACTCATTTTCACTAAAAACTCGGATAGAAAAACAAGCAAAAAAAAAAAAAAAAAAATACTAACCATAAAATCTTAAACCAAATTCATTTGTTGTACTAAAGAACAGGAATAACAAAATGTATGACTTCCGAATAGCTACCATACGCCCTCAAATATATCTTGTTAATACCGTGCCAACATCGGATGAGAAGTTTCATCAAAATGGGAATCAAAGACCATGTATACACTTAGATCAAATATTTCGCTCTGGAACCAAAGTTGATATGATTATAGAGCAAAGAAAGTAACGAAGAGAGCGGGATCCTCTTACTCCTTTGGTTCTCTAATTATCTTAACTCTGATTCCAGATCAATAATTTATTCAGACATCTACTAAAATTAACGATTTCGAGTCGAAACAACGAGTAAAAACAAAATTATTCACACCAGAACTTGTTGACGTAAGATTAGACAGTTAATTTCATAATATTTATACTAAAGGCAAAAATTAAACAAATAGAATTTGTTAATTTCGTAATTGCAAATAAAAACACGATGTAGTGTCAACGTGTTATAATGTAAGCGTTGTCATGGTTGTCAAAAATGTAGTTTTTGTCATTAGAGCATAGAAAAAAAAGAAAATAAAGCAACCGAAACGATATTTCAAGGGAACAAAATGACTTCATTTATCTGCCTTTTATAATAAAGTTTATCATTTCAACGTGGATGTCAGTGGCTAGAAGAAGAAGTTAGTTTCTATCTGATTTCGGAAATATGACGATTGTGAACGTATGGGAAATTATTTTTAAACTAATTTATTCCAAAACACGAAGTTTTATAATTTTAATTGGACTGAATGAGCTACAGTAAAGTTTGCAAAGCGTACAAAAGTACTGTTTGGGCTTATGTCTCTTGTAGGGCATTTCTATAAACCACAATTAGCACAAAAACAATTGTAACAAAAATACTTAGATAAGATAAGTAATTTTGTTAAAAGCATAAGTTTGTTTAAACCGTGTTACTGTCATACATCCAAATGAACACGCCGTGAGATCCAGATCGAAATCGAATTTTATTTTCGTAACAAATCATTCACCTCTGGGTTCTGGTCGATCCTGTTGTTGGGCCACACGAATTTCACTGTCGAAATGCAAATTGCGAACTGCATCGTTTTGTAACATTATGAAACAGTTATGTTTTTAAATATGTATCAACAATTTGTCTTTGTTTTCCTTATCGATTTTGATATATTTGGTTATTCACTTATTAAGGATCGATTATAAAATGAGTTCTTCCCGTAATGCCTTCTAAACTCGCACTAAATATATTAACCAGGCCCGACAGCTATAATTATTCTTGGCCACCACTTTAATAGGTTTGATTCTCTCTCACTACACGTTCCGTTTTGGTGTTGATAACACCTGTTGTTGATATTAACGCTCATGAGCCATTATTGATTAGTGAGATACTCTATGGGTTGCATTCTGACACCGTCCACTCCTATCCCTGTAACTGCAAGAAAGTATTCGTTATCATTGGAGAACAAATTGTTATGAAATTCAGAGGGCTCACAAGGTGATTATTAAGACTACATGTTCGTAGGTACATTTTGAATGATACGATGAAAGTGATAATTTAAAGACAAAAATCGAAATCGATTCCCCAGTATTGCCGGTTAATGCGTACAAAAATTACGTTTTGCAAATAGCTATTCGTTATTTTGAAACATTTTTGTTAAAAAAAAAAGTTAAACATGGAAAAATATAGTGTAAAAATTATTCTCTTGCCTAAATTCTCGTTCGGGCATTTGGCGAAGTCTTTAGGAGCTGATGCATTATCATTATCAGTTCATCGTCGTTGATCATAGAAGTTCTGTCGGCATGCCATAGTTACCCAAACTTTGTTATTTATACGCCGCAATACTTCTGTTCTGATTTCGTTTTGGCTCGTTGGTGGGCAATATTTGTCGTGATTTCTTTATTTGTACTGTCATAGGGAACCAGGAACTAATAGAATGGTTCTCTTCAAAATTGGAGGCCACTTTGCGTATCTACGACCATCGTCGTTCTAACAACAGATGGGGTCTGCTCTATAACCTATACTTTTTTAAAATTTGGCTAAAATTTAGGGTCGAGTGCATCCTTGTTCTGGCCATCGCATCTCCTTGATAACGGTCATCTCTATTTCTGCTAAAGACACATGCCAATCCGATGGAGGCACTTTCCTCGTAAAGAATCTGGACGTTTCAGGTGCGTACCCTTAAATAATTCAAGTAACCGTTGTGTTGCTTGTCAATATTTGGGCGTTGCCGTTTTTTACTTTCACATTTAAAATGAACGGCTTGTTAGACCACTACACCCGACCGTAGGGTCTATTATCTAGCCTCCATAATATGTATTGTAATGGTACGCCATTTACGTTACTAAAATTGGTTAGTTTTGACCTCGACTACCACCAGACGGATGTCCGATGGCATTACTAGGAAATATTTAGCGCAGGTCGTGGAAATCCTTGCGAAATCCTAAAAAACGCCTGGTTTTCTCGCCAAATTAATAATAGTCAGCGAGCTCAAATACGAATTTTCTCATTTACCATGATGTTTCATATCGTTTTGGCATGATGAAAATAGGGCTTTCCGTATTTAGCATATGAAGGCGTTCCATACAGTTTTGAAAGACATTATGTTCCTGTCCCAAGCCAGGTTCCTATAATTGTCATTACAGGAAAGAAGACACGTACGTTAACATCATTTGCCATCTAATACACAGTATGTTGCCTTTGGGTGTCAGGATTAGGGACGCTGTATCGTAGTAGTAGTATATAATGGTATAGCACTATACCTATATATTGCATCAGCCAGTCAGTCAGACTAGTACCTTTGCTGGAACTGGGTAGTAATCCGAGTCGATATTGGCAACAAATATCGCACATACATCCATGACATATGCTTGTCCAATCCGATTTCTCTTGTTTTGATAACCGCATACCCAAGTTGCATTATTAATGTCTGAGTTTGTTATTTTTATTCCATAAAGAAATATCTCATTTCTGGAGCACCTTTAAATGTCTTTCGTACCGTCTTGCTTTTTTCACGTCGGGGATATGTTGAAAAAAGACATTTTGATATAAAATCTTCCGCCCTGAAACAGTTCTGCGTTTCCTCGATCGAAGAAACAATAGACGTGGCAGGAGGGGGATGATTAAAATTTCGAGGAAAAGGTCAAATCATTACATTTGGTATGGTGAATCGTAGAAGAAACGCAAAATACCGAAATGCTTATTTTCTCTGTGAGTCTTATAATTGTTGATTGATGATTTGGTTTTTGCATCCAATGTCATCTAATGATAGGAGAATCTCTCGACAATAGCTTAGACAATATTATCCTTTTTCCTCTAAAACGTATGTAAAACAAACAATAAACTTAAAAATAAATCTAATAGTTGATGTACCAATGAGATACTACATACTTCAAAAAATATAGAGAATGTGAGAAGTGCCGAATAGTCTTAGTTAAAATCATTTCTTTATAGAAAAAAATAATGCAATAAATATCAGTGAATTCAAAAAGTTTCATGGCAGTCTTGTACACTTCTACATTAACCTGTATGAATTGCATAGATTTTCTTACAGCATATTGAGTTTTAAAGAAAAGACTAACTTTTGAAGTCGCCTGCAAGTCTACAGAAACAATTTATGAGAGACCATATGGAAAGCGAGTCAATTATGAAAAAAATTTTGCTTGCATAATTCAAAAATTATAATTAAACATATATTCCAGAAATCCTCTATTTTACGAGACAACACCAAATGAATTCTCGAAAATATTGCTTGTTATAAGTGAAGTTCCATATATCAGAATTGAAAGAAATAAAACGTAATTAAATTTTTGGTATATCTCTGTACGATTTTCCAATACAAACAAAATCAACTTTTTACGCGTATAAACGTGTAATATTATATGAATACGAAGGCAAAGGGCAAATTTATCTCTTCGTTATAAAAATAATTCGCTTTGTATTGAAACATTTAAAAAATATTCCCAGCACTATTAGAACAAATATTCTTTATAGATCTATAAGAAAAAGTAGTATCCAACGACGGTCAAAATTCATAAAAGAGGAAATGTGGAAAATATTTAAGAAAGGTGCACAACAAGCATAGTATATGCCTAATGGTATTGAAATAAATATTCTCACGTGAAAAGGTTGATACCAGGCTGAAGCCATATAAAGTACAAAAATTGAAAAAAATTTTTAAATATCTGTGCGTAAATAGCCCTAATTACTTATTCAGACTGATAAGTAAGTTCAGCCGTTCTAATTTCGGCCCATTCAGAAACTAATAATTATATGGAAAATTAACAGATTGGAGATGTAATCGTACGGATTATTAAATAACTTATTTACTCTTTTTTAATTTTAAAATTCAAAATGAAATTATGGTGCATTTGTTGCTTGTTTTGGTTGCTGTAAATTATTTCACAGCAAATGTGCAAAACTGAATAAATCGTGTGCTGATGTTTTGCAGAAAACAAATACAAATGGTCTGCAGTGGTTTTGTGTCTCTTGCCGCAGTTTGTCAACATCAGTTTTGTGTACTAAACTTGCAAATTTTCAAAAAGCAATTGATTAGTTTGATTCTTTGGCCCAAGGTTTGATGGGTTTGCCTTCGCAGCTTCGAAATGATTACACTGAGCTTACTAATGTCATCAGCAAGTCCAATGCTATTAAGCCTTCCAGTGGTACCACGCAAGACTCTGGCATGAGAACCAGACAAAATTCCCGTCTTAGTCTCGATGTGATGTCCCCACCTACATCTGTTAACCCCGTTATTAGGGTTGATATTTCTCCTGCCGCACCAATCACCTCGCTTTCCCCTGCTGATGCCTCCTTTAACGCAGCTATTGTCTCAAACACTGATCCCGCCTCAACTTCCGGTACCGCTGTTGCTCCTGTGCCTCCATTTACTGAAACATCCGTCTCGACTGTCACTGCCGCCTCTAATTCTGGAACTGCCTCATCTACTGCTTTGGCCTCTACTCAACCTTCATCGTTGTTGTCCACTAATCCGGTTCAGCTAGTGGTAGTAAGCCGAACTGTAAAAAAATCAATTTTTGTGTCTAGGCTTGCAACTGATACTTTTGAACAAAACATTTTGGATTACATAGTATCGAAAATCAACACGGGAGTTGATCTTGATAAAGTTTATTGCCGAAAGTTTAAATTTAATGGGGCACGGGAAGTGTCTTCATCTAAAACTACGCCTCCAGAAGTGCTGTTTCATCAAATGTTATCAAATGACTTTTGGCCTCCTGGGGTAATAATTCACGAGTTCGTGGAGAGGCCGAGGAGACAAGCTCATCAATTAGTCTCTCCAGTTTCTTCACATTCAAAAAGCTACTAATTTCCAGCCAACAGATTCAAGGTGATCAAACATTTTCATTGTGTTACCAAAATGTTGGCGGTTTAAGAACTAGATTGGAAGATTTTTATGTGAAGTCGTCTGCTCTTGATTACGATATTGTTGTTATTTGTGAAACTTGGCTTAATGAGCACCATAACACTTCTGAAGTGGTTGACTGTAATTTTTATAATGTTGTTCGTAAAGATCGATGTAAAGTAAAAACCGGGTGTATACGTGGAGGGGGTGTGTTGATTGCTGTTAGAACCCGTCTCACTGTTAAAATTTTACCCCTTAAATATCAACTGCCTAATACTGACATTGATATGATTATTGTTGTTGTAACTTTGAAATTATTTTAATTGTAAGCTATATTCCTCCAAACAGTCCGTTCGAAATTTATGAAACCCGTTTTAAGAATTGTAACTTTCACTTAATTAATTTAGTTTTAATCAACAATTGTTTATGGCTTTAAATCCTAATTAATAATGTTTTAAATATATTTTTTTCTTGATTATTTTAATAATTCTGTGTAGTCTATAAGAGGTTTTCCTCTATTGATGAAAATGAATAAATAAATAAATTCAATGCGTTTCTTGTACGCGGAAAATAAAAAGAACTGAAAAACATTTCCAGCCTTTGTGGGAACAATGAATAAAGCCCATTTTATTTTTGGAAGCAATGATTACATTTTATTGTTACGAACATCTGGCAACTCATTTTTTGGCAGATACCAAAACAACAGCTGGGTGTCACAATTCTACAAAACAGGCAGTGCAAATGGTGAATATTATATGAAAATAATATAATTTGTATAGTTTTTACGCGCAAACGCAAAAAATAAACAAAAACTTGTAACAAAAAATGCGTTAGAGTAGAACGATTGCAACAAAGTAAATTATAAAAGGAAAAGCCTGACGAGTCCATAGTATTTGGGTGAAACTGTAAGTAATGTAATTTGCAAACGTGTTATTTCCCTGAATTTTCGGAAAATAATGTAGAAACTATAAGCGTGCAGTGCAATTCTTAATTAGATAAGGAAATGTTCAGCGGAGTACTGTGGAAAGAACTTTCTCCCGATGCTATAGTAAGTTTTAGCTTTGCGTGAGAATTGCCTGCCAGGGTTACCAGAGTCTGTAATATACAATGAACGCATTTGATCAAACCTAGGCCCAATAGTAGTATCCGGTTCGTATCATGACCTTAGTAAGCAATATTGAAAGCATTCCAACTTTCTGGACACGGTCCTTTCCAAAAAAATTACATATACTGTTTAACTTGGTAAATAAACCTCGAAAAGCAAAGTCAAGGCAGTGGACAATGTTAATAGTATCTAACGAACCGAAATGTAGGTCATTTGGTCTCTACTTTTTTTACCCAAGAGTATTCTCAAATTAGATGTATTATCATAATGGAGTTCTGTCAAAATTTGGGGAATCTAAAGATCTGAAACTGCAAAATTTCTATAAAGCTATCAGGTATGTTCCAGATTCTACTTTGAAGTAAAAGTAGTTTTAAATCACTTCAATTTGACACTTGGGTGTTTTGAGTACTTTTTAGTACTTTTCATTTCAGTTTTGCTTTCGAACATCAAATCGTAGTGAATTGCATTGTTCTAGAAACCACTTTTAGGCAAAAAGAAGTGGTTTAAAAATACTTTGAAATTTTATTGTGAAACAAAAATTTTTGCAAGTAAACATGTAAGTATAAGAAATAAAAGTGGTCAGATTCCTTTGGTTGAATAAAAATTTTCCTCGTTTGAAGGGGAAAACGCAAGAATACAACGCAGGATGCAATAATGCTACGTTTTATGCAAAACAATCCAGACCTGGAAAAAGGGGACCATGTAAAATTGGAAGAATTCTACACCCGGAATACCAAATTTTTGCATGAAGTGGCGCTTAGACAAATTTTGTTCATCAACTGTCATTTTCAATTTAATCCACCTAGGACAAATATATTTTTCTAGAACAATAGGCACTCGATTTAAAATTTTGCAGGTGGTGCTCCGTGCTAAGGCCACATTAGTGTCTTTTCCGACCCCTCGTTGAAATCCTCCTAATAGTTTTTATTAAAAGTATATTGAATGTACTTAAGCACATACATGTGTGTACTTAGGTAGTGTCGCCCATATCCAGAGGATTTGAGTGATCGCGCAAAATTCGCCTTTGTAATTTTGCTTGCGTATTCATTGGTTTGGTATACAGTGGACACTAACACCGCTTTCATTATTTATTTATTTATTTGTTCTTATTATTTATTTATCCTTTAATTTTATGCACAAAAAATCACAAATAGTAGTTTTAATAACTAAATTTTATTTTCAAGTCAATATCAGCTGTTTACAACTTCTGTTTTCGAACTTCATTTCATATGAGAAAATGAAACAACAAACCACTTCATTTGCAGAACATCCAAAACGAAACGTTAACTTTTCAAATCGTATTTTACTTTAATTCTACTACTTTTTTGGGACATACCTGTATATATATTTTTATCGAATAAGAAAAAAAAAAAACGGTCTATAAAATGTGCTTTAAATACTAGAGATCTTCGAATTTTTTTAATTCTGTCATTAAAAGTGCATCCTTTTTTATAATGTGAACAGTATCGCCTGTAATTTCGAAAGTGATAGAGCGCACTGAATCTATAGTGGATTTTGTTGGTTTATAACCGCATGATTATTGTTTGTAAATACAGTTTTAGACACGATTTCAGTATCACATCCCATCTATTACACTTAACCGATTATTTTTATGCATATAGTCATGGTTTCGAATCCCGATTCAACCATATAATTATTTGAGCGGCGGGCGTCTCGACGTGCCTGAAGAAAACTTCGAATAGTCAAATAATCGACTATTTCAGGTGACACTTATTAAATCATTTGCTATAGCTGCATCGTTGTATTGAAATCAAACTTCTTATGGGACACCACTCATTTTTTACTCGAATATACGAGCATTTAATTTAATGCCAGAATAGTTATTCAGATATGGTCGTTTAAATTTGATATTTGTATGGGCAGTGCCACAACCAATATTGTCCAATATTTAAATTATTTTGTTAGACTTACCAGTATTTAGTTCAACGTCTATATGACGACCCTACATATTTGTCAAACATGAGAAACCTGAGCTCAAATGTTCCTCAAAACTTTCAAAACGGAGCGAAAGCATTGTTAACAGGGTTTTCAAATATATGAAAGTTATGTACGTTTTGCAAATAATAGCTTATACGTCGATAAAAACTTTTAAACAAGCGTGACTGTCGCAGATGGATCGTATCATCTTCAGATATATTGTTTTTTAGGGATTGAAAGTTAAATGGGACAAAATATGTGAATAAATCAAAATATGTAAGAATTGTCAGGTGATGATGTGACATTCAATTCAATTCAGTATTCACAAAGAAAAACGACTATATATGCGAAGTAAGGACATCATTATTGTTGGCCCGCATTTGGAGGCATACATATTAACTTATAATCTTCATTTCAAGATTCCATATGATTTACGTTACACCAATTTTTCGGAACAGTAGTTTTTGATAAATTATGTAACGTCTCTAAACATTGATATTACCGAGAATATTTTTTCGTTTTTACTGTATAAAAGCTCGTCTGCCGAAACTTTATTATTAAATGATAATCGGCCTTAGTCTAAAAGCTTGCTTATATTGCTATTGAAAACTTGTTATTCATGATCTCTTTAGAAGTTTTTTTCAACATAATTATCAGTAGTTTTTAGGATGAAATCTTGAAACAAAAAGTGAATGCCATGTAATCAGCGCCTTCGTATCATACCATAATATGGCTAGTCCATATAAGTAGTCCGCTCCGAAATCTAGATCACGATGCCAATCGAAAACGGTGATTAGATACGTGATTTAATTGTTATGTGAAATAAAGTCTGAGTTTGGCAGCCCTGGTGGCCGGTGAGATTAAGAGGGTTGTTTTCATATGTTGCTTTTGTTGCCGTCACGGGAAATAGAGGGAGTTTTTGCACTTAGAGTGTGTGTTGTGTGATTGCCCTTATCCCATTCTATTTTTAAAAAGGAAATACACAACGCTTTTTTACGCGAGTACAACGGTATTTTTAGTTTGCGAGAGTAAGAAGACTCAATGAAAAGTGAAAACTATAAAGAAAATTTAAAGAATTTTTAATGAAAGAGGAGGAATAAAAAAACGTCGCAATGATGAACGAACTCCCAATAACAAACAAGTTGTTAAACTACCATAAATTGTGAAAATAAAGGATCAAATTTAATGAAATTGTAGTAACAATTTTTTTTCCAAGTGACGGCACTTTGCAACCCTGAAGGAAAAAGGAAGATTTCTCAAACTCCTCCTGTCAAAATTTCTAATTTCTCCCACAACCCACTATTTCTAAAGAGTCATGGTGACTGGAAAGAACGGTTTGAGTTTAATGGGGGGTTGTTTCACAGAATGAATACAAACCACAACAAATACAACCTACTTCTGATATTTTGACGGACAGATATTTTTTTTTGGTAACCGTTAGTCTATAAGTGAAAAGTGAAAACAGAATAACAGCAAAAGGAAAATCCATGAAGATTAAATCTTGCAAGATCCTTAAATTATTCAAAATTCCCATAAATTTGCAAATAAACCAACGAGTTTTGCAGCGAAGCATTTAGAATTGGTCATGTCGTTGGAGGATCCTTTCTTTGTCGTGAAAGAGTGTGTATTTCATGTTTTCTGACCAAGAGAATAAAATTGTGAATTATCTATTATTTTTTGGTTTTCATTTCATAATTTATTATAGCGAAGTTTTTAAAGCTTTGAATAAGACTCGGGGTCTTTACTTGCGCTGGCGAGAATTGGGTGAAAACTGCAACAGCGCGGAGGTTGAGTGGACCACAAATGAACTAAGGAATTCATTGCGTAGCATTGAGTGGGATTTGGAGGACTTGGAGGACACAATCAATATCCTTTTTCAATACAAAACAATGTCGTAAATCATTCGTTCTACAGTTTATTGCCAAGAAAAGAATGGTGCCATTTCGCCTCCATTTTTGGCAAAAGAAAATTTTGCGAAAAATCAATTGTCAGTTGTCACTATAGCAGTAATTTGGCACTACACACACATTCTTGTCCGTTATTAACATTTTTGTTTTGATTTCTGTTTCGGTCAGTGTTTTTAAGGAAATTATTAAAAATGAATAGCTGAAGGCATTTTTTTTTTTTAATTTAATAGCTATAAATAACGGAATTGTTATTTTGGAAGAATTTAATAATTGCACCAATTGATCAATTAAAGAAACAAACAATTGAATGATTGCACAAATTGAATAACGACTGAACAGTATACTTTCTGAATAACTCAATAGTTGAGCGGTTTAATATGACAAATATTGAAATTTTAATAGGGTTCAGTTAAAGTTGTCGACACAAACAGCGTGTTTCAAAAAGACCTTTTCCATGTTTATTGGTTTTTGATTTGTATAATTCTTCAATAATTTAAAATAGGCGGTTTCTGGATAATATTGAATATGGATCAGCTGGAATAATGAATTTCGATGCAATTTAATATTCAAAATTGTAAAACGGAATTTTCATTTTGCATTAAGAAAATTATAATTAAAATTATGGTTTTCTATTTAATAATGAGAAAAGTTACAGCAACAAAATGTCATTCCGATAAAAGGAAAAAGGTGACTAATATCGTTAATTTCTAATTCTATTAACATTTTATTAGCATTCGCAATTAAGAAATTTTAAGTTGCAATTCAAGCATGGAATAATATTAATATAACAGTTATATATAAGGAATTGGCTAAAATTTAATAGTATTTCATAATTTGTCACTTTTCCAACAGATAATTCTATTTTATGCTTTTCCCATGTTGATCTCTCTTTCCCCAAAATCAAATGGAAATTCACCCTGTTATTTTATTTTTATTCGGTCTTCCAAGGTATTGAATGAAGTAAAAGATTATAATCTAATTTTTGCATCTCCGTGATTGATTTATAATCTATATATATATATATAATCTATATATATATAATCTTTTTTTTTCGAATACTACCGAACAACATAAAATACAAAAACATATTACATTGAATATCGATAATAAATTCCAAAGCGAACACAATGCGGAGAAGGTACACCTTCTAGCTTCTATTCAATTTTGTTCGATGAACACATGCATAGACAAGAATTTGTGATAATTAGGCTATATTTGACTTGTGTTCTTCGCTGGGAACATTTTCATATTTTGTGAAGTTATGGAGCCTTAAGGTGTGGGTAATATTGGAGAAAGCACAAACGCCTAAGGGCACTGAAGATGGTATACTAACCAATACCGGAAAAGCTATCGGTCCAGCCAGCTATGTCAATATAAAATATTTCGGAAGTTTTTTAATTGTATTCTGAAATAATACAAAGGAAATTTCATAACAAATATTTCCGTTTGTAATATTATTTTCTAATTTGTTGATCATATAAATTTTAATTTATTCTTGAATGTTGCCAGCTCGCCGACTTGTAGAGATATTTGACTTCAAAATATATTTTTGCATGAAATATATTTATGTTGGCTTGAGATGCACACGGCTTTTGTGCGATTAAGACGCAAAATATTCAAGACTTATAGCTTTTATTTTTTGCATACCGTACAGAATTTAAACATAGCCGATGCATATATATGTATATAATAAATCAAACTGTACAATATGTTAAAACCAAAAAAAACCCCAGGAATCGGAGAATGTTATGTTGAGAATTGTCAAAGTTTTTTTATTTCCCTTCACAATTTAGAAAAGATAATGGATAATCAAAATATATATAGCCGAAATTCAACAAAATGACAATGAAAAACAGAATTTTCAGCTGAGGCTTGGAAAAAATCTAGGAAATCAGACATTTATTTCAACTCAGAAAATAACATACAAACTCAGTTGAAAATTAGAAACTCCACCAGAAACCCAGAAATGTTTAATAATAGTCATTACTCAGAAAACATTAATTGATCAAGAGGAATATAGAAAGCGCCGAGTATAATTCCGAATACACCGTATTGAAAATTGCAGTACTTTGAATTTCAATTGATAGATACGGAGTTTTAATGTTTCTATTTTTTTTAACAGTAAAGCGTACTAGAATTATAAAATTTCTTAGCTCGGGCCAAAATTCTTGGCTAAGTTTTTCAATATTCACAATACTTTACAGCACTTCGGAATACTTTACAATAAAAAAAGCTGTTGCTTTTCTATCCAGAGCTTCCGGAATCTTCAAAACCATAAGCGGTTGGAAAAACTTAGAAAACTTTTTAAATTCCGCGATCTTGAAGTATATTACAATTAAAAATAATTTAAAATTTTCATTGAGCATGAACTTCAGTGGTTCTTGAGTCCTTCAGAATATTTTTCAAATTCAGGCGTTGACAACATTGTATTAATGCAAATACTGGACAAATTTTTTCGTCTTCTAAGTGCTTAAAGTTAGTTATTGCATTTGTTAGTGTTATCACATTTATTTGAAAGGCAAAATATTTTTGAAATTCTTGCCGTTTAAATCTTTGGTTCCCCTTAACTTTTATTCCCATCTGTTGACATTTGATTCCTTACGCATAGTTGAAAAGAATCCGAGCAAATTTCGCATCGATAATAGAGAATTATCTAGTCGCCGGCATTTCATCGACAACACCCGCGATGAAGTCAAACAGATGAAAGAGAAGATGAGCTTAAACCGCTCTCGGGACAGAGATATAACGGCACATCAACCTCTACTCGATGAACACAATCAACAGCAGCAGCAACAGGAGCACGAACATAATTTAGAGAACGACCGCAATTCAACGAATTCGAATCACGGCTATCATCAGCATCACAATATCAGTGATCGTGCCCATTTGGTCGACTGTCCGGCTACCCATCATTCCTTATTAAACGGCACTAGTAGTGGTAGTGTAGCGAGCACATTGGCCGGCACAATGGCAGCGGTGCGTCATAGTGGAGCGAAATACTCCAAATTGGAGAATACTATAGATAGTCCGGGTCATTACAATTCATTGGATAGTCCATCCCATAGGTTCGTGGGAGAGACTGTATCTGTGCAGCAGCGAATGATGCAGGGTCAAGACGAACAATTGGATATGATAAGTGATTCGATAGGAACTTTGAAGACTGTATCGCGTCAAATTGGCGTTGAGTTAGATGAGCAGGCAGTGTAAGTTAAAATTTATTTCAATAGATAAATAACAATGTAATTTAAACAAATTTATTTCTTTTAAGGATGTTGGATGATTTTGGCAATGAATTCGAAGCTACGGATTCCAAATTAGATTCGACAATGAAGAAAATGGCCAAAGTTTTACATATGAATAATGGTAAGTTGTAGACTAAATAATTATAAAGTCAATCAACAATTTCTCTCGCCAGCGATTTGAATTCGGAATGTAGTTAACTAAATTATATTTAATCATATGGTTAAAATAGTATTAAATTGTTTATAGTTTTTGAGGTATTACTTTGCAAAGCTTGGAAAGGTAGATGCTCAAGTAATGTCTTTGGAATGGGAATAAATTCATTGATTTTAAAAACGTTTACAGCTTTGAGGGGCATCCTGCGTATAAACTGTATAAATACCTGTTCGAATTTGTCCTAATTATCTTTCTTAACTTATAAAAGGATATGACAGGGGAAAACTCCTTCCTTGGGTAGCGGGCCTTGATATGTCGTAGAATCTCCGAAACGCAGAAACGGTTTATGTAAAGATAAGAAAAGTAGGTATATTGAAAATACACGGACAGAGATGAAACTCAAAAGCTCCTTCAAGGAGTTCTGTGCGGATGGTGATGGAAGTCTAGTCAGGAATGCATTGAGTGTGTTGCAAATATGGACGGAAGTTGTCAGTTTCGTAAGAGAACAAATTTGGTATATATATATATATGTATATATACATAAATCAATTGCTGTGCGTTAGTCTCGCTAAAGCTCGAAAACGGTTGGACCGATTTGGCTCATTTTGGTTTTAAATTATTGGTAGAGTATTCCGGAAGGTTTAAAAGGTTTTATTTGAAGTGATAGATGGCGTTGGAGATGAGATTTTTGCAATTAATTTTTTTTACCACATTAACATTTTGAAGGCAAAACAACGTTTGCCGGGTCAGCTAGTATATATATATATATATACATATATATATATTAAATCAAATTAATTCTGCTCCTGTAGAAGAAAGTGTGACAAGATTTTGTCTCCCTTCCAGATTTTCGATCATTATGATCGCCAGCCCAGACTCCAGACTATAAATACATAATTTTCATAAAAACAAAACATTTAAAACAAACCTTACTATTTATTTTCACAGAGGTATTATTAAGCTATAAAACCAATACATTACAACAACAACAACAATTGCGTTTAAAAGAAATATGAAAAAATGTACATCAGAGTCGGAATTCACTTGCGCAAAACAATAGCAACAAAATCAATATTTTGTGTATCCGCCCTTGTTTTTAATAACATCTTCGCACCTTTTTGGCATCGAGGCAACTAATGAATAAAAACAATCCTCCGGAAGGTTTTCCCACTCAGTTTTCAACTTGTTGAATAGCTCCTCTTTGTTAGAAAACCGATGTCCTGCCACTCTCCTTTTAAGGATGCCAAAAAGGTTTTCAATAGGATTCAAATCAGGTGATTGTGCCGGCCAATCAAGAGTTTGAATCCTATTGTTTGTTAGCCACTCTTTTGTCACTTTCGATGTGTGTTTCGGATCGTTATCATGTTGAAACACCCATCGAAGTGGCATATTCCACTCTGCATGGGGTAGCATTTGGTGTTGTAGTATGGCTCAATATCCCTCACCGTTCATTATTCCATCTATTTTATGAAATGGACCAGGTCTTTGAGCCGAAAAGCATGTCCACAGCACTATATTTCCACCACCATGCTTTGCAGTGACGAGGATGTTCTTGGTTTTAAGACGTTGATTAATAGATTAAATTTAGATTCATCGCTAAACAGTACTGTCCTCCACTTATTTACTGACCAATTGCGATGTCTTTTAGCAAATTTTAACCTTTCCAAAGAAATAATAGTAATATTAATACAGCATTACACTAAAAATAAAAACTCACCTATTTTTTATATGCCTTATTGTAAGCAATGGTTTTTTGGCTGGTTTGTAACCTTTTAAATTGTTTTCTACAGCCCGTCTTCGTACTGTACTGTGATGAATATTCAGTTTTAAAGATGTTACAATTGTTTTTGACGAAATAAACGGATCTTTCTATATCATCTTAACAATTTCACGGTCTGCCCGAGTTGAAGTTTTTCGAGGTCTTCCACCTAAATGTTTGGTTTTAATTTCTCCTGTCTGTCGATAATATGCAAAGATCGTTGACAAACTGGATCAAATATTGCACAAATTGAAAGTATTTTCCGGCAGCTTCTCAAAAACATTGTAAAAGTACCGATAGATCGCATTCTTTTTAAACCTATTTTCTTCTTTCTCTACTTTGTTGCTATTGTTTTGCGCAAGTGAATTCCGACTCTGCTATACGTTTTTTCATATTTCTTTTAAACGCAATTGTTGTTGTTGTTGTAATGTATTGGTTTTATGGCTTAATAATGCCTCTGTGAAAATAAATGGTAAGCTTTGTTTTAAACATTTTGTTTTTATGAAAATTATATATTTATAGTCTGGAATATATATGTATATGTATATATATATATACATATATATATGGGCTGGCGATC
>JAHXMU010000450.1:1322475-1337409 GCA_019455685.1 Philornis downsi | reverse complement strand
GATCGCACAAATCGCAGGGAAAAATCCCTCGTGTATGGGTACCTTTAGTGAAGTGTAGTGGGTTTTGTCGTTATAGAGCAACGGGACTGCGGTTGTTTACGATTTCACATTCTTGTGAATTTTGTAAAGAAGTCGCTTATAGTGTGTCCTGCTGTGGGCATTGTTGCTACAAACTAGCGGCACATTTTAGTGAGTAGATTGTTAGTGTAAGATTTTATGCTGTGTCTGTTGACCAATGGTTGGCAGACGCAAGAAGGTGACGCCGGCTGATAGGCAGAGATGTCGTCCGCGTCTGCTGTAGTCAGCAAGCGGCGGCATAGGGGTAAATGCAGTAACGAGGAGGTACGGTACCTTCGCCGAGGGTGAAGTCACCAGGAGTGGGCAGAGCAGGAGCAGGCAAGTCGGCTAAGGTTGCCATTTCTTCCTCTTTGGAAGACCTGACAAACCTTGATAGGTCGACACCTGGCAGGAAGCCATCCGGTGCTGAGGCAGTGGGAGCTTTGGCTGCAGTATGGAGGGCAAGACGGATTTCCGGACGGATGGCGGCCATGATCACGGACAGGGAAAGCGTCGACAAGGTGCTGCTGAAGGAGCTCCTGTCGCTTTAAGGGCCGCATCGATGGGCTGCGGATAAGTGCAGCGACGAGCAGCAGCGTGAATGCCGTCCGACCTCCGGGTACCGGCCAGATGGCGTCTCTGGTGACCCGAGCTCCGGTGGCGACTGCCCCCGTAGCGAAGGCTTCGGTTGTGCGGCCATCAATCGCTGCACCAGCCAGACCTGGTCCTTGATGGTTCGTGGCCGTGAGGGTCAGACCGCCAAGAAAGTGGTGAGCAGGCTCGTGAGCGAGGTCAGACCCACGTTGAAGGAGCGGGTCCATGAGATCAAGGCGCTTCGTGGCGGTGGAGTCCTATTGCGGATTCCAACTAGGGCGGAGCGTGCGAAAATCGCCGAGAATGGGAAGTTCGGTGAAGCTGGGCTGACGGTGTCGGTGCCTGAGGCGCTTACTTGTTCATGGGTGATCTGTAGGAGAAGAACCTCAAGAACAAAATGACCCAGGAGGCCTTTAAGGCTAGCGTACGGCTCCATAGCCGTCCATGGGATTCGAACAAGGGTGGGGCAGTGAATATCGGAGGGCCAGGCTTCGGCCATGTATTCCCTGCTGGCGGCACAACGCTGCTACATCGGCTGGTTCTCATTCCGTGTGCATGCGATGGATGCGGTACCCAGCTGCTTCAAGTGCCTGTCCTTCAACCACTTAAGGAAGCAGTGTCGGGCAAAGGAAGATGTCTGCTTCCGCTGTGGCCAGCATGGGCATATGGCCAGTTACTGCTTCAACCCAGTCTCGTGACATAACTGCGCTCTTCGAGGGGAGCCCCTGGAACACCGTTCGGTGTCTGAGGACTTTCCGCTGTATTGCGCGATGGTAGCCAGGACGAAAGCAAGACATTAAGATGGGTACCCGCCTTCTACAATTGAATTGCGGTAGAGGCGTCGCTGCAATGGCGGAACTTGGAAAGGCCATTTGCGACAATGGCTGCAGCATTGCTCTTATACAGTAGCCCCACGTAGCCCATAATGGGGTGTGTGGGTTACCTGCTTTTATGTGGGTATTTCCTGACAAAAGACAATGCTGCAGTCATTGTCAATGACGTTCACATAGATTGTACGGAAGTTTGTAGCTCGGAACGAGGGGTTTGTGTTTCTGTTGAAAGCGATTTCGGTCGTCTTCTCCTAGCTAGCTTGTACTGCAAGTTCAGCGAGCCTTTGGAGTCATACCTTGCGTATATGGATACAGTGTTATAACTTTCTAGTTGTAACCCTGTAATCTTCGGTTTGGACGCGAACGCATCTTCCCCGATGTGGTTCAGCAAGGTAACCGGCGCTACGTCCGGCTATCAGAACCAATCTCGGGGTGAGGTGCTAAGTGAGTGGATGTTCTCTAGGGGACTTAATGTGGTGAACGAAGCGAACGAACTGTATACGTTCGATAGCGGGCATGGAGTTAGCGACATTGATGTGACGATTGCGAATAGGGCAGTCATATCCAAGTTTCGGACTAGATGGCAGAAGGGAGAATAATGTGGTGGACACAGGAGTTAGTCGGAATAGGAGAGAAATTCAACGCCTCAGGAAACGTTTCCGAGGGGTAGCCGAACAGAGGCCGCCGACTTGGACCGCCTCAGGTCATCGTATAGAGCCAGACTTAACGAATATAAGCAAATGCTTATAGCCGTTAAGGAGTCAGAGTGGCGCGAGTTCGCTACTCGGCATAGAGATGTTCCTTGGGGACATCTCTACCGCATCTGTAGGGGAAAGGGCGATACCATCCTGACTTCCTAGGCGGACTGCGTTCAGGCTTTGTTGCGGGAGTTCTTTCCTAGGTCTGAGGCTCTGGCCCCGCCTCCTTCGGTGGTGGAACCCAGTGCACCAAAATTGGAAAGAGCAGAGATCGTGGAAAGCTTGACCTTTGTCAGATCTCGTAAGTCACCCGGTATGGGCGTGGTAACTGGAGAGATGTGTAAAAGCATCTGGAAGGCTATTCCGGACTACTTCGAGGCTTTGTATAGGCAGTGTGTACATGTTGGCTATATTCCGCGTCAGTGGAAAAAAGCCAATGTCGTTGTTTTCCTAAAATTGCCCGACAAGGTCAGGAGCAATCCTCGATCTTACAGGGGTATTAGCCTGCTTCCAGTGCTTGGAAAAGTACTGGAAAGAATAATGGTGCAAAGACTGAATGAGAGAGTCATTGACGGCATGTGCCCTTATCAATACGACTACACAAGGGGTCGTAGTGTTGAGGATGCCTGGATCCACGTTCAGAGGTGTGTGAGCGAATCCACTGAGAACTATGTTCTCGGTGTATTCGTGGACTTCAAGGGCGCTTTCGATTACCTGTTGTGGGTGAGGGTGTTGGAAAGGCTTCAGGAGGTAGGGTGCCAGGAGTTGCGCCTTTGGCGTAGAACAGCTAGAGTAGTTGGGGCAAATAGTGCGGTGGAACTCGATGTTGTTCGTGGCTGCCCGCAGGGTTCCATTTGCGGTCCATTTATATGGAAACTAATGATGGACCAGTTATTACGGCAAAGTAACCAGTGCAAAGTTTGCGCTGATGACCTACCCATCATGGTTGACAGCCCCTCTCGTTCTCAGATGGAGCAGAAGGTTCTGGCCATGATGACGGTAGTTAGGCAATGGCCGGAACATGTCGGCGTAGATGTTGCTGTCGATAAGACCAACATGATGCTCTTGCGGGCTAGATTATCTCGCAAGCCTCTTATTCGTTTGCCTGATGGGTCTGCGCTTAGGTGCATCACCGAAGTGAAGTACTTGGGTGTTGCCATGGGAGAGCGAATGAACTATTTGCTGAGAGGGAAGCTGGTTAGCGCTGTCAGACAGCTTAGACGAGTGCTGAGGGGTGACTGGGGGCTTAGCAGACGCTGTTGCTATGGCAGCGTACGCTTCCCCTGTGGTACGAATCGGTGAAGTCTGCACTCGGGTACCGTAAGATCCTCTCTTGTCAGAGAGTGGTGTTATTGGCTTGCATGCCAGTGTGTCGTAATGTTTCGACAGAGGCCCTTCAAGTACTGATGGGTGCTGCCCCGCTGGATCTTGTTGTTATCCGTCGTGCGACGGAATTCAAGGCCAGGAAAGGGTATGCACTTACGTGAACGGACTGGCCCATTGAGGGGGTAGAGAGCATGAGTAGGAGTGAGTGTAGGGGGCTCTTGGACGAATGTGTCTTGTCGAGATGGCAAACACGTTGGGAAGAGAGTCAGAACGGACGTGCAACATTTAGGTTTTTGCCAGATGTTAGGTTCGTTGGAAGAAACCCTGACTTTGGTTTTAACCTCTGTCTGGGTTTCTTGTTGACGGGACTTGGGTCACTCAATGCCTTCCTGTAAAAGAGACCCGTCCGATCGCGAGTCGTGCAATTGTGGTGCACCAGGCAAAGACTGGCGGCACGTTTTGTGCGAGTGTCCCTTATATGCAGATATGAGGGGCCTCCAGGGATTAGCGATAACAAGGTCTGGGGATGACTGGATAGTTAGCAATGTGCTCTCTACACAGGGTTGTTTGGCTAGGCAACGGCAACGGTGTTTGCTTCCAGGGCGTTTGCTAGGCGTAGGGCTACTGCGACGTAATTGTGGCAAGTGGGTCTGCTGGCCATTTCCATGCAATCTGACCTGGGGGTTGAGGGGCTTCGGGACTGTTCGGATCATGCTGACCCCACAATCCCATTCAGCTTGATAGTCGGCAGCTGTGTGCTCGAAACTGGATTTTCTACTGAGTTAGATTATGTACGAAGTTTGACCAGAGACTTTGTCTGGTACTGGGGGTGATAGGGATACACACGGGCAGGTCTCGGGTTCGTGCCCTGTCATCTGTATCTTTTTGATCTCTTGGGGGGTACGGACAGGCATGGGGTTTTCCCCTATGTCTTTTCATGGTTTCCGGCTTTTCACCGTCGCCGAACGGAAGGGTTTTGGAGTTTTCCCCGCCTCCCACCGGTGAGGGTACTACATCCCTTCGTGTCTCCGTGCCTTGCAGGTATGTAAAAATGTCCCGTGAAGTATGGTGTATAAATCACGACTTGGTAATAGCTTTGCTGTGTGCTTTGCTGCGCAGCTCCAACCGGTGAGTTTGGCCGGTAGCGGGCCCCGGGACTGAGTTCCCGCCTGATCATTTGGTGTTGGACCCCTAGTTGGATCATCACGCGGGTTGTGGTTAATACCAAAATCGTTGGTAGAGACTTTGTGCTCGAATGTGGAGTTGCATTGCAACCGGGTGCTACAGACATATAGAGTAGCACAGGTGGTAAGATAGGCCTCACCTCCGCCAATGGGGATTATGTTCCATACTAGCATAATCAATTTGGTATCTTCTGGTTGCGAAGAAAGGCCCATTTGTCAGCCCTTTTTCCTAGATAGCCCAAGTTTTACTTGGCTATCCCAGTTGAGCGTTGGCTATCGCATTGTAATATGCCCAGTGTGTCGCACACCGTGGATAAGGCCTTCACGGCAAGACTCACGTTAAACCCTCGTGGCTTCTTTGAGAAACTAGATTCCAAGTGTCGCCTGATATCCAATTTTCTTTGCGGTTGCACTATACCCAATGTTCTTTTTTTTTTTTTTCTTTTTTGCATTGTTATATGTTGCTATGATACCTTTCACTCATTGATGGTAACTAATTGCCACTGCTAACGCATTCTTCGTTGCGTTATTCTGGAGTTATTGTAGGTAGAGCCGTTTTCGTTTTGTGGTGTGATGGTTCCTTTTGCCATTTCAGCTTGATCTTGTTTCTGACATCCGAGAAAGAGCTTCTCTATCTTCTACTCACGGATATACGATCGAACTGATTGCGTGAGTTGCCGTTCGATGATGTCTAAGTATATTTGTGTAACCTTGTGCGGGAAGATGGAGCCACCTATGACGAGTTGAAATATCTGTCACAGTTCTATTAACCGCTCACTGTTGTTGTTTCTAAGTCCACAACCGTGCGTTCCAGTGCTAGAGCGGGTATTGCCGCTTTCTATCTTCGCGTTGATGTCACCCATGAGCATCATGATATCTACTTTTCGCATCTCATTGAGAGTGGTTGTGACTTGTGCATATAATTTATATTTCATAGTATCTTCAACGTCTTCCGTTGGGGCATATATCTTTGATATTAAAATTCCAACCCACTTTCGCCGCGATTTTCCTTCTCACTGTAGATTTCAATATTATCATTTGCCGTGATAAATTCGTCATTATCATTTCATCTCATTTTGCTTATGCCTAGGACTTCGATCTTATATGATGTCGTTTTGAGGTTCTAATTGTGCAGTCCTTGACACTTCACGAAGTGTTTGTGGCGTTACCTGACCTCCCTATGATTATGTTCGTTGTTGATGTTATCCCTTTTTAGAGGGTCGGTGGGATGGGGGTTCAGAGGGGTTCGAAATTTGAAAACCATGATGAAAATTTTTCGTCTTTTTCGGCGTTCGGCAAGCACTTTAACCGTTACACCACGTCATTCCCCTCCACAACATTCTAATTGCCGCTAGATTATTGTAAAACCACAATTTTATTATATTAGCTGGGAGATGCTACGTTTTTTTTGCATCCTTGAGGTACGATTTTCAGAAAATCTTTTTTTATGCGCACGTACATTGGAAGATGTGTGCCCTTAACTTCATTCTTTTTATTGTAGCCGTTTATTCTACTGGATATTGCCTTCTTTATTCTTTGATTTGTATACCAAAATTAGCAACGTGTGTGTTTACTTTATGTCCAAAGCGTAAAAGGTGATTTCAATTTCGTCGGTTTTGCTCTATCTTTTCCCTGTTTTATTTTCCGAAAATATAAATCGCAAAAAATCCCACTTCGTTACTTTTTAACAATGTAAGTGCATCATCAGCCATTTGCTGTTACCATTTGCGTTCTTTTTCTTTCGGTTTCCTCTCACGTAGTTGGTTGTCTTTAGTCTTTGTCAGTTTTTTTTTTCTCTGCGAAGGCACCATTTCTGCCCCTTACTTCCTTTTCGTGCCCTCTAAGATTATGCATTTCGGAAATTGGAATTCATTCCGCTCTTTCGCCCTAAGGGTAATGTACACCTTGAATTTGGTGATTTAAATATCTGGTATTTAATATCAGCAATGGTGCAATTGTTTCACCATTTTCTTCCTGTTTTACCTTTAAAAGTTCAAATTTATTGTTGTAAGAAAAAGAATAGGTTATTTATATTCGAAAAATTCGGATAAAGTACGAATATTTAAAATATAATTACGTCGTCGCTGACCACACCGTACTGCGTATATGATAGTAGATGCAGCCCCGATATTGTCACCCATATTTCCTTTATTTTTCATTCCACTGAAATTATTATATTTACGGCACAGTTGAACATTTATTTAAAAAATCGATAACAAATTCAATTTGTTATATGTATGAAGTTCATTTACTATCTAATAACGAACTTTTTGTTTCTTTTCAGATAAACGCCAATGGGCTGCAATTTTAATACTTTCAACGCTTTTATTAATTGTGATAATTTTATTCATTATTTTGTAAATCTTTTTTAGTTTTCGTTAATAGTTTCGGTTTATTTACAAATATTTTGCTTTAAAGATCTTTTACAGAATTTAGCATAAAAGTTAATCAGTCTTAGGTTTAGATTTAAAATACTTTTTAGTTATTTAAATAGTTAAATACAACAACTATAGAAATCAACCTTAATCGTTCCACTGCAATAGTTTCTTATTATAAAAAGAATAACTACAGCAAAAAATACGAGACACTTTTTTTGGTCACATTTAGTTTTCAGCAAATATATTTTCAAAAGAATTTCATCGTAGTTATCGTCATAGCTAGTTTCGTGGAGTACCTCTATATATATAAATTGATTACACTCTGAGTTTTGAACTATTGTTTGGAAGTAAAACATCATGCACATGTATAATGTATTTATGATAGATGATTCTTCTACTATATACTGAGAGGGATAATACCGGAGAAATTATCTAACTACCTTATAATACACGTATATATCAAAATACCAGCAACAACAAAAGAGAAAGTCTTAATATAATACATATTTATTAACACAACTAACAATACAAAAAAGGAAAAGATGTTTATTAACAGAAAATGCAAGATTATGAGATGTTGATGACGGCGACTATAATGCCAATCCCTTAAACAAATTTAATATTCCAGGAACATATAAGTTTAAGAAAACGAATGTAATTAAACAAAATGATATATATTACTAGAATTATGTATAAACAAATTTGGTTTGAAAAGAAATATATACATTAATAACAACAACAAAAAGACATTAGAACATAACCAATTATTTAGAGTTTTTATTTTGTCTATATTATACATACAAGGTTTACGTTTTTCAACAAAAACAAATTGAAGTTATTCCAAATGGAGCACTTTTTCATTGCATCTAAACTATTTTAATTGAGAGGAAATCGTAATGACAATCAGTATGTTCTAAAAAGTTACTGAAGTTACACTTCAGTAGAGTAAATTAAATGTTTCTTAAATCTATATTTCCATTGCTTCTTGGAAATGCATAGTGAAATTCTTGAGGGTTCCTAAAAATTAATTTATTCCGGACGATTTTAGTACTGATTTAAATGAACAGCGTAGTTTACATATTTGAAATGTTTGCCGCTGCCAATGCTAAGCCAACACTGAAATTGTTAGTCATTTCCCCAATTTGTAAACGCTTCAAGTCAGTAGTTAATTACTTATTTTTCAACCTTTGGGAATGGAGCCCATCAAAATGAAATTGATCATGTATTTTGTGGAATGACACGGCAGGAAATGTAAACAAAGCTTTAATAGGGAATTTTTCACATAAATAATAGAAATCAAGAAAGACTATTTTGCATATATTGAAAGAACTAAAAACTAATACAAAAACCAAATACATGCGTTTTTACTTAAAGCTGTAAGCAATTCATAACCTCATGTAAAAGTTAAATTTTGCTATTACACATGAATAGCTCGTTTTGAAATTAATTTCTCGTTTAAATTGCCGTTGGTTATTATTGAAAATACTGACAACATTGAAGGTAAGTAAATATTTTTATTTCATAGCTGTGATTTGATGGGCAAGAAATATACGAAACATTAAAGCTTTTTTAGTTTTTGAGTATTCATAGCTGCAATTTGCTGGGCATGAAACCATGGAAGCCAGAATCTCCATTAATAACTGCGAGAGGGGTTTACAAGGGAGAAATGTTAACTTGTGATCGTATTGTCGTTCATAAATACTCCTTCCTATACAATGCGCTTGTGAAGAAATAATACTGTAGGATAGCACATATACTTATGAAAAGTGTGTCTTCATAGATAATTTTCATATCTTCTTAGGTGGTGACTGAAATAGACATCCTTATCTATTGTACGCCGCCCGTAGAAAATAATTCCAAGCGCTTCGATCTTCTGCGCTTTTCCTCCAAATCGTCATACCGAGCTTCGACTGTATTTTAAAAGACTGGTCCTTCCAACGGAGTTTCGGTCGCCCTCTTCTGCTCCTTCCATCGAATTCGTTGTCAAAAATTTTCCGTGCCGGAGCATTTGGGTCCATCCGCCCAACATTAGTGTATAATAATGCGTTTGACCACGTCGATGTCGGCATATATGTAGCTCATACAGCTCACTGTTCATGCGACGCTGATACTCTCCGTTAACGATGATGGGTCCATATATTTTCCAGAGTAAACTGCCAGAATTGATTCATCCGTTTGCGTCATAACCCAGATTTCTGCGTCATATAACAAGACAGGTAGAACCAACGTCTGGTACAGTCAGATTTTTGTTTGTCGAAAGAAGGCTTTACCATTGAATCGCTTGCTTAGCCCATAGTAACATCTGTTAGCAAACAATACTCTCCTTTTTATCTCCATGCTGACATCATTCGTTTTGCTTACAGCGAACCCAAGGTAGACGAATTCTTCCACCACTTCAAAATTATAGTTGCCAACGTTCACACAACGTCCCAAACGGGTAGATTCTTTGTTCGTTGAAACCAACAACTTTGTTTTGTCCTCGTTTATCACCAGATCCATTTTCTCTGCTTCCTTCTCGATGCTTGAGAAAGCCGCAGTAACATTTCACAGTTATCGCCCAATAATGTATATGTCATCTGCATATACGAGTAACATTGGCTTTTAATAAAGATGGTACCAGTCTTGTTAACTGCAGCTTTACTCATAATCATCTCCAACAGTATGTTGAAGAGGTTGCACGATAGACTGTCGCACTGCCTAAATTCTCGTTTGGTGTAAAAAGACTCGCCTAGATCTTTGCTCATCTTTACTGAATACGTCGTGTCAGTCAGCGTCATTCTACAAAGACGTGTAAGCTTCGTAGAAATTCCAAACTCGGACATGACCTCATTCAGTTTTTGCTGTATCGGGCTATCGAAGGCAGCTTTATAATCGACGAAAAGATGGTACGTGTCGATCTGTTTTTCTTGGGTCTTCTACAGAATTTGTCGTAGTGTGAATATCTGGTCAGTTGTTGATTTACCAGGTCTAAAGCCACACTGGTAAAGTCCAATCAGATCAGTTAGAAACGGCTTTAGTCTTTCACATATCACACTCGACAGGACCTTATAGGCAATGGGTAAAAGACTGATACCGCGCTAGTTTTTACAAACATCTAGGCACTCATAAAATGTGTCTTTGGTCTCCTTGTCTTTCGCTTCCGTCACGGCATGTGCACAGATCAACGTCATGAAAAAAATATTTCGCTTTGATACGGATAGTGGCTATACGGTCACTTACAGGGTTAAACCGCGAGACAAGGTGTCACAGTCTCTTTCCCACAACAAATCCACATCCTAAATCATGCCTTTCTGCGTGACAGCTGTAGTAGATGTCACAGTTCTTATGCCGAGTACATCCTTGTCCAGGACATACGCTAGTCGGATAGAGGTACCTTCTCTGTAAAGAGTGCGGACATTTTAGGTGCATATCCTTAGATCATGATCCTTATAACGTTTGCGGGAGTCGTCAAAATTTAGGAGGGTATGTTTTATTATTTTCTTAATCATTTTGATCATAATTTAAATTTTGAGATGATGCATCCGATCCTAGTGTTGGGGCTGCCAACGACCACTAGGCTGGTGAGTTGAGTCTCAGTAACAGAAGTTACCTACTGATCTAAGACGCATCGGTGTTAGCATGTCATTTAGGCTTCTCAACTTTTCATATACTACAGGGTTGCCCATATTCGACGGACCCATGTTTAAAAAAAAATCAAAGAAAAAAATAAAAATTTGGCGGTTGGCAATCTTATTCATTTAATTTGTTCCAAGTAGATTTGTTTACATCAATTTTTGAATATGATATCTCTCAAATGGCCGCCTCTGGCGTTGATGGCGTATTGTGCCCTTTTTGCAGCATTTTCCATCGTTTTCGCCAACATTTCGGCCGGAATAGCGGCTATTTCTTCACGAATGTTGTCCTTGAGCTCTTCTACGGTCCTTGGCTTGTTAACGTAAACCTTTGACTTCAAATGTCCCCACAAGAAGAAGTCAGCGGGCGTCAAATCGGGCGAACGCGGTGGCCAGTCCAAATCACCACTTTTCGACATCAAACGGCCCGGAAACAAATTCTTCAGAAAATCGATTGTTATGCGACTTGTGTGCGGTGGAGCGCCGTCTTGTTGAAACCAGAACTGCCTCATACGCTTTCGACGAATAATTGGCATCACAAAATTGGTCATCATGTCGCGATAACGCTCCTGGTTGATGGTAACAGCATGGCCATTTTCGTTTTGGAAGAAAAACGGCCCAATGACCGTTTTCGCACTAACGCCGCACCAAACTGTGACTTTTTCGTCATGAAGAGGCAATTCTTGAATCTCCTGAGGATTTTCAGTGGCGTAAATACGGCAATTTTGCTTATTTACGGTCCCATTCAATGTGAAATGGGCTTCATCGGACATGATAATTTTGTTCCAAAATTGCTCGTCATCATCGGCCATTTCGATGACTCGTTGGGCCCATTCCAATCGACGAGGCTTGTCCGCAGGCAACAATCTTTGCGTCAATTGAATTTTGTACGGGAACAAATGCAAATCAACGCGAATAATCCGTTGTAAAGTGGACCGAGCCATGCCCAACTGCTGAGAACGGCGTTTTTGGGATGTTCTTGGGGACCTCTCAACACTGGCTCGTACGGCAGCGATATTCTCGGCCGATCGCCTTGGTCGACTTTTATTTGGCCTCTTCGGATTAGAAAGAGCCTCACCAGTCGAAAATTTTTCGTATAAACGCTTAATGGTGTTCTTAGAAGGCGCACTTCTCACATTTTTTAATATTTTAAAAGCACGTTGAGTTTTCACAATTGACTTCTTCTGTTGAATGTAAATTTCAACTATTTCAGAGCGCTCGCGTGGCGTGTATTGTTCCATGGTAAAAATCTGCTTGGACTGACGCTTCAAACGCGGTATGTCATTAAGCGATCTGACATCTCTGTCAAAAGTTACGGCGTTGCCAGATGGGTCCGTCGAATATGGGCAATCCTGTACTTTTCATATAAAGAACTGTTTTCTGTTCCATAGTATGCTTCTAAATGCCTTTTTAAATACATTTCATAAGAAAAATGATGTGCATTAATTTTTTTTTTGTATAAAAAACTGTTTTTGTAGATAATTTTCTTTTTCAAAGTATCTTCACTGTCACTTTAAAGAAATGTGTCTTTGTTAATAAAATAGTAAGGTCGTTGACACTTTGTTAACAGAAAAGTGTCGTTGTTGACACTTTCCATATTGAAAAGTGTCGTTGTTGACACTTTCCATATTAAAAATTGTCTTTGTTGACACTTTCCATATTGAAAAGTGTGATGGGTGCAGCAGAACAGGATTTTTGATATATTTGTATATTATTACAGGGCCTGCCTATTTTACCGACTTTTTTTAATTTACAGCCAAATGTATCGGCTAAAGTGTGCTTAGTAATCGATTTTATTTTCAAATTTCGTCAGCTTATATATAAATATAAAGGTATTGTTAATCCTATTTTCTTATTTCCTAATTTTACATATTCATACATACTCATACATAAATTGAGTGAAATTCATCTTAGGAATGATACGATTTAAACGATAGTAAAGTACTATAAAGAGTACAGTATAAAGGTTTCTATGTTAACACTTTTCATACAGAAAAGTGTTGTTGTTAGCACTTTTCATATAGGAAAAGAGTTTTTGTTTCCACTTTCCATATAGAAAAGTGTATTTGTTGGCACTTTCCCTATAGGAAAGTTACTTTGATGACATTTTGTAGCAACTGTATTGATATTAAGTATAGAAAATATTTTGCTACAGAAAAATATCATCCGAATTTTTTGAAATTTTGAATTTGAGTGTTTTTCAAGTAATATATATTTTGTAATTTAAAAACAAAATTCAAGAAATAATCGTTATTTATTGATTGGAAAATGAAATTCAAGAAATAAGTTTTATTTCTGAAATTAAATCAAACATGTAAAGTATTGGCACAGACTAAAATGTAGGCAGGTCGTGGTCAGGAATTGTATGCGGGTTATATCGGAACACCACTTCTTCCTAAATTCATTTTTTTTTCTCTGTAACTCCTCTTCCGTAAAGTGCTGTAATGTGTAGTTTTGTCTATTGTGTTGGATTATAATATTTGGTAGAATTAGAAAAAAATAGTCTATTTTTTAATCAAATTCGTCAGAATTTGTTAAGCTAAATTCTGAGAATGAAAATGAAAATGGAGAATTGCCTCAACTTTTTGATGCGAACTATGCAAAATTGACCTATAATAATTAAGATAATTAAGCAATAATTAAGATTTTCAATTACTTTATTGATTTGCAATTCTCTGAAAAAAATTAGAAAAATGACAAAATGGCTCTTTTGATTCCTCAAATACAAATAATAGATTTAAAAAATATTTTTTTTTAGTTTTATAAGTTTTAGGAATAAAAATATAGGTAGAGTGCATTGTCGTGCCCCTCCTGGTATCTCTCACAGAAATTTTCGTATTTATCGATTTTTGTCAATTATATTATAATATAATTGTTATTATTATTAGCATTATAGTATAAAGCTCAGTAAAATTGTAAATAATCTACTTTATAACCACGCCCTCTCCGGTAACTTCCATACAAATAACCTAATTTAACCCATTTAGTTCTAGATTCATTTCCTTTATTCAATCACACTAAATACCGTAAAATTTGGCACGCTTTAGACATTTAGTAAAATTAGTTCTATGAATGACAATAAACTGTATTGCCACGTCACTTAGGATAGCACATATATAAATTGACCGAGTTCCAAAAGTCAGTGGTCCTTTTATAATTTCTAAACGTAAGATTCCTGGAAGATATTATATTAAGAATTTTTGAAAAGAGCTAATTGACTTTTACTACTCCCCTCCTGGCACCCTCACCTGAATATACCAACTTCACTTCACCGAAAGTGAATGTAGTATAGAAGTTTTATAGCATTTTCCGGATTAAATGCAATTGTGTCTTACATTTATCTGATTCCGTTGAATGTATTCATTTAACAAGAGATTCGATAGCGTTGCCAATTCATAGTATTTTCTCGGCATTTTGTTATTGCACCCTGTAACATAAGCACCCTGTAATAAGCTTTCCAGCCTTCCAAAAGTGCACCTCGATTTATATGGCATAGTAATATGTGACCGACTTTGGAGCTCATTGATTATTATTTTCTACCGATTTTACACTTATTTTCGTAATTTGTAAATGATAAAATGCTTTAGAGGTTACCATTATAATAAACATTCTTCGACAAGGTACATTTCTTCTGGACCGCCTCACTACTTTCGGGATTTACGCCTACTCCATCCCTCAAGTCTACTTAGGATGAAACGTTTTAAGGACCGTCAGGACGGAAGTTCAAAAGCTGTCAAAACAGCTAAGATTGGCACAGAGGAAGAAAATGAACCCTCAAGCAGCCGTTCAGAGAAGTTTTCTACAAGTTTAATCACAAGTTTACGGCAACAAAGGGAGCGATGTGCTAGCGATATTGCAAAGTTTCAATTTAAAAAGAGACGGGTACGTATTCTAAGTTCGGAATCAGAAGTGCGTATTGATTGCCAAGGTCCAGTGATATATTGGATGTCACGTGATATGCGGGTTCAAGATAACTGGGCCTTTTTGTATGCGCAACGCTTGGCCATGAAACTACAGTTGCCTTTGGTGACAGTGTTTTGTCTGGTACCGAAATTTCTTAATGCCACGATAAGACACTATAAGTTTATGCTAGGTGGTTTAAAGGAAGTCTCAGAAGAGTGTTTTGATTTAAACATACCATTCCAATTATTAATGGGTCCAGCCAAGGATCGCATACCTGAATTTGTAAGACAACATGATGTGGCAGCGGTGGTGTGCGATTTTGCCCCTTTGAGGTTGCCGATGCAGTGGGTGGA